>OY720661.1:18485846-19085846 GCA_963170745.1 Phymatocera aterrima | reverse complement strand
TTATTGCAAATATTGTCTGCCACATAAAACGTCTTTATGCCATTCATTTCCAAACATCTTTCAATACATTCGACTTAAGCATACAGATTATTACATTAAGAAACGCCGCACGATGCATGGGATGCACAGTTACGATGACAGCGTGAAAAAGAGTGCTATTCATTGGAAAATATTAGTGAACAAAATTATATTATTACAGTGATAATTGGCTTGGACTGTACTGACAGATGTTTGAATTAAGCGACGCATAAATGATATCCATTCCAAAGAGAAACATGATTCACATTGCAGATGAAGAATATTAAATTACTTTTATCAATAATTTGATGTAATCTATTTGTGCTGGTGAAATTTATCATTGAGCAATCTTCTGTGTTATGTATACAATTTTGAAACAATTGCAATACGGAAAAAATGAATTACCAGAGCAAAAGCTGTACTATTGTATTCAAAATTCGGAAGATTAGGTCCAAATTGTTGTCGGGATTATACTTCAAAGAGAACAGTATTCTGCACTATGTTCCTCCATGTTCGCTGTGGCAGCTGGATACCTTTTTCTTGATTTCGGAAGTACTCATCCATTCTCGATGGTACCATTCATTGGTTGCATTAATAGGGAAGAAAAGCCCCTATTTATCAGTAATATATTCTGTTTTGATTTTATTTTTCTAATACAGACCGGTTTTGTGGAGACACTGAAACCACAGTTTGTGCCAGGACAGGCAATAGCAAGCCAGTCAGTGACGGCAATTGGGAGTTCTGTAGAAGAAAAGTTGTCACATATGCAAATGATGCAAGAGAATGATAATCTTAAGGCTCAGGTATGATATATTGATTTTTATTTGAAATGTTCTACAATTATAAACTCTTTTTTTAAATCCTGAAGAAAGATTTTGTGCTTTTTATTCCCAAGCAAATAAAATATTTCATGCCACAGGTTCGTGATCTGAATGAAAAATTGGAAACCTTACGGATAAAGAGACTCCAAGAAAAAGAGAAGATGAAGGATTATGAAAAGACTAAGCTGCAGCTGGACCAGCTTATTGAGTTCAAGACCAAAGTGATGGAAAGTCAGGTAAACAGATTCATATACTGGTACTGTTTCACAAAGTTAGAAATCTTTGAGGCATCAAAGAATTCTTTCTCGTCGAATAATTTCAATATTCAATGCTAACTGAGATACCTCCAACTGTAGGGAAAGAATTTCTCTGAATACAATTCTTGCAATGTGCGAATTTTTCAAATTTCCAATACAGGCGAGCCTGCAGAGGCAGCTTCAGTGGGCTCGGCAGGAGACTCGCGATGCTCAAGCTGCGAGAGATCAACACCAAGAAGAGATGGCAGATCTTGTAGAAACTGTGGAGATGGCGACGTTGGACAAAGAAATGGCAGAAGAGAAAGCGGAAACTTTGCAAATAGAATTAGATCAAGCAAAAGAAAAGCTGGAGGAGCTTACCTTAGATTTGGAAATTTTACGTGCGGAAATTTCTGACAAGGTAACGATTCTGGTAAAATATCTGTGGTTGATAGATATCGATGTCCGCATGTTGGTATTTTTGATGACGAAATGATTTGCTCATAAAATTCTCATTCTATTTGAATATTCTTTTGAAGACAGGAGGTAGCGCGACTGGATCTGGGCCTTCTACTTATGAAATAAAACAACTGGAGCAACAAAATAGTCGGCTTAGGGAAACCTTGGTAAGAATGCGAGATCTTTCAGCTCATGAAAAGCACGAGTTTCAAAAACTGCAGAAAGATCTTGATCAGAAAAAATCTGAGATTCTCGAACTCGGACGTACTAAAGAGAAACTTTCCACACGTGTAGAGGAAATGGAACACCAAATTGCTGATCTTCAAGAACAGGTAATAATGCAAGGTTTTCAAAAACAGTTTATTAATGATACTACGCTTGTTTTATTTTATATTTGCTGAAATTGGTAGAAAAAATGGTACATCTAGCACTCAAACCCTCAGCTCAATAAATGACTCGAGTTTCTTTTACACTGGACCATGCTATCAGGTCGGAAGTCTTCATTTGGAATGATTTTTTGAAGGTCGATGCTGCACTTGGTGCCGAAGAGATGGTAGAAGTTCTTGGTGAGCGTAAAATGGCACTTGAAGAAAAAGTTGCTGAATTAGAAGAGGCGGTTGCTGATTTAGAAGCTCTACAGGTATCAAAGTTCGAATTTCAAAGCATTATCTTTATATTTTCTCTCTACTTTTAGCTAGGGAAAGTTTCAGCTAATCCCATTAGTATTAGCATTCATTTGTACATGATATACACAACTTGGATATATGTTTTTACCATAGCTTTGGCAAAATGCCAAGCAGCTCCAAACGGATCAATAGCATCATACGGTAGTCAGCTGTGATCAAAACATTGAGAAAGATTTTCGTAGAGTGAAATAAGTGATTTATTCATATTTTTTTCTTCAAAAAGTAAGACTTAAGGCTAATTTCGAACAAATAACTCATCTCAGCTTTGCAAAGTTTTATGATTCCTGTTTCAAATGTAACAAACCTCAATTCACTGCTAACATAATAAAATGAAAATTGTTCCGAAGGATATGTCAGACCAATTGGCTGAATCTTCTAAAGAATTGGAGTTGGAATTACGTGAAGAATTAGATCTTGCAGTTGGAGCTACACGTGATGCTCAACGTCACCGTGATGCTGCCTTAGAAACCCTCGCGGACCGGGAATTGACCATTGCAAAATTTAGAGATCTGACACAGCAGTTACAAGATCAGTGTTTACAATTACAACAGCGGCTACAAATTACGGAATCCACCAAATCGGGTACACGAGGTAAAATATGAGCCTCAAGTATTCAATAACTTGAACGATACTTCGTAATGCCAAAAAGCTTTTCACCTTGGAATACCCCGTGTGTGTTGGTTCATAGGTGCAGAACAACAACTCGCCGAGATACTGGATTTCCAGAAGACGTTTGCCGAGACCCGAGCTCAAACCAAAGCTGTTGATCTCGAACTACGACGTTTGGATGCCGAAGAGGCAAGATCGCATGTTCGATATTTACTCGCTTTCATGCCACCTCAATTTTTAGCTCGTGGCGGTGATCATGATGCCATTTTAACTCTTCTTCTCATACCAAGAATGACCCGAAAAACTGAAATCCTCATCACTCAAGTACGAGACAAATATCAAGCAATTGATAAAATTGACAGGTATTGTTATTTACTTTTATGTATATCTTCATTAACAATCTCAGCTGATCGAGTATTTCGTCAAACTGATTATTATCAATGTTGTTTTCTCCCGTTTCCTCAGAGCATCTGTTGTGAAAGGTCACTCGGTGGCACAGTACAGTTTTAGATCGCGTCTTTGTTCACATATGTACGCTCTTCAAGCAGCACTCGGGAGTTTTGACTCCGCTTTGAATATATGCAGTCCTGAAACATTGCTAAAAGTTGGTGTTGCATATCCCGAAATGGCAGCACAGGAGAAATCTCTCGATTCATTAATCGAGCTAGCTAAACGTGATCAGTTAGATGAGAATTTACCTATGGATGCAATTGAAAAATGCTGTGGCTACTTCACGACAATGTTTTCCATCTTATTTGGTGAAGATCTTATGGCCAATCAAGCCAGGCTTGTCACCGATGGAACTAGAACATTAGCAAGTGCCTGTGATGCTATCGCGACTGACGCTTCTGCTATTAAAGTGCTCATTGATGGGGAAGGTGGTGATATAGGTATGTGTTTAGCAGGTGATTCAAGTAGAAGCAATAATTCGAACTGTAGTTCGAAAGTTATCCAATTTTTGCGCCCAAATTATAGGTCTGCTGTGTCAGCATGCAGAAACAGTTTGTGAAGTAATTCAGCAGCATCTAAAAGCAGCTAGAAGACGAGTACCTCGTGATCAGGTCACTTCTGTTGTGTCAACGTTGAATTTAGGATTGGATAAAGAATGGCCAGAACAATTATCTACTTGCGTTCAACACTCAGTCAAAGTTATGAAGACACTTCAAGATTTATTGAAGAATGCGTTGCAAGCTGTTGTTACTAGCGGTGGTAAGTGTGTTATTCAGATTTACAGCCAAACGTTAAGACAAAAATTCTAGTTTATGGATTCTTGTGTTTTTTTGTTCTTAGATTTAGATGCTGGACTAACTACAGAGAAACTGAAAGATATGGCTGCAGTATCAAGTGAGAGAATTTATGATACTGAAGATCTCGGACCTGTTTCTACTCTCAAAGCTAGTTTAACTGTGATACAACAAATGGCAGCTAATTTAGCACAACGAATGGCTGAATGCGAGAACGAATTGGCTATGGCTAGTCAAGTTCCTCAACAACAGCAAGGGGTGGAGGGTGGGGAACCTGTGACACCCATTCTACAGCGTGCACAAGTGGCTAAAAAAGAATCTGAAGAAACGAAAATACTTAGCAGGTAATTCTAATTTGGGAATAAGATTTCGTCTACAGATGAAACAGTACTGCGAAAGCTTTGTAACTATTGATAATAAGTTGTACACACATGCCGACTCATTTTAATATTTTCAACGTACGAGTAGGAAACTTGAGACACGAGAAGGCGACCTTCGAGAGGCGAGACTTATATTGCGGGAAAAACAGGAAGAACTATCTGAAATGCTGTTGAGAAAGGAATTAGCAGAAAAACGCTTAGCCACTCAACAACACGAGAATGAATTGAACATGGAAAAAGTGAAAAGAAAACTGGATGAAGCACAAAACCAGCTCAAGAGAAAGGTTTGTTACATTACTTAAAGAGCTTTAGAAATATTTGTAGAATAAATCGCTCCTAGTTTTGCTAAATTCACGGAAGAATATCTTGTATACTTCCTTCCCCGATCTCTGACTATACTTCATTATTTGTAAAAACAGGAAAAGGAGTTCGAAGAAACAATGGATCACTTGCAAACTGACATCGATAGTTTAGAAAATGAAAAAGGACAGCTCAAAGAGAAGCTTAAGTCTTATGGAAAGAAAACTACTACGGCTGCTACCACTGGTTCCGAAGGCGTAGTCGGCAGCACAGTGACTACGAGCGCTCCTACCAGTACCCCATTGGAGAATAAATTCCTCCTACAAGAAGTGAATGCACTGAGAGAAGCTCTAGCTACGGAACATCGGCATAAAACTAAGTTGTTGGCAAATTCACTTCAGCAGAAATTGAATACTCTTCAACCATTGCCTGTCGTAGTGAGTAAGAAAACTTTCGACTCAAAGATAGAAGAGTTGCAGGTGAAGAGGAACGCCCTACTCAAGGTGAGCTTATTCAATACATGCAACAAGTTCCTATATTGTCAATGAAATCTAATTTTCACCATTGAACACCGTGACAGTCTGTGGTGAAACGTGCCGCCGTATGTATTCCGTATTCGTTGAAACTATCCATAGAACAATATTTATTTTCCAATATAGGAAGTACAGCATGCTATGTTATTCCCTGTTGTGCCTGACTTGAGCCGGAAACGGGAAATAAATAGAGAAGGAACTATTTTAGAGAAAGCAAATCCTGTTTATCAATTGCTACATCATCAACAAATGGTTAAACAACTGGAAGATCGTGCTGAACAATTAGCGGTGAGTTTTTGATTTGATAATTTTATTTCGTGATCATATTGTCCGTGTTTACCATAACTTGTTCTTACATTTACGATATTGAGAAAAAATATCTCAACTTAAAACTACTAATTTAGGGGCAATATTTTTATGTACAGAGTGAGTTACGTGAGGAGGCGGTCAAACGAAGACTAGGAGGAAGAGCAGAAGCAGATTTTGCGGTATTTCCGAGTCTTGAGATGGCAGCGGCAATGAGCGAGCACGATTATCTGACTGCAGCCAATATAAAAATCCCTTGTAATGGCCCCTCCCAGAATCATTCGCTGAATCTAGGAGTTCAGGAGCTGCGAAAAATTCACTCCCTTCTTTGCTATTAGGTGGAAAACCTGACAGCTTGTTAATTCACTGTAATTTCTAGATGGTATCAGAAACCAGCTTCGATGCTATATAAGTGCAATGGAAATTCATCGTACATGCATTATATAAAGGGAATTTATATTACTACTTATCGAGTTTTCCACAATCATTCATAGAATAACGATGAAATTTACATTACAGTATTGTTATCATCTCAATCAATGCTTGATGATAAAAGTCACATTTTTTATGTTAAAACGTGAAACTTCTGTCTTGATATGAGTTACATTTTCTGCTCTTTATTTTTATTGAATTGATACGATTCTGTAGATGATTTTATCTTTCATGTGAAAATTCTTGCACACGTTCGATCCATCTAGATAGATAAGAGAATGCTCTTTCGCACGTGCATTATACCTATGCATAAATTATTAATAGATAGCAATTTTTATTAACCAATATCGTTTATTAAATTATTGAAAAAATGTAATAAAATAAACCAATGTTCAGCGTGCAATGCTTATGAATACATGATTAATTTTATATTGTACTAAAAATATTTATTGAATTGATAAGAAAAGTGATTGGCTGAGAATGAACTCTTATGTAATTATTGAGTAACTTAATTTGTTAAACTAAATGTAAGATTGTTTTCAGCCTGATGACCGGTGCATCAAAGTTGTAAGACTCTATGAACAAAATAATCCTGTATACAAAGATTTCTCCATTCAATAATAAATCTTGATCAATTTTATCACTACTATTAAATTCTTCTGTGAAATGCATGTGCTATGTTTGAGAGTTTACGAAATCCTTTTTTTTTTTGGCTTATCCTCTATGCATTTTGAGTGTCATGTTAATGTTATTCTCGTGGCTGGATAAAAATATAGTTACAGAAAATTTTCCCGTAACTAAAACAGTCGGTGCAGTTAATGAAAACCACAATCTGCGTTATCTAACAGATATGATTTATCGAAAGGCTACTCATTGATTCACTGCGAGGCTGCACTTGTGAGTTCCGATTTCAAGCGATCTCAGGTTGATTTCCACTGATATCACGTAATTCCCTGGTGAACGTCAAAAACGAAAAACCACGCAAATACTTCAAGAAAGTCAAAATTTGGCACATTTTGCAATTCATTTTCACTGGGGTTCTGATGTGATTACAATGAGATTTCATGATCTGATGTAAATTGAAATTCGATTTCAGAGTGGAATGAATGCACTATTATCATTGAGTGAGTATTTATGGTAGAAATGCTAATAATTATTTATATTTTGATATAAATACTGGAGATTTGAAAAGAATCCAGTGTGTAGCTATGTCCTACAGTAAAATCGGGCGATAGGAATAAACAGAAGCGAAGTACATTATTGAATTTTCATTTATTTTATTTTTTTTGTTTTTTCTTTTTATGTACGGAGACAATGGGAGCAATAAACCTTCAATATTTATGAAATAACTCATATCTTAATTACTGTCATATTTTTTAATAATATAGGTAATGTACCAGATAGTATCATGTGCATGTATCATTAATTATTAATAATTAACTTATCACTCGTACGCTGCACTTGCATACAATTTTTTTTTCGACTCATTCATTCATCCATTTGTTCATTTATTATTATAATTATTATTTAATTTTTATTGAATTTTTTTGTTTTTGTTTTCCTCCTTTTTTCGTTATAATAAACACATGCTTCCATTACCAAGCATGGTTATTTTCTCATTTTTGTCTCTTCCTTTTTTCTCTGTGTATTTTTTGTTTTTTCAATTGTTCTGTTAATTTTCAAGCCTACCACGCTCAGGCCTCCAGGGTTCTTATCCTGGTGCAGTCGGACAGTTTAAAGGGCTCTTTATGGCCACCTGTTGGATTGTTCCCGGAACAGATGATTAAAACAATAAAGGATTACAGATAGCGAGCGGAAGTGAGCTTCTGGAATCCTAGTAATTCTTAGCCAATATGCAAGACCGCAGCAATATACATATTGGAAAATAATAATTTTTACAACTTCCCTGTTATTCCAAAACGCAGTAATAATAAACACACCCAGCGTATGATAACATTTCTACAAGGATTGTAGAGAAATTGAGTAATGACAATATTTATCGATATTCGAGAAACAAAACAAACAAAACTCGTGTGTAAATGCCTATGTGCCTCAATATCAAAGACCGACACGAGACAAGAAATAATAGTTGCTACAGTAATATGAGAGTGACATTGCCTTTTAAGGTAACGAGGGCATCTTCGTTACATATCTATATGCATGTATACATATAATTGAAGTGTCGTCTCCATATACACGGCATAACATACAAAAAAAAATGTTAGATTGGCAGTAGATGGAAAAGACACGTGAATTGTAAATTTCAAAAATTGTTGGAATTTCAAATGAGAATGTACAAACTCATTTTAAAAATATTCAACTTTGTAATCATTTGAAAAATAAATAACAAAATTGATAGGATAATAGAAGAACAAGCCAGCCTTGCGCCCAATCTCATCAAAGTTTAGTTATTATAATTCCTCGAGCTGAATCAAAGAAAGCTTCAAATACTGGGAATATAGAAAAAAAAAAAAAAACGAGCTACCTCCAAGGCTCTGAAATTATTATCACGTAACAATTTGCAACATTCCTAGAGGAACGTAGGAATTTCTTTTTGTTTTGTTTTTTCGTGGTAGATAAAAAATTGTCCTTGAATTTCTAATGTCAATACTTAGGTGTATATTGTTCCATATTGTTAAATCATAAAATTTCTTCTTCTTTTCCGTATTCAAAGACATTCGTTTAACTCAACTCGCGATTTAAATGTCAGTTTACTATGTGAAATCTCGCATTCGGGGCACTTTTAGCAATCACAATTGATTCAGGGCTATCAAGGTACATTCGGAGCTTTAACGCGTTCCTGAAACAGACGAGAAAAAAATTCGTGTTGTAATGTTAGCATAAGTTAGTCACAAAAATAGGCGTTCTATAGGTTTTTTTTTTTTTCTTGTTTTAGCGTTAGCTTCGGCAAGTGTTTAGCCTCAGTTAATCAACAACACGGAAATGTTAATAAATTCAAATTATTTTCTAGTTTTCTTGATTCATTTTCTTTCCATCAATAATTGTAAATTTCGTGAACACGAGTACAATACGAATTTTCTATATCTTCCGATTAGAAATTTGACGGATCAAGTTCAATAAATTAAATGTACAAAAAAGATGGAATTAGATATTCTCTTAAACAAAAACGTAGACGTTTCATTCGACTACATGCTGTCATAAATTTCCGGCAATAGAGAATGAGAAAGTGATGTGATGTAATGTGATGTATGTAAAGACATGCATCAGGTTTAGAATAGTCACATTATGTATGATAAAGAGATGAAAAATTGTACCTCAAAACCAAGAGATACGACTCGAGAAAGAAAATAAAAATGATAACGAATTCATCATTTTATTTTAATACACCTTGTTTAGTTTATATACTTGAAACTACAGAAACGAATTGTGACGAATATCCAAAAATTGTTCACATTTTACAATTATTACCTTAATTACGTATAGGCATTTTATGTATTGTGTTGTTTGGGTAGCGGTAGCATTATCAGTAATCATTGAATGAAAAAATAGAAATTTAATTATTTTTTACTTAGTTAACACAAATAGAAGAAAAAGAAGAGATACAGAGGGAGGGAGGGAGGGAGGAAGGGGGAGAGAGAGAGAGAGATAAAGAGCAATTCAAAATCTAAAAAATTAGGAATCAGTGACTAAAATCTGTACCAGAGTTTTACGATACTCTAACCTCAATATTTACGGAAAAACTTTTTAGATGTGTTCTGCGATCTAACAGACATTAGTTTTGGAAGTCTAAATTCTTATCGCACCATGATAAAATTATATATAAACATCAATTACATAAAACTTCAAAAAAGATTTGGGAGTTTGAATACCTCATGCTCCGTAGAATTTAAAAATACAATCTGTAAACACGTGACAGCGAATTTCTAATACCGAAATATTGCTCATAATTGGTGTAATTTGGCGTACAAAAACTATAAAAGAAAATCGATTGTAAATAAACTCCAGAGTACAGATATAGACGAATGATTGGGTGTGGGACCAATTAATTGATCGTTTTTGTTTGTTTTTTCTGCAAAAATGTTCTCTGATGTTTCTTGGCTTTAGGGTACGGTTGATTACGAAGCAGATGGGAAAGGAAGATGGTGTAGCTAGTCCTTTTTGGTTGAGTTGTTTGCAGCTTGGTGGGCTACGACGTTGATGCCTGACGCACGGAACTGTTTGCTCACTTCGCTCTCTCCCGCGGCTAGTGTTTTCAATAATAAGTCAATTGACAGTGGAAACAACGAAAACAATGATACTAACATAGGTACAATATTGACATGTTTCCGTCAAGACAATAAAAAATTTTCATCCTCATAATGAAATAAGAAAAAAAGACAAAAAGAAAAGAAAGGAAATCAAACTTCAGGATTCAGTTTTCAGATAATTCATTGTTTAAACGATGCAGTTAATTTAGTTTGATTAGGTTCTCCACTATTCTCATTCTCATCAGTTAAATGCCGTATGTAGAGAACTTCTCCACTCCACAGGCGCTGGACCAATCTCGCCGCTCTACTCTGACACGAAACTAATCTGTTACTGAACAGTTCAAATCGCATTTCACCAAATTAATATAGATATTTCTCCGGCTCAATAGAAAGAAATACAGTGAAGATGGTTCTTGGCAATTGAATGTAAGTTATACAACAGGACCTTATCAAATTTTCGATATATCAAAAATCAGGTGAGATAAAGGGTCATATGAATAAAGTGAAGCATGCGACCACTCTTACAATTTTTGGAGTATAAACTCTGTTTCATCATGTTTCATGATAAAATTACTACAAATATATTGTTCACAAATGAAGTATAAACTTAGACGAACAATAAAATTAAATGAGCACATGCTTCACTGCATTTACATCACCCAATTTGTGAAAAATGAATGCACTTAAAATTGAAATATTCCAAGTTTAAAAAATGTTGGCAATTTTCAAAGATCTTCATTAAATCGATTAACCATCGTCACTTGTATGTAATAGGAAGAGTTCCAGTGGACGTACCTGTTTGGGCATTGGCTTGTGTTGGTGTCTGACCTTGGCCTTGACCCTGCGGTCCTTGGCTCGGTATACCTGCGCCTCCTGCGGACGGACCGCTAACAACATTCACGTTCGCCGCTTTCTGCTTCAACATCGTCCAGTCAAACGTATAATCGTACTGATGATTCAGGGTACGGAACAAGATACGGAACAATTGGCGCAGGTACATGTAGTCGGGGCTCTCTTCGAATCTTAGACCTCGCGTATAGTTCAGGTACATTGCAAACTCTGCCGGGAATCCCTACGATCATTCAGATACAAGTGTTACTCATGTTACCATAGCTTGGATGATCAAAAAATGACGAATGGTGAAGGAAAAATGTAATAATTGCTAATTAAAATATGAGAATTGCTGTCTCAGTAGCACAACTCACTTTGCACAAGACTTCAACCGGAGTGGACATTTTCTTTTCACTGATCTTTTCATATTTTTGTTTTTTCGTCGCTGCTTTAAGACCCTGCCAAGGCAGGGATCCTCGATTGAAGTACATCAGGACATAGCCCAAGGATTCCATGTCGTCACGACGGCTTTGCTCGATACCAAGATGGGCATTAATTGAAGCGTACCTAGCTGTTCCTGTGAGGTTCTTATCCTCACGGTACATTATGTGTGACCTGGTACGACTGTCTCTATATTTTTTCGCTAGTCCAAAGTCTATCATGAAGAGCTGTAACATTTTTTTTCACATTGTTGAGTACATTCGGAAAAATTCTCATATCGCACAAACAATGCATGCGAATTTTCAGTCACATTTGAGGCTGATCATGACCACTCGAAACCAATTTGATGTATTGATTTAAAGTTTTCATGACTCCAGAACATGAGTACTTGTTGTTGAAAAAGGTGAAGACTTTTCGATGTGAACTACACATCACAAATTGTATTTTTACCTAATAGATAGCTTTTGTTTTCATTCATCTCATCGCAAATAGAATACAAACAACTCATGACCCGAGTCATAATCCTCAAGTGTTAAGAATATGGACTACCAAATTTAATGCAACTTTGTTGATAATGTTTTCGTTGTTTGATTGAAAGCTTTCTGTTTATCGCATACTTCATAATTTAAAACAGCTATTTATGTGGCGTGCTTGTAAACAAACTGTTCTTAGGCAAGGATGATAAACTGTTCTTGAGCAAGTACTGGAAAGTCATTCGTGCCGAAAAGCAGTTTACAAGCATTCCAGATACAATGTTTTTTACGGCATTCGTATGAAAGAGCACAAAAATCATGGGTATGTAGGTAAGCATTACAGTGCATGCGTCATTTAGAACTGCCACATAAAGTGCTCCTTGATCAACCGAAAGCAGGCGCCAAAAAGTCACTTTTTCATACTAATGCCGTAAAAATAAAGAACAGATAAAATTAGCGACTTACCTTATTGCAGTGGCGCCCAATGCCCATCAAAAAATTATCTGGTTTTATATCCCTGTGAATGAAGTGTTTACAATGGACGAATTCAATTCTCCCAATCATTTGGTCAGCCAGCATCAAGACTGTTTTTATTGTAAACCTCCGCGAACAGAATGTAAACAAGTCCTCGAGAGAAGGTCCTAGTAAATCCATCACGAGTACATTATATTCCCGCTCTTGGCCGTACCTGGACAAATTAAGTTGTTTTTCCTGTTACATCGACACAATATGCCATGAGCGCAAGGCTGTACTCTCTTATCGCATATAGTTCTTCCTCCTGCTTGTTATAATCAATCTAGTTGATCACTAACAAAACTATATAATTTGAAAAATATCATTGAATGCCTGGAGCTATGCTCAGCCTCAGTTCAACTTTCAAAATTAAATTTTCTGTCTTTAGCAGGTTTGCCGGTGAAAGAAATACCATTTTCTTGATTTCTCTCGTGCACTATTGTATGGACAAAAAGTCTGTCTAATGAATGAATTCTCTGACTTTTCTCCAATTTTTCTCTGATTCTCGAGTTCATTTGAAACCCGGAATTTTTCAAGTACATTGATCTGGAGATTAGCGTAAACTGCATTGATCGATTTTTCAGCTACATGCAGGGGAATTTATTGGAGCAATACGGAGTAAATACAATGCAGTGCGGAATTTTGTTTAAGGGTGGCTTGACTGTTCCAAATTCAATTGCTACAATTTGAAAAATAGCTGTACATTAAGTTTGGGTACATAATTATTTATGCATCTACTTCATCATCTACCTATTTTCTCATGACTAGTCTTATTCAGAACTTGGGATTTTTTTGAATGTACGTTACGTCTTAAGGTAGTTCTGTCGGTACCTCGTTAGTCAAATGTACAGTCTTCCGTTTGACCCGGTCAGAGTATTGATGCAGCAACAAAGCGTGGAATTGACTCCTCGTGAAGCAGACCGCTGTATGTGCTGGTTAATGTTATTTCAAAATTTCGATTTTGTGAAATATTGAAAAGTTATTGATTGTATGAAAGCTTGATTTGCGTATAACGACGTGTATGCATAGTGTATATACGCAACCCTTGAAATTTCTAATAGCGCACATGCTCAACACCTTTCACGCAGTTGCCACATCTAATGAATCATGGCCAGTTACCCATGCAAAACGTTGATTTTTGATATTTATTTATCATTTTCTACTATCATATGTTCTGAATCAGCACGTTCAGGTGCCCAAAACGCTCTACGAATATTGAATTATTATTCTGTCTTTTTTTTATTATGTAAACGGTAGTTCTTGTGAAATTTGAGTTTAACCATGACAGGTGCATGCTTTCCCATAAGACTCCGTGTTAAACGCACGAAAATAAAAATATTGAAAACTTGTTTCTCGAATACTCTAGGTTCACAAAATTTTAACTGAGTCACTTTTGTACTAATATCTACTAGTTTCTCAAGTTTCATTAAAATCTGAACTATAATCTTATACCAACAGTACTACTTTAATAACAAAAAGAAATTCGGAGCCCTTATTCCATCCTACTGCTCACATGAAAATTTCCGAGATCTGGTGACAAATAATCAAGACAATTGGGCGGATAAAAATTAAAGTCAAACAAGTTGCATCATGCCATGTTTAATCTACGAGGGTAAAGTATAAAACGTTAACGCAACAAAATCATGTGAAATAAGATCAGCTAAGATTTTTCGATGTGAGGAAATTTGTACTGGTTTTGAGTGGATTCTAAGAATCTCCGCTCATAGAGATTTCCGAAATTTGTCAAAAATGAATAAAGATTCTTTTTCATGATTTTGTTGCCTTAACGTTATAAACTCCAGCCTCATTTTAATTTGTAACCGATAACACAGATTTGGAGAGAGAATTTGCTGAACTTTTTACACAAGCAAGTTTTTTCTTCGCTTTATTTAATTGTCAGCTGTAGCGATTAATTTTTCAAAGAAAGAGACAACTGATATCATTCTTCTTAGCCGTATTACGTCTGAGACTCGAGGGCTTTGTGATTCTTCTTCAGAAATTACTTAGATGAACAGAATTCAAAGTGAATGTAAATCCTTCGCCAAGGGTTCAACCCTTTTGAATTACACTAACGCATAGTTAAAATTCTTGAATAGAATTATTACCATCGTATGTGAGGTATTCCAATTCCCCCATGTAAGATCTTATACAACTTAGATTCGTACAAAAGCTGCGGGTGGCGGGCTCGCATATTTTCCAGCTTGACCGCAACTTCCTGTAAAAGAGATATAGATTATCATAGCTTGCTAACGTCACAGAATGGATTCAAAGAAGCCAATGAAAATGACTAAATGTGAATATGAAACCCCACAACCAGTTCGCTGCACAGAATGAAAATATGTTTGATACATTTTTCAATGAAAATTCCATTGATCAATAACTTCTTACATACTGTTTATCAGTATTTTATTGTTGCTCAGGACAACTTTTTGTTTGTTTAGATCATACGACTGCTATAGTTTTCAGGAATACATAATAAGTGGACTTGGATCTACATCTTGGTGTTTTGAACAATAAAGAAATTTCCCTCAAATATTGCATGTGCTCGCTATTGGTTTCGTAAAAGCGTGAAGAGATACACTTTCTTTTTATCCACTTGAAGATTAATACTTGACATAATGAAAAATACTGTTCTCATGAGGTGGGAGCTATTAGTATTCAAGCGAGCCTAATAGACTCATTCAAATTACATAGGTATATATATATCAAGAGTAAAGTGAATAATAAACAACTATATTATCAAGGTGACATTGATTTTTATAGCCGATCAACAGTCGTTATAAAACAGTCATATTATATTTTAGAAGCATATTCACTTTGTGAAAGAATTCCGAATGTCAGTTTCAAATTTGGAAGGCAGGCTGCCGATGAAGAACAGAAAAGACCAGTTGAGCATTTTTCTGTCCAGACGTAGGTGCAAAAAAATATGTCGAATTTTTTGTTTTATAGATCACCATACTCTTTTCATATTGTTGCTGCAAATATTTTAGACTCTCCGTTGCTCTCTAAATATGTAAGGTAAGACTGAGCTGTTAATATAACAGACGATTTTGTGTCCCAGATAAGATTGTTGACGAATTCAAAATACTTTCTTACAACTTCACTATACTCATGTGGATGAACTTTGTCATAAGTTCTTCATTACTATGCGGCTGATATGTTAGTAATAAGATGCAAAGTTTTGATCGATTGAATACAGTGTATTCGATAATTTCAAATGAAAATGGTTTATCTGATTGGTTCAAGTGCGTTGTATCTTGGCCACTAGCTTATCGTGTAAGAAAAACAAAAAACATCGATAAAGAAATGTGAGAAGAATATTGAGAATTTATTGATTATTATTGATATCAGGTGTTTTCTCTTTTTCATTACTTGCAACGTTACGCATCGCTAATTGTAATGCTTGTTCCAACGATTATCATGGTAATTAGTCACTGGGATTAACCAATCCTAAGAAAGTTGATAATTTTCAAATAATTCGATTAAATTATATTTCAATCTTTTACTTTGAGAAGCACAAATGCTGGCTGGAATATTATAAACATGAAAAGTATAGTGTATATATGTAGAATGTATAAAGAAAATCAGTTTCTTATTTCGCTTATGGCAACAGTGCATGTATCATATGTCACTGTCCCTGATGACTGGACTGTAGTCTGTAACCTACTTTTGCGAATTGCACAGGAAATATGATGAAGAAATATATATATTCATTTATTTATGTGTTCATGGTTTTCTAAGCAGCGAAAATACGAATCGTATAAATTTGGGTTCGAAACGGAAAAAAATTAACATTGGGAAAACTACGATCTAATTTTGGTGGCTGGATTAATTTATTTTCCGTCCTGTCATGACATAACGGTGAGCGTTGGGGTTTTGTTGTGGCGATGGCGGAAAGGGGAGCGAAAAAGTTAAACAGGAATTGACAGTGGATGGTAATACTAATTATAAACTATTGGTCAGTGCCTTACTTCGCCATTAGAGATGTTGATTCCGAGATAAATGTCACCGAAGGATCCAGATCCGATTTTACGCAACAGACGATATTTTGCACCGACGATAAATTCAAGCTTCCCGATGCCCGTTGCCATGTTGGACTCTTTTTAGTTACTACACGAAGCACGATAAACACAGACGAGTCCGTCCCGCGTCCAGTTGAATGATTTGGTACGAAAATTTGCGAAAGAAAATATACCACAATGTAATGTTGGGGTTCAAACGAATGACTATTTATGGGAAAATTAACGGTAAACGGAGGCGAGACGGGCAACAGTCACTAGTGGCACAGCAGCCCCCAACATGCCGACATTTTCCCTTCGCTTCGACAGTCACAACTGACGTAGCGGAAACGATGCATTCTGGGAATACCAGTTACACTGTCGAGCTTATGTCTTTAACATTTGAATCCGACTTCTTTGAGCTCTGCCTGCATTAAAAATTACGTGAGAAATTGTAAATTAGATTGTCGAGTTTTCACACTTGGGAATGAGCGTTCCACTATCGTTCAACTATCAATATTTACAAAATGTGAGAAGGTTAATTTGACTACGTAGTACCGATACTGCAAGGTCAATCCACGAGTATTGAAAACAATTGGGAAGAGAATATTCGAATATAAGATATTTTTATTGTTCGAAACGAACGGATTAACGCTCTACGTAATTAAGATATACTCCTAGGTTAATTCTCAATTGGATATTTTAAGACAAGTTCTCAAATAAAGATGATGAACGACGCGCGGTAGTCCTTGTTTCAATATGGCCGGTTATGGTGCGAAACGAAAGGTTATCCGTTACTATTTAAAAATTACGCAATAGTAGCTGTAAAAATTGAATAGAATTGATCAATGGCAGTAGCTTTGTTTCGCGTGGGACGACGTCTGACCGTAATCAAAGGTTTTAAGAACATTTCAATAATCGAGATAGCGAAGGAATCCAGAAGATCTATCATGACCTCAGAACGAAAGCTCGAAAAGGCATTAGAGGACTTGCAGACGAATCCTTACTTTGAGAAATATGCTCAGAAAATAGCTAAGCTGCAAGAAACCAGTCCCGATGAATTCCTGAGCAGAATTGAAGCGAAGGAACAGAAGATCCGAGCCGAAAAAGAGAAGCGTGCGCAAGAAAGAAAGTTTCAACCAGCTTCAAAGGCAAAGCCAGCCTTGGGTAGCTCCGAACTTGCTTCACAGCAAAAAGAAGCTAGGCTGAACGATGTTATGAAGATTGAATTGATAGAGGAAAAGAGTAGAGATGAAGTGATCAAAATATGGCATGAATATCACAAAAGTAAGGATTGTATCTCTGGTGCAATGTCAGCGGAACAATTTGAGAAACTTTTTCAGATGGGTCGAACCTATCCAACATTTTTACTTCCCTTGCCACGTTCGGAGGGGTACGAGTTCATAATGACTCAATTTCATGGTTCAGAAATCCACATGACTCCTCTGCTCTGGTATCAAGTTCACAACGAAAATGCACCGGAGTGTTTGTCGATGATCCATTACACCGAATTTGCAAAGAGCAAAGATCTGGTGTTAATGAGAGGTGAATTTGATACTAGTTCAATAAACGTCCAGGAGGCTCAATGCTTGGTTAATGAATTGCAACTTTATTATGCCACCAACAATCCCGAGCGGCTTAAACTACTCGAAAAATTTACCAAGAAGCCTGACGAGTTCAAGCACATGGATTTAATTGCTAATTTAGAAACTATTTCACTTGTACCTGATTCGAAAGCAGTAAATACTAGCTAAACTAAATGGGGGGACATCTGTCTTTCTATTATTGTATATTTATTTTGTAAATAGGCTAAACTATGGTTGGAACGAAATTATATATCCCTACTACTTATGCATAGATAGATCAATAAATAGATCTTCAGCTTATGTTCGCGCCGTTCATTTTTATCCTTATTTCATTCTCTTTGAAAAGCACGTTATGCAAGAATTCATTTATTCTTGTTACCACAACACAAGTTTATCATTCCCGTTCATTTATGATGATAAACTCGTTGGTGATTTGAGGTTACTTTTGTAGGAGGTTAGGTTCACAGTCGCGTGTTGTGACTTGGATGAAAAGGATGAGAGGGCCGTGGCTTAAAAGGTTGTTAGTTCAAAAACTATCAAAAATACATGAAAATACATCGACGAAGCGTTATTCCAATGCGACATCCTCTAATTTGTACGTGACAACACCGATCTTTTACGTAAACGCCGGCAAGTGATCTAACCTAATTTATTTTCATACACCAAATAAAATAGCTAACGATTCATTTCTCAAAGAATTGTGAATACAAACCATATTCCCTATTCAGTTTCCATTGTAATTGGAATGAATCATGGACAAAATGACGATAGTCAAAATCTCTCGTCCATGAGTTGGACGGCTGCATAAACAACTGCAACACCAGGAATTTCAATTGATTATAAGTTATACTCTCTAGGGCCTCACATCGGGCACCTCTATAGCGCTGTTCTAGCGGACGCAGTAGCGAGATATAATTCAATGCTCGGTCACTCGGTGCGATTATGTACCGGCACAGATGAGCATGGGAATAAAGTATTGCAAGCGGCTAAAGCCTCGAAGCTTTCTTCGAACGAATATTGTTCTCAAGTATCTCAGCAGTTCAAAAATATGTGCGATAATTTTGATATTGGATACACGGAATACATCAGAACAACAGAAGAAAGGCATATGAAGGCGCTCCATAATTTTTGGGTAAAAGTCTCATGTGCTATTCTGGATTAATGATACTGAACAGGGAATTTGAATGATAACGTTTTTCCCCTCCAGAATACGCTGAAAAGTAATGACTATATTTATTCGGGAAAATATTCAGGCTGGTACTGTGTGCCGGATGAAGCATTCTTGACCACTTCGCAGCTGGAAGACAAGAAAATGAGTGACGGTCGTACCGTTAAAGTTTCGATTGAGTCAGGACATCCGGTTGAATGGGCCGAGGAGGATAATTACAGATTCAAACTTAGCGCTTTTCAAGATGACCTTAAGCATTGGCTCCGCGATGGTAGTTAGAAACTGAAAGCATTTGTTGAAGAAATTTCTGAACATTACAGGGTTCTTTGTAATGCCTCTGAGAAATTTTTGTAATACGTTTCTCAATGATGTTTGATTACTGAAAATCGGTATTCACAACATTTTTCAGAAAGCACAGTCCAACCAGCAAAATTTCACAAGATTTTGTTGAGCTGGATCGAAGACGGTGCTTGCTTGGAGGATTTGAGTATATCCCGGCCTGTCGATAGAGCACCCTGGGGAGTTCTGGTACCTGAAGATAAATCTCAAAGTATATATGTGTGGCTGGATGCTCTGGTGAATTATTTAACGGCCCTGGGATACCCGGAGGAGTCTTATAGAAATTTCTGGCCACCCAGTATCCAGGTCATTGTTGCAGACTAAATTACTAACAATAAGTATTGAGGAATTTATTGATGTAGATGGCTCCAGACGATACTGGAATCTTATTCTTTGAACAGCATATTTTCACTTTTACTTACTTTCCAAATCCATAAAACTATTTTTCTTCATCAAAGGTGATTGGAAAAGACATTCTCAAATTTCACGGAGTTTATTGGCCAGCATTTTTAATAGCAGCTGGTCTAGAGCCGCCCAGACGGATATTATGTCACTCTCATTGGACTGTGGATAGCCAAAAGATGTCGAAATCTAAAGGCAATGTCGTTTCACCGTTTGATGCAGCCAACAGTTTCACTTCGGATGGTCTGAGGTACTTTCTTCTGAGAGAAGCTGTGCCATACAGCGACGCAAGTATGTCTGTAAATCGAGGTACCGGCCTACTCCCAAAAGTTGCCAAATGAAAAAAGAACCCTACTTCTAATGTCCCAATTCTCTGTGTCCCGTATATGCTATATTCTTTGTAAACTCGGTGACTCTGTTCATCAAGAAATAGGGACACTTTGTATTTCAAGATCTATTTCAACAGATTACAGTGAGACGAAAGTTCTGAATGTCATCAATTCTGAACTAGCAGATACATTGGGAAATTTGGTGAGTCGTTGCACAGGAAAGGCTGTGAACCCTAATCGAGAGATTCCGCACCTTGGCAAACATGTAGACATTCTCGAATCCGAAACAGCTAAGCAAGTGAAATGTTTACTAGACAAGTTGCATATTGAGGCGCGGGATAATTACGAAAAATACAATCTTCACCACGTCGTTGACTCGGCAATGAGCACATTACGCGCGGCTCATCGAATGGTTGAATACCACAAGCCATGGCAGCTCAGAAAACAAACGGACGATAAATCAATAAATGAATTGAAAGCTGTGATATCAATGGCATTAGAGACTGCCAGAATTAGTGGACTAGTATTGTACCCGATCGCGCCTAGGCTGTGTAATAATTTATTGAACATGCTGGATGTCCCGCAAAATGAAAGAACTTGGGCGGATACGATCCCTAAGTATCTAAGCGACACGGAAACTAAGGTAAGAAATGTAAGCATAGACAGTCCAATATTATTCATGAGGATTAGGAATTGATGGGGCGAAAGATGCGATTCGCAGTTATTGATATGAGCTGGAAGTCTTATATTATTATTATTTACAAACAAGCAATTGCCTGCAATTTTTGTGGTATACATAAATTTTACGTACAATAGTATCTTATTAAATCCATTTACTACTCCAGTATTGTTTTAATATCATGTTCTGGAATATCCAGGCTTAGAAGTTCAATAGAATGCAGTGGAAAGTCTTTATAAATGAATAACGAATGTATGTTGTTACTTGATTTAGCGGAAGTTTTTCCTTTCGATCCCCTTTTAATTTCTAATTTCAATAGCACGGTGGTCATAGGTTTGATTCCGGACATTATCTTTTTTGTAATAATAAGTGATATGAGTATTGAAGTAATGGAAAGGAACTAATGTATGCGATTAAAAAAAATGGATATAAAAGATCAAATTGATATGAACGAAAGCGAGCAAGACAGCTAATGCTTCAGTCAACTTGGTCAATAAATTTTATGATCAATCCCTTTAGGTTGAAGAACAAATAATTTGACCGAGTGTTTCATATAAAATATGGACTTAGTTTAAGTTTGGTGCGATTATTCATGATTCATATTACCTTTTACTTAAATGGAATATTGCTCTATTGATTATGCATGTTGTCTTTCATCTCATATTACCGCACCGTATAGAAATATAAATAAATGACTATGTACAAGATATGAAATAAGACTGTCTTGCATTCCTGTCAAAAATTCTCCAACACCTAATCTAAGTTATTATTATTATTATTAATATTATTATTATTATTGAAACATCTTAAAATAGAAAGTAGTCTCATATTAGTGCTAACAAATATACCTATATATACAACCGCAGAGTCGTGTTCAATTTTTAACTCAGCAATAACAATTTATAAAATATAATAGCAGGCGTTTTACGTGTACTTGGTCAATCTCAAAAGCTAGACATCTCGGATTCCTCGGACATTTTTTTATGCGATCAAGTACTGAAAAATTGAGAGCACACATGCTTCTGGATTCTCAGTTTCAACCACAATTCACACTGATATGAACTCTCCCATATTTCAAAATTTAACAGTAAAATGATCTCCTAAGCTGTTACGTTCATAAAGGAAAATGATTAATATGAAACAGAAACAGAAACAAAAAGAAAAACAAAAAACATAGAAACAAATATTTCTGAGTTTTTAAATGAACATTAATATTATAAATTAGTTATTCCTCAACTATGCAGCTTCGATTTATTTGAAATTTTTATACGACATTCTGCTTGGAATTGAAAAACTTTTGACCCGTAGGAGAAAAATTGCTTCCGGCAACTTTCAAAGAGAGAAATGCAGGCATTTTTATACATATATCTTATGACCCATTGGAATATAATGTTATACCGATCGATTTTAGGAGGTCATGTGTCTCACCCCACAAGGTGCGTGACCAATTATGTGTTGTTTTGTCCAATTATGTGGTTTTTTGAAAACATTTTTCGGAAATCGTCATGGTTTCCGATTGAGAAGCTAAATCTTTCAATTTCGCAGTATATTGACGAGCCAGAAAAAAATATAATATTGTACGCTATGATATCATCTTTCCGCACCTGTGGAGTCAGTGACCGCAGAAAATAATTCCATATGAATGTATTGACTACTAGAAGTCGAAAGTTACACAAATGTTTACTGCATTGAAAATTTCTGAAGAATTCCGAGCAAAATATCATGCAGAAATTTTGGAGAAATCGAAGCTTTGTAGAAAAATCGTACTTCAGAAAAATCTAATCTTCTGCAACCTTATAGCTCTCTTCTTCTTCTGAAGATTCGAAAATGTTTTCTAGTAATTTTTATTGAATACTTTATACTTTCTGCCGACTATTACATACGAGTAATTTCTGCGATAAACCTGAGGATAATGGAAACCTGTTAGATAATTGATTGAAAAACTTTGAACTATTGAAAAATTCATATCTTCGGCAATCGTGGTGAAAAGGGAAAATCATGAAACACGTGACCACTCATTTTCGTAGCGCTATTACGGAAAAAATCGTCGAATAAATTCAAGAAGTTGATCCCTCGAGAATTCAAGATCCACATAAACGGTTAATAACGATCATAAAATTATTTTAATATTATAATACTGCCGCGTCAAATACAGACCTTGAAGTATAGAATTTTATCACTTTGATTACTTAGCTAAGACTAATCACTTTAGCCTTAGCGACGGAATATAATAACATATGAAGAGGAATAACTTTGGTTTTGAGTATGCGTCAGTTATTTGATCATAGAATGTAGAAGATGAGAAAAAGAAATGCACGAGACCGAACTCGGTACTGCGCTCGTTTTTAATATTTGAAAGACTCCATCATGAAACTAACTGATCCACCGAATATCCGCTATGGAATGCACAGCGCCTAATCTCTATGCAAGTATTTACTTCTTAATATAGTAAATTTATTTTATGATATCTTTAATTGAAACACTTCTACTAAATTTATTAAAGTTATACTTTGTGTTTTGTATGTACGGATTTGGATATGTCTTCAACTAATTTTACATGATTGTCTTGTTAGTATAACTCTTTCGTGTTGGATCCCTACCTACATATATTGCCTACGATCGTATAGTTTTCCTTGAGCCATTCTCCGAAATCCCGAAATTTGAAAAGTAATAACGATTATAAATTATCTCGCAATTTAGAATTCCTCTGCAATCTCACACACGATCGATTTATCGGAATTTCATACCAGCATCCGTATCGAGGACGAAGGCGTCTTTCAAACACAAAAATACTGTTGCAATGCACATACCTATAAAATGGCAGTTCAAATTACTGTATAAACGATAGCTCAACTCGTCGACAAGTGTATTGGAAGAATTTACGCAAAAACAGGATTCTCCTGAACCTGTCCTGTGATTTGAAAACAAAAAATAAATTCTCGTGATACCGAGGTGCGAGAACTCAACAAAGATATCGCGTTTTCAAACAATCTGATCGTCCTTCGACAAATTTATAGAATCATTCATCCCTGGTGGAAAAAATTTCTACGTCAAAATACGAAAAATTTGCACGCCAAAATATAGAATCTTAATTCTACGATTTCGTAGAGAAATTGGAACATTGACGTAGTTTGGCGTAAATTTTTTCGTACATTGTCATATTTCTACTTAGATTGTCGTAATATTTCGTTGGTTGTCGTAGAATTTAACAAGAATCTCATAACCATCCCCTTCTAAGTTTCGTAGATGTTCATATATTTTCACAGAATATTGTATTTTTTATTCCATTTATTGACTTCATTCCATTGTATCAATATAGGTGTATTAATTTTCACCATGTATCCAATGATTGGGGTCTGGAATACGAGCAAAGATATTAAGGAATGTCAACGGCATAATTTCCGGTTTCCCTCGGTACAAGAAATCCGCAGTGTACTACTAACTCGTAAGCAGCTTCTATAGGTATACTTGACGCTATATTTTCATTTCTGAGAGGAATTTGCGTCACTTCGTACCTATAGTGGCCACTCGTGGAACAAAAATCGAATTCGTGGTTTGAAGTGAGTAGTACATCTTCGTAATTTCTCGTTAAAAATTGCAGGTTTTCTATGCGATTCTACAAATTTGAAGCAAAATAAAAAACCCGTTCACTTTGACTCGTGAAACTATGAATTCGCATAAATTTTTATGGTATACTACGAAAATATGCAAAATTATATGGAAGGAAAATGCCTTTCAGTCCGAGTCGTGAGTGTAATGAAATTTTCATAGAAATTTGTACATTCTGATAATTTCTTCTAATAATTCGTAGTCTTATACAAAATTCCACGAAAATTTACAAATGGAAAAAAAAATAAATGTTTGTAGGGTATCGTTTTTGTTTTTTTTTTCTTCTAATTTTACGTAGATAATCGTAAATTTGTATGATTGTTCGTACTAATTCGTATATTTTCTAAGAAAAATATTACAACTTTCGGCGATTTCTTACGACCCCCAACTATTTTCTACGATTTTCAAATAGTTTCTGCAATTTTCAACTGTTATCTATGATTTTCCAAAACCTGCGATTTTTTCTATTTCGGCGTGGAAATTTTTTCCACTAGGGATCTTCGAGCATCCAGGGTGTTCTATGCAAATATCTTTTATCGTGTCCGCTGAAATTACGCACTCGAATTGAATCGTTGATCATTGGCAATAGAATGTTACAATCAATTGTTATCAAACTACAATATACATTCATTGATTAATAGATGTCGACCGTTTGCACGAATGAAACTATGGAGGACTGCAGCATTGACTATTGTTAATAAGCAGACACGTTCATACCATGCTAATCTATCGCACATTGCCATATTCGATAATATACTTATATGTACAATTTGCATGAGCTGTTTGCATAAAAAAAAAAAAGAAAAAAAAATACGAAAACCGAAAGATGGAATGAAATTGTTCGTGTGATTTGTGGGCAGGAATTCTTCCCGCCGTTCCGGCAAGAGTATGATAGGTATCTTCACTATACCGAATGATGCACATGATTTCGATCTGTCGTACTCTATGATCTGGGAATCATAGTCGGGAGTATTGTAGCATACAGACATCTTTAGACATTTCAGTCTATAATGAATGTACATACATACACGTACTCATTCACGAAACGGAGAGGAAATTAAACATTACAAATAATATACGATGACGATTGACCCATGATTATCTATATCGCGCTGACGATAGTGTCGCGATGTTTGTTCGCACCGGGAGTTACTTGAGTACTGTCCGCACTTGATCTGGGACTGACGTTGCATTCCACGATAGAACCATTCCGTTTTTGAACAATCACTGTTCGAAGTTCCCCACATTCGCTGGTAGATGGTTGGTTGCCTCGAGCTCTCCCGCCTCTCGTCAAAATTCTTTTAAAAGCTTCCCGAAATTCGGTGTTGAAGATGCTATAGATTATCGGGTTGAACGCCGAATTACTATAGCCAAGCCACGTCAGTACCTGAACAGAGAAAATCGTGAACAGGTTAGCGCAACAGTATGAACATATACATAACAGTACTCTTGAACTTTCGAGATTGTATTGAATATTTGTATTGTTTGGACTTGACATTTTTGATGTATGCATTCATTCACCGCAGCTGGCTTCTCAGCTCGGCTGAAAATTTCATTCTGCTGTACTCATAATATTCAGCTATACGTATATCTTTACTCACTATAAGTGAAGAGATAAAGAATCTCAGATTAATCGGATCACACTTATTGTAAGCGTCATTTCAAAAAATTCATGGTTGTGTGTATGCACACGGGCATCAGATTGACTCCGCTTATTGTGCTCGTGAAGTGTTGCGAATTCGACGTTCAAACTGACAATGAGACGGACATGATTCTATTCGCAGACTTTTGAAACTAATTTGCGCTAAGGGGAATCCGGGGTAGAATGCGACGCCTGAATTCGTTTTTCGAAACAACCAATTTCGAGGGACAAATTTTGACATCCTTAACGTTCTTATACAACATGCCAAGCGCTAGGTGTACTCACATTTCTGCCCGGGCTTCGAAACTTCATTCATGCATGTATAAAGTATATTGAAAGCGTTGCCTAAAGACGGAAGTGGCACATTAATAGTTTGGAAAAATCAATACGGTGAAACAGGGCTGCGCGGTATTCGGTATACCGAATTTTGTTCGGTATCTTCTTGCCGAAACGTATCGGTACGGGCACCGGCTGTTGATACCGATACCGAGCTATCGAGATTTCGGTGAATACCGTGATATCGTAAAATCAGTGGATACCGAAATATTGAAGGTTGGGCGAATCCCACAATACCGAAAAACCGGAATATACAGAATATCGAGACCTAGTAGACAGTTAATATTGAGCTGATATTCGCTGGATGTGAATACCGAAATCGCGAAACTAAGAGTAAAATCTTATAATATATAAATCAATACAGATTTTTTTTAGTCCTTTTTCGATGATGTTTGTGGATCCAAGTCTACTGGAACATGTCTAGATCTTTCGGAACTTACCGGCCCTCCATTTTCAGGGCGTGCCGAAATTTCGGTAACCATCGAAACTTCAATTTCGCGGTATCTACCGAAATTACAGTATTCCGATATTTATCGAAATTAGATCTCCCAGTATTTCGGTATTCATCGAAATTTCGGTATTTCGGTTAACTGAAGCCACCGAAAATGAAATCCGTACCGAAGATCGGTACCTAATTTCCAATACCGAACACCACTAGGCAAAAGCACGATAATTCCATTTTCCAATTCGGGTTGAATTCACCGGAAATAACCATGTTATTATTTAGTTCAATGTTTCGTGTTTGGTTGAATGAAAAATATCGGAAAACAAATTAGAGGACTCCATAGCGTGACTGAAAAAGCATAGATATGCGTCCATTTTCCACAAATACAAAATTCAAACGGATCACGATTAATAAACGACGGGAAACAGGTGAGCGATGCATTATATGCTTGACCTGCGACTGCAGACGAGTTTCATTTCTCTTTGGAATGCTTTATCTACCTATAATGTGAATGATTGATCTCTATACGCGGTGCAAGTTACAATTCATTGGGGTGGGATAATTGCTACATTATTGGCGAAAAATTTATTCCAATATTTATATGAATGCGCTTGATCGTACAATAAAACGTCAACTGAGATTGATATATATATAGCTACAATACAATGCCGTTATCATTGATGGAGATACAGTTGTGAAAAGACGGAGTTGTGATACTGTATTACTGTAATGAACAATTGCCTCTCCGTGTTTGATAAAGTAATTTCATTGTCACCTCGACGTAATATGAACCTCAATCTGAAGTTTCCATCAACATAGTCAACGTGCTTTGTCAAACTGACAACGGTTTGCTCGCCTCTCAGAAGTTGGAGACTATGTATATAAACACACGCTAGTTGAAGCAGATATACATAGGATATAAATTTGTATGTCCGCAATCTTGCAGCTTTACGGGTGACACTTTGTCCGGTTTGTATCTCATAGGTCCACAAAAACGCTGATCAACTTTATACTCTAAACGGAACGAAATCACGATGGAACTCATATAACGACCCCTCAATATTTTTCGGTTGATATACCAGGGAAATTTCATGCCAAAATGCTCACTCCAATCGCTGATAAAAAATATCGGCAGAAGTTCTATCGGTGCGAAAACCGATCGGAGGGAAACGGTCAAGAAATAAAAAATTTACCTTGATTGTCTGCATAGTTTCTCGAATAAAATGAAAAGAGTTTTGAAAAATCTTTTCCTCACATCTGCTCGGAAATGTAGGCTTTTCCGCTCTGGGGCGAGTATAGGGAAAGTAGGGAAAGGGAAAGAAGGAAACTCGGGAAATTATAAGCGGGCGAAAAAAGCTGCTTTGCCCGCTCCACAGAGACGGAATGTCTACTTTTCCTCGCATATGTGAGGAAAAATATCGTGTGTGGCACGGGCGGACAGGCGATTCCAGACTCGTGTAATTTCAGCCCTCAAATCACCTCGTGCTGCAAATTTCAGACTCGTGTTGCGGGAATCGCCTACTTTCAGCTCTTGATACACAATATACTATTTGGTGGGAATAACGAATTTGCTCATCCCAATTGTCCAATTAAAGGGCATTCCTTACCAACCTAGACGGCTTCTGACCCTGATCCCTCTTTTTTTTGTATTCAGTTCATTGAAAGAAGAGCTCATGGTTCTTTCGATTTTTTCCAAACCTGGATTTCGAGACAGACCTTGAGAAAAATTGAAAAAATAGCGATCGAAAGGAGTAGGTTCGGACGTTTCATTGGCTGGCATGGTCTGTCCCATAAACAATTGAATATCGACTTTTTGAAAAAGTATCCGTCATATTCACAATGAAGGAGATTCTATTCTTCGAAGCTGGCGTCTAGCAGTGCATGCATGTGAATCTGGCGTCTAGCCAATTATTTTATATTCCGAAAGATATAGTATGTACCTGAATTATTTGAATATCTTACCTAACAATAGACAGAACTGCCACCTTTTTGTAATCTCGGAGAATTGTCTTGCATTCAGTATTTATGGAATATAGGTATTTATCTAACTGCTGTTGGAAATATAGGACGAGCATTTCCGCCAAATTTTGGGATATTCTTCATTGATCCGGATAGACCAGTTTCGAATCTACCTGATGCAATATATTGCATCACAGGTTCTCATTATTGTAATCGATAGCATGGAATTTTTCACTGAAAATTGCTTCATGTGTCTAGTTATAATTTTTCACAGCCAAGCACCGCCAATTTGAAATTAGCGTAAAATTGCACATGCTTAAATATAGATGTTACACTACTGTCGGCGCGAAAAGGTTAGTCACCTCAGTTTCAGTGATCATAACTTCTAAAAACAGAATGTCAAGAGCATGAATTCATAAACGGTCGTAAAGTGCCGAGTCTTTTGCATCTAACGATCATCCACGAATTTTCGTTAAAAAATCGTGAAAATCGCTATGATCTCCGGAGGGTTGAAAAACGTATTTTTTTCGGAGTCCTTCATCTCATTACCGTTTGTCTAAAAGAAGCGCGAAAAATCCAAAAAAATGCAGAGATATTGCCTGAATATTAACGAACGAGATGGCTTTTTGAAATTTAAAAAATGTTCGAAGCCTGGACGCCACGTGCAAAAAATGCGAATGATGCGATTATGGTAACGGCTATGGTACAGGTCAAGCCGAGCTAGCTCAAAATTTTCCAAATTCAAGATCGAAGTGAATACAACCAAAGAAAAAATGAATTTGATTTGAGATTCAACTATTCGCAGTTGGGTTCGATCATGAATCTTTCATCTTTCAGATTGATCAGTTCATTTTCGCTTACTCGGAGCCGGAGGTAACTCCTCAAAGGTTGGCTTTTACTTGATCAAAAGGATAAAATGCGAAGAGAAAGTTCAACTGACTTTCATTTTGGAGATTGGATAAAATGAGCCATAGAATTAGTCGAACGCTCATTCTTTCGCCAAGTGAAGTAGAACGCTCCGCATTGGTAAGATGCGATCCATGTCATCGGGTGTTCCGAGTAATTGCTTCAGCATGGAATGCCCTCGACAACGCATATCAAAAAAGGGAACTATGATGCTCCATTCCATCGGTATCAGAACTCAAAGGGGACCCGGCACTAGAATATAAGTATGTACGTGCCATCCGAGAGTAGTCCGGGAGGCGGTGGAAGTTTCGACCCAAAGCTTTGAGGGAGCTCGACTCATATTTTTTTAGAATGTGACGGATGAATTAGCCAACGTACCTGAAAAGTTCTGTCCGTTATACAAGTTTTGCAGAATGCTGCGACGATGTTGACACAGAAGAATGGGACCCAGCAAATTAGGAATACCCCCATGATTACACCGACAGTTATAGCCGCCTTGTGGTCGGAAACGTGGTACGGGCTGGTGGGCTTCGGCTTCGTTTGTGGCTTTGGGGCTTTGCTCCTTCTGCTCTTCGTACGGAAACTCTTCGCCAATGAAGTTTCCGGCAACTTTGTCACCGCCCGAATACTCCTTACGTGCTTCTGTGCGTAACAGTAAAGCCTGCAGTAAATGCCAACCATCACGCAACAAGGCACGTAGAAAGAAATGCAGGATGACACCATTGCATAGGTGGGCGTCAGGTCCAGTGCGCATGTGGGATGTTCCTGAAAATGTTCAGATGTTCATGTCTACGCCTCACTTCTCAAGTAAGAAATCGTTTTATGTGTTATAACATCCGATGACAATTTGATTTTCTTTCGTATCACTTGAGCGACTTGAGTGTCGTACGTAATCATTACGTGGCTCAAACTTCTCAAATTTGTCATACTCGTTACTTCTAAGTAGTTACCGCGCGTTGGAGTATCGTATATGAAACGTTTATCTAGGTATCAGGCAAAGCTGAACGGCGGTCGAGAATAAGCTACGTCGAAAAGCGGAAACCAGGGGAAGCAAAATTTTTTCAAACTGTTACGACTTACAGGCTCTTTCTAAAGTGGTTTAACAGCTGGTTTCGATTTTATATAGATAGGTAGGTATATATTTCCCTCGCGCCATATGGCGTAGGTGCCGCTGATGAATTAACCAGCACGAACCTAAACGCTAAGAAATGCTGATGCGTATTACTCCGCTTCAAAAAAGTTTTACTCCCGTTCCGTGAAGATCTTGATGCGATACGAACTTAAAAGCTTAGCTGCGGCGTTCAACATTTCCCGTCATGAAACACTTGGGAGAAAACGCTAATTCAGTGAATTAAGTTCGTTATCTATTTGGCCATCTAGAATCCCTTATTCATATTCCTGCGAGTTTAGAATCGACCAAGATCTATCTTCTCTCCTTTGAAGCTCGTTTGAAGCCAGAAGGAAGGCTATGCACTAGTCGCAAGTGATCGGCTGATACAGTGATCCTTATATAGTTCTGGAGCTCAAAGTCTTAAGGGGATCCCCTTGAACTCCCGAGTATATTATTCTTCGCGTCTATAGAGACTGAAAAACGTTTCGTATTATACTGTCTCCGCTTTTGCTCCTATCCTGCCGGTTACCGAGCAGGTACGAAAATATACGCGAGGCCTCGAAAATATATGAATATAAGTATGAAGGGACTTGTGAAGTTTTCTCAAATCAGTCTTTCGTATCTCAGAGGAATAAATTTCGGCACTTACTCAGCCTATGTTTCAGAGTTTTATTTACATTTACATTTAGTACCTTTTCCCCATCGTTGTAGACCAACGGCATTGCGGGCCTGTGAAGTCCCAGACTGATTGGCACAAATGAGATGAGGCCGGCAAGCAGCCAAACAGTTGCTATGCTCCCAACTGCTACTCTGCGTGTGACCCATCTACTGTACCTGAAATAGTAATCGATTACCGCGTCGTTGTTTCGTTGTTAAGATTGAGAAGTCTGCAATTTTTTCCCTATCTGGCATTCGCAGGTGGCAAAAGCTTTCAGCCCAGAGTAATTCTCGATCTTATATACTACAATAAGTTAATCGGTTGATGCATTGCTTTCGCCCAAAGTTTCCGACTGAACTGTCGCATGACCCCCTTTTGTTTGTCGACTTTAATACACTTTGAACTTGAATGTTATTTCGGAATGTGCCGCCGCGCCGCGCCGTGGTATAGGATTAAAGTTTTACTCCAAGTTTCCCCTGGAAGGTCGATTGGATTTGTGTAAACTTTGTACGGTTTTTCATTCATCAATTATTATCAGTGGCGGTAAAAATTTCCGAAGATACAGGATAATATTCGTGCCAACAGCGATAAAACAGGAATGATTGCCCAAGGAATTGAAATATTATACCGCTTACGGTAATCCAGTTCACATGGGATATTATATAGAAGTAAAATTCAGTAAGAGAACATCTCGCTATGAGAACGCCGTGAAAGTGCACGCGTGCACGCTAACTCGCGTGCAACTTTCCGCCCGGGGAAACGGAGCTAAAAAGAACGATATTTCGCTGTCTATTCACTGTTGGAATAGAAATTTGATAACAATAAGCCATATGTACTTGTTTACCTTAACGGATCTTTAATGTGTATATATCTATCGAGTGATATGGCGCAGAGATTGAGGATGGAAGCAGTACTACACATGACGTCGAAAGCGACCCAGGTGTCGCAGAAGCGAGGTCCGAAGACCCAATAGCCCAGGAGGTCATTCACCCCAGCAAAGGTCATTACCAGAAAACCAACGAAGAGGTCGGCGATGGCCAGAGACGCGAGAAAGAGATTACCAATTCTGCGGAGTCCTCGGTCGGTGTATATAGCAACGCAGACCAAGATATTTCCCGCAACGGAGAGGAAGAATAAAATGAACAGCAACAGGCCTGGAACAGAGAAAACGAATTCTGTTAGAACACAGGCGAAACTGATGTGAGATATTATGTTCGATTTGTAAAATAGAAAGTATGGCGAACCAACTAGAATCACCGATAGCAACGAAAATGTGTTTTCGGATACGTCTTCACCGTCCGTCAGGTTTCCCTGCAACACAAAATTTTAACGATCAATACAATCCACCGAATTCGCACGGCTGTTAAAAATCATTCGCGCAACACAGCGTAGGCATAGCGACACACTTATTATAGCTGAGGGAGCATCACACCCCCCGAATGTTGCTATTTTTGAGAGGACGACGAATCTTACGAGAGTTTTTTTCTTAATGAGCATAGGTAACAACAGTTTTCCACGTTACTGGATCGAGTGGAACGAGATACGAAGTAATACTTTTTCTCATTCAATAGATTCTCTGCATCAATTCGTAGGTATATAAATTTGTTATACGTGCCTCCTTTAACGAGCTGAGCTGTCCGCTCCTCGTAATTTGTTCTCTTCAACAGAATATTTTTCATAACTTGGAAATATATGCATACTCCAAGGATTCATGGATTTTCTCGCATACCGTCGTAACATAATTGATGCTTCATTAGCTCCATAGCTTCAGGATCTTCCGAACTAGGGTCATGGCATGAATAGTGATCGGTGTCAAAGTTCAGCCGCAAAATTTAACGTATACAATACCTATATGAGCGCTGAGCCAGCAGACGGTTCTCGACGCCGAAGAGGTCATAAGGTCGCCTCCATTATAGATAAGGTGGGGTAAAGGACCATTGCCGTAGAGCCGCGCAAATGCTTGTATATGTGGGTGTAGGACTTACATCGATATTGGTCGAGATACTATTTCACAATGCGAATTTTAGCGTTGGCGCTGAACTTCAATAACTATAATAAATACACATCCACCTCTCGTCTACCAGACTCGGGATCGTGTTCGTTATGAAATGGGAAAATATGTGAGGAATAATCTGACGGTAGATTCGCACAATCAGTTGTGTACTCGGTTTGGTATAAAGTGCCAGACGATCGCAGCCAGCAGCACCGATGAAAATTTTAACTAATTATACTGAGACGACGCGTCGCCGGCAAATGTTCGAAACCTCGACGGTTACCTGATTAATCACTGACCTCCGCAAGTAACAAATCCATCAATTCTAATCAAACGTTACAACCGTGGGAGGTGTAGAGGTTCCTTCGCCTTTCAGAAGCCACAAGTGTCAGAAATACGCGGGGCGCCATTCATCACGCCCATAGTCACTACGAATCTGGGATTATAGTAATAATGGAAATTTGGAAACTAACCGTACCTCGTTTCATCGCTCCCACGGTCTCGGAGCTTCCGTGTGAAATTATCGCACAAATCTGGCGACGGACATTTCTTCCACCTGAGCGCAGTACCGATCTTTTTCACCTGCACAGATTTCAATAGAATCGAGAAAGACTGCATCGTGGAGAGGGATCGAGTGCCAACGGATTTTACCGCGCTGATAGAGGCTGTAAAGATTTTCATTTTATCATTCCCAGTATGGCACATACACGCGAAGGCCCTGCTCGCTCGATGCTGTAAAAATTAATAAGAGGGAAAAAATTCTACCACGGGAAATGTAATGCGTCGGGTATACAGCTACGCAACCGACATCTACTCCCACGCTCAACCAATGTATCCTATTGGTCTTGATCTCCTCCCAGAACAAGAAATGGGAGAGTAATGGTTATTGTTGCAATTTATTCAACCCAAAAATCTCTGAGGCATGCCGCGTCGCGTCGCGGACCGGAGGAAGGAGGAGTTCAGGATCTGGACGGAGAATGAGGCGGAGGACGAAACGGAATGTTGAGCACGTGGCCCCTACCCAATACTATCATACTCGGGGCTTCCGGTACCGAAGAAGAGAAGGTGCGTCGGCGGGAAAGAAAAGCTAAGTAATCGTACAGCATTATTTATAAACGTCGTTCTCAGTGTCTGGCTTTAGGTCGGTCCACGAGTTCTTCTACAGAAGAAAGAAGAGGAAAGAGAGGAGAAAAACTTCTTCATTTCCATTAATTCCCACCTCGGGCAGAGTCGAACCCTACGGACATCAAAGTCAACGTATCTCGAGCGCCCGAAAGGTAGGTCGTTCGACTATTCTCAGACTGCCGAACCAATTAAAACTTCGAGGTATCGGTGCAGGAGTTCCGCTCTCATGGTTAGATAAGAGGCCAATTCCTCTAGTTGAACGATTCGTCGCGAAAAGTCCACAGTCGAGAGCCTGGAGTCGAGCATATCCTCAATTCTCTACGATTCCTATGTTCTATACTCCTGGTTATTTGCCAGGGCGTGTGTATTCATTCTGTATCACTTTAGACCCTCTCGCCCGAGCTTGTTGTACTAGATTCCCACAGACATGATCGTTTCGGGGATCCCGAGAGCAGCCATCTTCTATTGGGTGATGAATTTCGTCCGTAGCGTAAGTCACTTTAGCGAGTACCCTGCGATTGACGTAAATTTAATTAAGCCCAACCCTCTTGAGTAAGTAGTTCTTCGTAATCGCGAGTGTCTCTTTGAACCGTTTGAACTGACGTTTGATGTTTGATACACGGTTTGCCGCACAGAAGCCATGTACTGCCCCTATTGCAGCTACATCAAAGGAGAGACGATTGTTCCAGCGAGCTCGATCAGCACTTGATCTCTTTTCTTGCTGTTGTTGTAATTGATATTTCCGAGGTGAAATGTTGAATTTACTTTAGCCCCGGTCGCCGGCCGCTGCGCCGTCTTCTATAATCGATCATTTGCCATTCCCCCGCCACCTCTCCTCGCCGGCTTCGAGTTGCTCATAAAGTTCCCTGTTTCTATGAGATTTTTATCATCGGAATTTGATTTGACGAGAGGCAAACAATTTTGTCCCTCCACATTATTTTTTCCCTTCCCTTCTTCCCCTTTCTCCGAGAGCCGAGAGACTTTAACCCCGTTTCGAAGCGCTCAATTTACCTGGATCCTGGAGGGCTGCCAAGAGATGAAAATGACAGCATCGCAAGATCGGAGCTGGTATATGGCTCGACGGTGTGATACGCCTACAACACACAACAAGTGCTTCGGCTCGAGTTCTCGAAGTGAAAATCTGTTTATCTCAAGGGGCATTCCAGTAACCCGGCACGTAATTATGATAACCGGATTAGTATGCAGAGCTTTATATTCACATTTATGCAACGGTTTTACCGTAATTTATATACCTATGACGGCTATGGGGACTTGTTTAACTGAACGTTTCAACGGCGAAACATTCCCGACATTATATATGTTCCATGAATAACTGAACTCTGCGAGACAGATATGGAGGAGGGGTAATTCTACTGTCGTATACAACCATTAATCTACCATCAAGTGCAAATTGGTGGATTACCGCCAAATATGAATCTACCTCTAATCCTACTTTCTGTATCATTTCATCCCTGTTAGGTAGAATTTGCTGCGCACTTGCTAATTCGTTTGCCCATGCGATGTTTGCCGTAATTCCATGTATGGGGATATGTTACGTCCCACCGTCTTTCTACTTTGACGATACTTCTGTCAGTTTTATTATTACAGCCGCTTCTCGAGTTCGAGTAGCAAAGCGATCCATCTAACCGAGTAATAAGTGCAAGTCTTTGAATGCCCGGATTCCACCGAAGTGCCGTTCGTCCGAAGTTGAAAGAAACGATGTTCCAAAGTTTCGTCTGTACAGCAATAACGTACTACTCTATTCAATGCTTCTCGTTTGGCGGTCTGCTGAAGCAAATGCGAACAAAAGTAAGAAAAAGTCATCTAATTTGAAAATATTGTGGTAAGATGGAAGACTCTTGAGTGCTGGAGCAGCGGTATGCTGTGTATGGGGTATTCCACGTGAAACGGGACGGGTTTTGGCCGATGGCCAGCGGATTTGACGCCCTTCTGGAATTCAGTTCCTTTTCATCGCGGAGAAAGCCCCTGGCAGTTATAGGCAAAAATAATAATTGGTTCAAGAGATATCGCCGGTTTAACAGCCCGAAAAAGTTCACAAATGTTACATGATCCAACTCCAAACATCTCACAGCTATGCATGAACCGAGTAGTGACTTCATACAGTGCAGTACTATTCGGCTTATGCATTGCTGAGACATTCGGAGTTGAAAATAAGATCTGTGAATTTTTCCGTATTTTTAAACCAGCGATATCTCTTGAACCAATTAATATTTTCGCCTATAACTGTCAGAGGCTTCATCCGCGATGAAAATGAACTGAATTCTGGAAGGGCGTCAAATTCGTTGATCTTCGGCCAAACCTGTCCCGCTTCACGTGGAATACCCCATATGTATACATACATCGGAATAATGCAAGTGGGTTAAGCCCTGCAGCGAAGCGGTGTCTTGAAAAATGAAATGAATCGGACAATCGGGACTTGGACGTATACCGATTTCGAAACAGTTATGGATTGCAGATCGCGGGTGTCACGTAATGGTGCAGGAAAAATGGAAGAAACGAGGCGGGAAATAATTTCACTCGTATATAACGGCTTCACACCCGAGCTCAGAGGTTACCTGACAGAAGAGGGTGAACCAGACGGGGTCGGACCTTCACGGTCCTAAGCTGCGATCTAAGCCTAGGGGCAAGATTCGCGTACTCCCTTTAAACCTGATCGATGCGCGTCTCCGCTAACTTTGTCGCTGTCATAACGTCCCCGTGACAACCCGTATAGCCTTCGCATTACGTATATACATACTTCCCTATCTGCGCTGTCTTGACGAGGCTGCAGAGCGCTCTCTAATCGTGTTACGTGCCCATTTCCAAGAGGAATTCCATCAGGCCGGACTCGAGTGATTTTTGGCTATCGGAAACCTGCAACTTCGGATTAATTGTGCGCCACGATACTCCAGGGAGACGGTACTCAACCACTTTACTGCTCTACCTCGACACCGAGGTACTGAAATTGACTTTCAAGGTCGAGAGGTCCCGGTGGTATACGTAATCCTTCGCTGCGGCTTCCCGCTCACACCGCTAAAGGGCTTGGCCGCGAACAGTTATGTATACATACGTGAGTATATATACCTACATAAAGGGTAACGAGCGGGCTTTTGAAGTCCCGATAATTGATCGGACGACGGTGAGAATTTAGAAGTTTAGTAATTATTGATGAATTCGAACGCCGTGCCGCATGGACGTAACGTTCCTTTCGAGGTTCTCCCGCAAGTGCTATCGGGGGATCAACGAATCGACGAAAAAGCCATAAATAATAGAGTCCATGTTCCCACTGAAATGCGTAAATGTGCGGGGTCGATGAGTAGGTACCTGGTTGAAGAGCAGAAGTATTCCTGCCATCTTGCAACTTTGTTCGGTTACTGCAACCGAGAGTAACGAGAGGACAAACTGCGGTGATCAGTGACCCCACAATTTATTCAGACGTTGACCATATAGGTTGCAAGGTTTTATGAACTGAATAGACGAGGGAAATAATGGCGTTGGTTGTAAAGAATATACGGTCGCCATCACCCAAGTGAGTGGAGGTAGTAGGAAAGCAATTTCTGCAAGCTGTCCGATGAAATTTCCTGATGGCTTAGCAGAGCAAATGCTATGCGGCGTAAAAAAGGAGAAGAAGAAGAAAAAAATTACGCTCGGCATCGTAACGCCGTTTGTAAGCGCATAATCGATATCAACAATTTTCCTCGAAGGGAAACTGAGTCCGGACTCAATCACTTGAAATTCTTAGTTAGCCGAAACTGAATCTCAGAATCATTGCTACGTTTGAGAGGAAAAATATTAAGCCCGATTATGAATAAAACACATACGTCGGATGTTCTGCCGGTGTCGTAATGCAGTTGGGAAAGTGCGGAACATTTTTTAGATTCTTCAAAATCGCTGATACTTTTCTTTTTACTTTACGGGGAACCGTATTTTCCAAGTTGCGCCCTAATTTCATATTCATGCGCTGAATTAGGAAGCTCCCGTGATTAATACGCAGTGTTTTCATTATAGAATATATTTTCAGACTCTGTTAATCAATTCTGATCTTCATTTTCACGTGTTATTATTCTCAACTGAACTTCTTGAAAGAATGAAGTACCTAACTTGAACCACGTCCGTATTTCAAATATTGAAGGCTCCCTCTGCTTGGCAAAGATTTTTGCACCAATCATGATATGAATACATTATGCAAAGTGCGAAGTGAAACACTCGTGAGCCAATCTCTGGAGGCATACGAAGGGTATGTTACTATTTCATTCCTTTTAACTCCCGAGTTCGCTCTTTAATTCATATCATCAAATCACTGCAATCAGAGTTCCATAGCTATGGACCACGAATCCCAAACCATTGTACAAACATTACAGAAACATCTTGAATAGCAAGTCGGGTGTTGTTCAGAATAATGATTGATTTTATATTCACATCTTCCCGAGACATAGCCATGGCGATACGACAAATATGCAATTATATTCTATCAGTTGTATTTCTTTGATCGCCGAAGTGACGGGCTGATAATAAGTTCTATATTTCGAGACCGTAGCAAAGCAGGGAAAAATTGAATACGACAAATTGAATTTCTGCGAAGCTTGTTCTTTATCGTGTGCAACGTGCAGATTCAGATCCGTAATAACGTTCAGGCGGATGAAAATGATCACGAAATACGACTAATGTAGGTTGCGAAAGGTGCACAAACGACAGGGAACGCAGATGCTCGCTGGCGTAGGTGAGAATTGGGAAGCCAAGTTTCAAGGCGGAGGAGTAATTGTTACGTCAAAGAGTCGTGGGCGCCCTTTGGTTGCGATGGTAACGAGGCGCAGACTGAAAAGTCTCCTTTTCGAGTATATAGCTATAGATTATTACCAAGACCTGCCTAGTCCCATGGGAAGAAGGATCCAGCCGCCGGGTGGTAATCGCATGATGTCGTTTTCCCCTGAATCTATATTTCCAAGATTTCTCCTACCCCAAAAATCACACTCAACGTTGCATGAACGGATCTCTCGCATTCTGCGACATCTCCACGCATCGTTCGTCCCGTTATGAAACCCCGCATCTCGTTAAATTGTATATGTCTATAATTGCGAGTGACAGAGTGAGTGTTAATTCTGCGCAGAAACCGTCGAAGTTCAACACGCGGAGAGATATTTTTTGAAACAGAGAATCAGAGAATGGCTGGCAGAGATGAGCCAATTTACTGCGGAATGGTAGGTGCTGTCACCGAGTTGGTAAGCTTGGAAGAGTTGGCCGGATCCTTGCGGGTAATGATTAAACGTTGTCGCAACGGATACGATAGAATGCCAATAAAATGCTCGTCCTGTTCTGTCCACGACAGATTTAGGTATCCAAAATCTTTCTCGATGATCACAGTGTGATATTCATCTCGTGGCAGGTGACGTACGTGTTATTATGTGTCACAAGGAAACTCTACTGTAGATTCTCGACAAACTTTGAATTATACTGACCGTTGAAGGATTCACTGATTCGCAAAATACTCACCACCAGGTATACCGATAATTGAAAGAGCGCGCGCGGATATAAGATCAATAAAAAATTCAATCAATGCACCTGCATCACGTTATCATACTCATTGCAGACTGCGGGGCACTATTTCATCCCGTATTCAGCACGGCTGCAGATTTGAAGGGATCCTGGTATGAATACACGAGCATACAGGTATTTCGAGGGAAGTCGATAGATGAGGAGCTACTCATTCTTACGTGCGCATATTTACGGGCGTATGTCCGTAGTTGCGTCAGCCTCGCATGTATGATTCAACGCCTCATCTTCAATCCATGAAAATTGTCTAACGGAAGACGAGTGTAACTGCGGTATTCAATGAGAAAGATTATTTCCCGGGCATAAACGCGGTGATGCGATTTCATAAATTAGGCTGAGGCCTATTACTCCGTGGAGCCTTGTTCGGACGGATGAGATCGCGTAGAAAGTTTTCGTTCGGGTCATCCAATCGTGAGACCGTTCAACCTAAAAATTCGCCGGCTCTAGGTCCACCGACGCGGCGCTCAGTTCGGCATTTCGATAAAACCTGCCCAGAAAATCTCCATGTCTTCCTATTTCCTATGTTATGCCTACGTCACATATAGGTATATATTTATATAGGTATAGGGACAACGTTCGATGCACAAATATTATTATATCTCTGGATATATGGAAAAGTAAAAGTATCTGCACAATGGTCCGGTTGTGACACGAAGACCCTCTGAATGTGTATCATTAATTCAACTGTACATTGTGTATAGGTACAGATTTTTTCACCGACACTTTAGATCCCAGTTGAGTCCGTGATGAATAGCCAACGGCCTACGGATGTAGCCAATAGATATTTTGATGTTATTGTCTCGCCATGTGGGCTAACGATGTTGTGGTGGATATGTGATTTTCGGACAGGAAGACACGATCGTGAATATCAGACGGAACTTTAATCTTGGAGGTAATATTAGGAAGAAGCGCTGCTCATCTCGTAATACGACGCTCACCCAGCGCGGAGATATTCATTCGCTGGCGACTTTGGCAAGGTTTTTTTTTTCGATCTCACCTTGCTTTCAAGAATTATTACCGCTTCGTTTGATCAGTGGAATAATTGCGCGATTTACTTGAATTACAAATGCGATTGGGATCATTTGTTCCATCGACACAACGGTTCAATGGCTATAGATATCTATTTCATTATAGTGAAGAATTTGATTCTGGGTTGGCCGAACACCGGCGAATCGGACTGTAGCCATTTTTATCACGAGTTGTACAAGTATTTGCCTCGGCAACAGTCCAAATTCCTGAATTTTGAAAATAATTTGATACTTTCACCTCAAGCTTGAGTTATCCTATAATTCAGTGAAATCCATAACCCCTGCAAGTTAAGTTTATTGTTTTGATAGGTACTTTTGCGGCGAAACCGCGTTTCACGGTTGCGAGAATTAATTATGTCCTCGAGAACGAGGTTATTTGAGCTTTTAGTAACGATGTTAAAGAAAACCTATTTAAATTCATAATGCTGATACCAGGAGCTGTAATTCGGAACGAAACGGCAATGAATTGCGGAGATTACCTCGTTCCCGTCGGTGTAATACGTTTCATAATAAAATATTCTATCAACCGCCTGATCGTATTTCGGCTTTACTACTGACTGTACGCGTAAAGTCGGGAAGCGAGTACTCTGCCTATTCGTATCTGCCATTTACAGTATGAATTTATACGTCTCTAGTCCGCTGGAATATGTACTCAGATGATTGCAGAAGTAGACAAGATCGTTTCCATTTTCCAGCAGTAGGTGAGGCGCCTTACTCCCGTTGAGACAATCAGAAATTGCCCCGAAGAGCATCTTTGTCATCATATTCGAGACCGAACTTTGTTACGAAACGGACCTGCCGCGATGACCATCACAGAATATTGCAGCTTCGTATACTCTGGAGCTTCCGAGCCTGCTTACTTCGTACATAGATAGTGCTCAATACATGTCTAGTATATACGTATCTACAACATACCGACCTGACCACGCGCTATAGCACACGGGAAATAGTAGAAGTTTGTGCGCGCTCCGATGAGCGAAGTAATTAACCCTTTCGGCGGACAAACTCGGGAAAGACTCCAGTCTCCAATTCACGTTACATACCTACGACGACCATCGAGGAATTAGCATCGTATCGTTTAATTACGCCGTAGATCGAGTCGACCAATTTCTGTTGGAATTAGCTATCCAATTGGCAGATCGCTTTCCGGAACAAGATATGTAAATCATTGGGGGGTTAGTGCGGGCGACCGCGAAAACGAACCATTGCTCCCAGGATGTATGTTCTTGGTTGCTTCTTATTCAGAGACACGCTATTGCTACATTCCCCGCGATGACGAATGATATTCGGCGTGGATCGGCCAATTTGTCAGGATACATATTTGCGAGTGAGTATAGTGTACTCTGGCGGCATTAATCTAGGTCCGAGTAACACTACGATACATACCTGCCCGCGAAATCACAACGCATGTAATACATCCCGCTTAGGAATAATCGGACAGATACAGGGTCTGGTCTAATTACAATAGGTTAACGGGCGGCTTGGGATGGTTGAATATTTATGAAGGTACTGTACAAATAATTTTCCGAAATGCGCGGGAAGCGGAGAGCGTTAACGAACAGAACCGTTCGTGAGGTATTGTTACCCCCAGTGCGTGCCAATCGGACCGCAAGTAAACGCGTGTGTCCATGTTATATGCTTTTCACAAAATGCGAAGAGAGGCTGTGAGAAAGGTTCGTGCGGGAGGTTTGCTGTTATGCGGCGCGTAGGACGTTCACGCGGACAGGAACTCGGCTGTAAAATAAAAACATGAATACCGCGCGAGTTAAGGGTTCATATGTGGTACGTACGGTGCGGGATACAGGGGAATGTATACGGCAAACGGAGCTGCATGGAAACAGCCGTACGTGAACGTATAAACTAGCGCTAGCACGCTGATAGTTCCGCAGAGTCAGAGACCTTAGGATATCGATCCGAGGTGCAGTCCTGCCAGCCCCCACTACGTCGTTATTTCATATTTGATCTATTTTGAACTGTTTGATATCGCTGAGCCACGGTTTTATGCATTTCCAATACTAACGTCTAATATAGTACCGATGATTACTACAAATTTTCGCCCGCGTAACCGATACCCAAAATTATAATCACACTGTAGTTTGTCACGGTGAAGTGAAATAGTTATATCAGGATTTACCGAACGATTGGTAGCCGGGATTCGTCACCTGTTATACTTGAGCCAGGGTTCGAGTATCGACAGTAATCGTTTATTAAATTTCTCATACCGGATCAATCTTCCTTCACCTGGGCGAGCCGCTACCGTGGGCATAGTCGAGACTTCACCAATGAGTCTTATTCAATCATCAGAACATAAACAATCCGCTTTGTTCTCCCTCTCGTCGGAGAGCCGATTTTTTTCTGCCGTTATTGGGTCTATATTTTTTATTGCCGATCGGTGCAAAGATCTTGGAACAAGCAGCTTAGTTCGAGCTTAAGAAGTTGGGAGCCTGAGTGAAAAGGTACGGAGTATATCAGCGGTGTGAAAGGACCTTAAAGGTACTGTAATTGGATCTGTAATCCTGAGATTAGGCTTTTTTCGTTCACTTCTTTTCAGATAAATGGAGGATCTAGGAAAGGCCATCAGTCCTTGTATCATGGTTGATTACAGAAACTACAGGGCTGGATTTCTCTCCTTAAACTTGTGCCCTCCGACTTTTACCCGTCGTCCTTTTCCGCAGTCAATCGGAGACTCTGAATCCCGGTTATAGGACGCGTGACAGTAACTCGAGAAGTTCGAGCTGGCTAGATAATCCTCTGAACCCGTTCCAGAGGTTAAATTGCTATCAATTCCACGCGGTTCTATTCCGCCATAGCACGACTGATCCTTAGTCTTATTGGAAATGCCACGCTGCTGCGAAACACCAAAGCGACATTTGACTGCTACATGGATCGCAAATTTCATCAAGAGCAACCGGGCTTTTGGCTAGAACGTCCTCTCATTCATGCACTAGTTACACTCATCGTCAGTTATGCGGATGTCGAGTTGCATCAGAGGAGCAAATCATCGTTAATGTCTCTGAGGCATTTCTAATGGATGTGTATACCTACATCATGCTCCGGCGTATGTGGAAAGGCCTCATTTGAGGAGGATTGGAAGCTCGGAAGCAAAAGAGAGAGAGAGAGAGAGAGAGAGAGACAGAAACGGGGGAGATGGCATGGCAGAGCGGCACAGACTCTCTTAATTACCTCAAGAACCTCTCAGTTACGTCTCTGGTCTGGGTAAATCAATGGAGTGGGCAGATACCCTGATATTTAGGCAGGACTATGCCCGTCAAGATGTTCCTTGTGTCGGAGAGAGGTGGTAGCTTTTATACGATCCTCAAAAACCTTCCATGAACTTAATTGAATTCATCTATATATGTATGAACGTATGATTCTGGTTGAGGTATCTCCATCATCCATTTTTTATAACAGGATTTTTCCTGATAGCGGATGTTAGACAAGGATGTAACTGATGGGGTAATTTGCCCTAGATCACATTTGAACATGGGGTTACTTATTCATATTTCATGAAAGGGATCCAAATAGGGACAAACTTGGGAAAATTCAGCGCCATCGCAGCCAGTTGAACGATTACTCAAAGATCTAGGATCTCTTGGTGTTTCTATTTTGGTAACTCGGCAACTGAGGGCAACATTGAAAAACTCCAAGTGGCCGAAATTTTTTGATATTCTGGCTTTGAAGATCTATGCAGAGTTAGAAGTGATGGGTGAACGAATCGGCGGTTTTGAAGCCCCACAAACTTCCCAATAGCAGCTAATTTCCTGCAGAGTATATCCCGTGTTTCAGGGGTAGGTATGTACTGTACGTACATATCTACTTCAAGGTAGTTTTCTCAGAGAGATATATGCCATGTGCATGTTACTCGAAGTTATAGTTTCTTCTTTGATGTCAAAGAAGCAACGCCCTACTCTGTGTATCTAACTCTGGGAGCGCATATATTATGGAGGGAACATGCCCTATCTTTCCCATGAGTGAAAAACGTACGAGAGAGACGAATGGTATGAGGATACGCCGTCTCTGTTTTGGAGTATGTGAGAAGGAGGATTGGAGGAGCGAAGTTCCTGCTACTATTGCCCTCTCTATGTTCGCACTTTTCGGCCGAGTTGCTCCCTCCGTAACATATATGCTCTAAGATGTAACTGCCGTGAGTGTTATAGATGTTGGGATTGGTACTCCGTGTATGTAACGGGGAATACACGTCTAGGAGAAAGTTCATTGAAAGGGAGTTAACTTCCCGGGGTGAACGTGATCACCGGAGTTCAGAAATGAGTTCAGAGTAATTTTGTATAAAAATTGTCCGCAAAATTGATTGGCAATTTCCGTTTCCCAAGGCCTGGAAAGAAATTTGATTTCAAAGTACGTCAAATTTGCTCAAATGCGTTCGGTAATGGTCGCCTGATCGCCTCAACAAGCAAATGGAAAAATAATTCGCTCAGTACACGTTCACCCTTCCCACTTTCCTCAAAAATAACCTGCGTGAATTATCTTTGCTCAGACTTCGATATTAAGTGCCCCGCCAAGAGAAATTAATTTACATATTTTTCAAATGCTTTCACAGGGCTCCAGTCGATTGAACATTTTATTCTCAAGCTTGTTTACTCCATCTCGTGATCAAGTCTCGATAAACACTCGCGAGCAAATTTGGATAGCTTCCAGGTATTGGATGGATTTGAGTTGGATGCGAATTCGGTCTCTTCTTTGTATTTCACGTCTCCAGTAATACCTGCTGAAGAAAAACAATATCGTTCTTCAACGTCGTACTTTCGACCGAAGAAATTTCGGGTAAATTAACAAACGCACACCACCCAGAGATGAAAAGGAGGAAATGAATGTCGTTGGGTTCATCCAGAGCAGCCTGAGCCGGTACTTTCTCAGAATGTGAAAACAAGTAGTAACAGCTTACTGTCGCAAAATCAAAAGTTCAAAGGTGAAATTATAGCATCGGGAGTCCTTTTCTCGTCGAATTATAACGTCGGCAATCTTAATTCCAAATCGACAATATTGGACGACGACATCAGAGAAGACTGTGACAACAAATTCAGAGATGAAAACACTTCGATTTTTCAACCTTCCTCCAACACGCACATTTTATCAAAAATTTCTGGAAAATATCCGAGACATCGACAGATATATCGAATTTCTCGTGGAGCGTCATGTCCGAACGTAGGATATATGGGACACAAAAGGTAAGATTTCGACGTAGAAAAATTTGAATAAGAACTAGGGCGTGGAGGAGTCGTAGTATGGTAAAGGAATTGGCAAGTAGGTGTAAGTCGAGGGAGAATCTTTCTTCCCACAAAATATCTGTAAGCGAAACATTCATCATATTTTTCAACGTGGTTGACAGCGTTCCCCAAAAAGTCACACATCTGTGTCAGTCGTCGGCTGTAGAGATCGAGTAATTTCGCATATGTATATATATCTCGAGCAATATGCTTCAGACAATTGACACAGATATTCGTTGACATTTTACACGAGTTGTTCAGAATTTTGGGAACTCCATGAAGAAAGAATCCTGTTTTCGGGATCGCGGATAATGTTCTACCTCTTTGAAGTGAATTGAGTATTTGAATCGTTAGTTGGAGAGAACGCTCGACGTTTCGAGCGGCTCTTTTCGAAACTTGTGCCACTTTCAATCAAACTTGAGTGTAACCGCCATTTTCATCCTTCAGCCCGTCACTGGAGAAATATGTATGCAGAACAGAATTCTCGCGGATGATTTATTTAAGAGTTTCGCGAGACTCCCGGAGGCGTGAAGTATTAAAATGATAACAGTACGACGTACCATTCTGTATCTAGGAAAATGAGAAAACCTCGTCTTGGATGGCGCGAGATCCTGAGTATAGAAAGTGGAGGCGGACGGACAGACGGGGTAATTGGATTTTTATGGGTGGTAGGATTTGCTCAAGCCTGGTTCACAGGATAACAAAGAATAGGCTAATCTACTGGGACACCCTGAACATTACATATCGGACGCGCAGATGTATAGCTGGGTGGTTCTACGAAAGTTGGGTAACTTTTTGGAGGATATTGTACCAATGCTTTATGACGGTCAAATATTGTGTTTTAATATAGATTTGGCTGGAAATATGATGATTGTATAGTACCAGAAAGGGACAGTCACTTTATTCAGTATTACCGACATTATTCGAGTTTTTCTGGAAATTTCCTTCAGGGGACTGACAGGTCGACCAGGGGACTGACGAAAGAATACAATTCACTAAAAAATAACAACGTTTTATTATGAATTGCACAGTAGGGTTACAGTATAAGACGGACAATATGAATATTAATCATTAAAAAGAATGTTTTGATGAAATTGAAACAGAAAACAGCGTATCTTATGTGCTGTTATACAAATTGTTCAAAATTTAAAAGAAACAACTCGATAAAATTTTAACGTAAATCAACTTTTTTTATGCGCTGTAACAAAAATATGTCCACATGTTGGAATCTTCAAATGCTTATAACTATGATATTGAAAAAATCGGTCATTTTCATACGATAAATATAGCTCTTGAATGTTCTGAAATAGCCCTAATACTAAGTAAACATAAAATTATTTTGACACAGCCAACTTCAGGTATTTTATCGATTAGACATTTTCTCAACCTATGCAATGAAATTGGAACACAAATCAGTATTTCTTGTTCAAAGTAAGGATTACTTTTCGAAAACATTAATAGTCTCATCAAACTTATAAAATACCCTTTTTCCTTTCATCTGCAGGGTGGGAACTGGCAATTTTTTAATCACTTGGTCAACAGACACGTCTGCAACATCTTTTTTGTCTAATTTAAATAGAGTACCATCGCTATTACATAGTTTCAGAAAAGTCACGGTCAGTTCCCCATCTTCTTCATCAAAACGAGAACACACCGCAGCATAATGGTATTCAGTTTTTCTCATAACAAACTTAACTAAAACATATTCTCCGCTACTGTAGCTGTCTTGCTGTTTATCCTTTAAAATATCACTGATTCCCGGAACAGGCATATCTTCTTCAGAATCGGTGAACACTGCCGAAACGTCCAGACGAGTATTTTGCTTGTAATTTATAATACCCAGCTTATAATGATCACACCCATTAGGATCGCAGAAGCAGCTGAGCGACCTCATTACAAGTCGGTTTGGACAATAAGTATCGCCAGTTACCTGATGAACCAAAAGAGTTCCTTTAAAAGCAACCAAATTAGATTGGTTTTCGTTAATCATATTGTTCATTCTTTCAATTTCGCTTTCCTCAATAACAGCAGTTCGAATTGCAGGGCATCTCTCACTAATAACATCGACAAGTTCTTTCAAGTTAGTAATGTCACCTCCTGTAGCTATTACTTTATCAGCCGTCCTTTTGCAAGTCGCACCTATGCCATCCGGCGCTCCTTTGCCATGCCCGGCTTCATGGTAATTCCAGGAGAACTTCATGTATCGCGGATAAAGTTCACTCAATTTGCAGCACAGTATAAAAAACATTGCCTTATTCCTGTACTGAGTGACAGGGCCGTCACTCAGAAAGTGTAAATGTTCAACACTCAGCGGTAAAGATGCCAGCACCGGTCTCAAATGTGCCCAAATTGCCCCAACATTGTGGGACAAATTCGTTGAAATTGTGCAGTGAGAATCGGTAGAGTCTTTGAGATAGACGACTACGGTATGCAGAGTAATTTGTGTACGTGACCCACCAAAATGAACAGCTTGAATTTCCTGGTTATATTTTGTAGCAAAATTTTCCGAAAAGTCCATGTGTATAATAGCATCTTTCTCAGTTAGCGATTTTTTAAGTGATTTGAATGCGTTGTATTGGTGAACAATGTTCAGTTCGTGTTGAAAAAACTTCTGGACATCGTTCTGTAGTTTTAGGATAAGATCTCGTGGGAGGATTTCATTTTCTTCTTTCTTATACTTAGTAACAAAGCGCTCTTTTTTTGTTTTATGATCTATGATTGCTTCTTTTTTGTTTACCCACTGTTTGTATAAAATTGCTTTATTATTATCAAATTCCTCATATGGTAACTTTTTTGAGCAACACTCGGTACAGGTTCGTCCTAAGCATCTTTCAGAATAACGGTCGCAACAAAAAATTCGCAGCATTGTTTGATGATTGTCGAAGGCCAGGATTTTCGCACTCTTCAGAGCAGAAAGTTTCAAATCAATGTTTTCGTGCACGATGCACAAACATGTATCGCGGCCGGAAAGTGAAGGTGGCACAACCCAGAATGGTCGTGAACGACAGAATATCGAATAACTGATTTTTATAGGTTCAGATTTCAAAAATTTTCTATGAAGATTTCTCAATGTATCCAGCAGGTAACGTTTTTGTTTTTTTATTTTGTTTCGGGTTACAAATTCCTTTTTCCCGGCTGATTGGCAACTATTGCTGTCGTCTTCAAAAAAAAGTTCAATCATTTCTTGTAATTTTATCGTACTCTTAGTTTTTGTTTTTTCAGTGCGATTATGGCCACATTTTTTGTATGTTATAGCTCTATTTTTTACTCTCCATATTTTGTACTTATCCACTATTTTTCCAGAAACAGCACGCTTAAACTTCAACCTGTCTTGATAAGTTTTCATTTGAGAATAGTTTTCCTCTAGTTGAGTTTTCATTACTTCACCGAATAGCGCTTTTTTCACTAACTCCTTTTTTTTTTCAATGTCTTCAGCCATCTGTTCAATATTAGATTTTGGCGTTAATGGACTACGCTTTTTAGAAACTTTTATTTTATTCTTCATTCTTCGATATTTTTGACGTTGTGCACTGAGTTTTGCCTTAAGTTCAGAGATCTTCTTATCCTTTTGTTTCAGTTCTTTTAGTCGCCTTTTTCTAAGTTTTTGGCTCCTTCTTCTAGCTTCTTCAGCCCTTAGGTTTCCGTTAATATTCCGTCTATGTTCTTCAGGAGCTATTTGAACAGCCTCATCATCCGAATTAGGGGGTGTATTCTGAATCGCATAGGTGTTAGTGATGTTTTTCAGAGCTTGTTTCCTTCGGTAGGTAGATGAGGACACCTTCCATTTCTTTCGCGTCATTCTTTGCTCACGAGCCGTCATTTCTTTTATACTTTGCCTTTGACCCTTAGCTTTCTTGTTCAGGTATTTTAATCTTTCTTTTTCTTTCTGTTGTGCTAACTTTATTGGATCATTTTTTATTCTGATTAAACGGGCCTTTTCGGCTTCTCTTTTGTTTCTTAAAATTTCTTCTCTGCTTAATTTCTTTTTGTTCTTAGGCGCCATAATGACTAGATCTGTAAGAAGACAAAAAACGCAGCGGGTTGTTGATGAGCATAAAATTTGCTAATACACTTAATTTCTAGCCTAAAAGGATAATGGGTAATTAGCAGTATAGCTCTAAAATTATAGTATTTTATTACTTCAGTCAGCCGCGTATTGTTTATTTTTATGTAGAGAGAGTCCATCGATATGTGGACAGAAAAACGTCAGTCCACCGGTATCGTCGTCAGTCCCCTGTCGCCTCTACAGGCAAGGGACTGACGACAAGGGACTGATGAACTTTGTGAAAAATAGAGATATTTGTGAAACTATCATGAATATTCACTTGGTTGTTTTGTCATATTATTACACTTCTATACATCTTTTGAGACATAATAAATTGAAACCAGTTTTGTTATAAATAATAGAAAAATTACCTACCAGGGGACTGAAAATGTGTCTGGCTCCGCACGTGTTTTCGTCACAAGCACGCTGCTGGCACTGATTCCAGAATGTCCGCGTGCAAACAAATCTTTTCTACAGCTGACCTAACAGCTGACACTAAGAACTGAATCGGTGTTGAGATTGGCGCGAAATTTGATTGTCTTATTCTTTCAAATTCAGTAACGACAAGGGCCTGACGATCGAAACTGAGTACACTATATTATATACAAATTTAGGGGGGTAATTCAGCAATTTTCACTCAACATTCTGTTTAATAATGTATTTCGAATACTCATACTTCATTTGATGATGAAAGAAGTACATAATTTCAAATAATTTCAAAAATACAAACGTTAGTTTACTGATTTTTGCAGTGGTTACACGCCAGGGGACTGATGTTTTGAGTAAAAAGTGGAGATTTTTGACACTATTATCTTATGAAAATGTCACTTGGGTTGAATGGACAAGAAGAGAGGATAATGATCTTTCATTTCGTGATGGAAAATGTTCGATAATGTTCGTTTTAGATGAATTATTGCCTGAAGACATCAAGTTACCCAACTTTCCTATACCTAGTATCTGTAAATTCGTAGTCATGTATGTGAGAACGTAGAAGCCCAGAGTGTTATGTTCGGAAAAGTAGCTGAGTGAGCCAACTGTTGCAGCTCCGTTAAGTCTGGCACCCTGCAAGCTAAACGTATTGTGACCAGCCTCAGTATGCTCCGAGAAGACGCAGCACTTTTTCTCTGTAACCGAGGAGAACGGTGCGAAGGATAATCCGAACTGCCTCCCGTTGAGTTTACTCAATTTCGTAGATTGAGCTTTTCTCTCTTTGTTAATCAGCAAGTGCGGCGAAAAGTTCCGTTTCATGAAGTTTTAATGACGAAACACACTTTAAACGTTGGTGGAAAAATGTTCAGAAAATTTGCAACTTTCAAGATTATTACAACAGCCTGAGCAGGTTGATGGATAAGTTTCTCGTCTGAATATTTTACTAAAAGTAATTTCATCACGAGATTCTGGAATCTGAACTGTCCCGGCTAATAGTTTTGCGCCGTACACCTACTTCCACCGAGACGGCTAGGCTCAGCGTTCGTGAGATTCATTCAAGGTGAAATAATTATCGGGAATATCTTTGACAAGCGCGCATTGCACAGTAGGCGATCCTTCCCGAGGAGGTTTTCAAACTTCACTCAAATTTCGGGAATGCTGTTGTTGCGGACCACCACCCGTAATGTATACACGTAGATTTAAAAGTCACGCTGCAGTAGAACGGACATTTCGATAAGATCCCCGATTCTTTTGTGCCTACTATGCTTGAAGGCTGCTTTTCTGAAGGTTATAATTTTCATAGCCCCGAAGCATGAATGAATAAACGCAAAAAAGCGCTGCAAATGCAAAAACTTAATGGCCAATGGTCCAACGAGTTTTCATACTAACAGAAATAACGTGAAAAAGTTCAGCAGTAACGGTTCAGCCGTTTTTCGTGTGACCGCGTACAGAAAGCGCGATAAAGTTTTGAAACATCACGTTATAAATAGTTGGCAGTCAGCTTTATGGATAAAAATGAACATCCCTATCTCTGGAATTTGTCTTACACACATTGCGAAGCATTTAGCACGGTATCATCCATTCGAAATTAATGGTTGCCGAGGGATACATTCACACGTACCGCTGATGCGATACGACCAATTTTTCTCAAATTCCATCGCTAACTGCGGTCACATACCCGGCTCTAATTACTGAAATTAATGTTCGAGGTTATCTTTGGTTTCCCCGCGAGAAATACTGTGGCGTTTCAACAGAAATCTCAAAGCCCACTCGATAAAGCAATATAGACACGCTTTGTTGCTTACGGCCCCAATCAATTATTCGTTATTAATACCCGAGCGTGAAAAAGTTCTTTTCAGAGCTGTGAAAGGGTGTGGTGCCAGGTAGGAAACGGGTGAGAAAAGAACCGTCTCTCTGAAAGAGCGGGCGGGTGGGTATCCTTTCTGATGCTGTCTCGAGGGATCTTAGCCGGCTGCGAAGATGTTAACAAAAATTAAATAACGCCGTCAAGTGGTTAATACGTGTCCTAATTAGTCCCGAATTCTCATGCTCCACGGCGTTTGTGGTTGTGGAGAAATCATCGTCCGCCGCGCCGCGCCGGGTCAAGGCCCAGACAAATTTGTAATGAATGAGGATTCTGGAACACGTGCCTGCAGTACCTACTCGAAGGGTGAGAACGTTGCGGTGGCCTAGCGCGAGTTTGGCGTACAGCTCTTCCAGCTCAACTGTAATTAAAGTTACTCAGCAACGGGTGTTGATCGAGGCTTTTCATCGACGAGAAATTGTCAAAACTTCACCACCCACTTCCCATCCCCCTGCACCAATTAGAGATATGGATAGAATGTATTTGCCGGTCTGGGTCGAAGCCTCACGCTCCACTGATTCGTGACTATAATTTGTGGACAAAAGACACCTGGAGGATTCGATACAATGTCACAAGATTCACACACTATATTCACCAACGAAGTCTTAATTTATTGACCCAGAAAATGCGATTGTTCGCCGATAACCTGCACGCAGGCTACTAAATCTATTTCTGGACGAGCGCGCTGAACACACCGCGTCCCTATATAGGTATTTACGCGGGAACTACATTCGAAAGACTTGACGTGGCTCCCAATCAGATTTTCCTGTATCAAACGAAAAGAAAAAAGAAAAAACAATTTTGAAGTACAGCCAAGGTCTCTCGGTCGTTTAATGTCTCTTCGAACGATCCAATTACATCTGATCCTCAAATATTTGTCATAGCCGAGTAGTTATTTCAGATATATTATCATACCTCGATTGTACAAGTTTGTCTCACGTAATACGTACGCATTCAGATACGCTCAGCTACCTGAAATACGTTTACTACATACCTACCTACTCGCGGAGAAATTAGTTATCACTTAAAAGGATCGGGAATCTCATGGAAGCCGGGGACACTTTTCGTAAAATATATCTGCTGACCCTAGAGACGTTATAGTGCAGCCTCAGCAATTCAAATAGCGCTGTAGTTAGCCGCAGGTAATTCCTAGCCTGTGCTCGATATTACGGGTCCGGGATCTCGCGGAGTTATGGGTATTAAGATTAACTTGCTCACGGAGACTCGCTTGATAATATTAATATTCTTTTTTCTTTTTCCCGCTCCAGCTGAAAACTGGTTACCTTTTTCTACTTATAATTCATCTCCAGTTCTTCCGCGTTTCAGCTCATGAGCAATACGAAGCGTGGTTCAGAGGAATAAAACAGCGACTGCGAACGAAATAATCGGAGAGAAGTGCCCACTTGCCAGAACTAAGAGAATAATAATAGCCCACTTGGCTGTTAGAATGTGGAAATGGCTGGGAAAGGCACCAAGCGTGGTCGGTATGGAGCCGCGGGGGAGTGTCATAAAGTTACAAAATGACCCTGGCAAAAACCACAGTTACTCATTCAAAATGTCCATGTGAATATAGAATGTCCAGTTGTGAGGAGGATTAACGTTCGAATGAATTTATAACTATCGGAGAGCGAGAGCGTAGAGTAAAACGTCGGGTAGCCAAGCAGTAGTTAGTGGAAAAATCGTTACACTCGACTGATCAGTATGTAAGGGATACGAATGGGATGCTGCTTTTGCGCTGTAGCCGTTGAGACTTTATAATCGTTGACAGCTGGAGTGAACAAGAAAATGGGTTCATCGAGTACAGCGCAACGACGTTATCGAAAGTTCAATCTGGGCACCCGATCGAAGCTGTGGCCGGTGAAATTATCGTGTCACACGTTGCGCTATTCGGGGGAGAAACGTCAGCGGCGATTGCAGGATGCAGTATAGTCCCGAGTTTAGCCATTGTTGTGGTTGTCAGCACCTGCAGATGACATTCCTGTGATCCCACGACCGGTATAATATCGGCCGCGACGTAAACTCGGGAGTAACATGCATTTCACTCTTTTCAGAATTAGTTTTTGAATTTTTGAAATCGATTGTCTGAATTGTTTCACGTAGCGCCACGGGTGTTACTGTCTTGGAAATGCCTGGCGTTACGCTATCCCGCTGCAAAGCTCCAACCGGTTTTACCTGACATCGCAATTTTTCTAAGGGTAATGGTACGTACAATGCGAGTCACGGTAGGCCCGCTCGCGCGTGAATACCCGCCCCACGCGCTAAATGATCGTGAAAATTCACGTAATCGAAGATGCGGCGCGAGCGCTTCGTCGTTGCGGTACCGCGGCTCCTCACACACCATGAGCAAAGTCGAAGGTGTCGGGAGACGCACACCGCCGATACCCGAGAATGGCTGGTAGCGAGTGAATTCTTCATCTCCGTTGTTTCGAAATCGTTGCAACCTAATATATTTCCTCACTGGACCTCCTCATCCCAGTTTTTTCTCTACCTGTCTACCTCCAAGTGTTATTTTCTCGTCAAATTAAGCGTTCACCTTCTCGAAGCCACTAACGAGACCGTTTCAGGTGCAAGACAATTCCGGAATTCTATGTCACAGTCGGCAAACAGCTTCCCATACTTTCATTCTACAAAGGCAGTGTGCGATCGTTCACTCACAGCGCGATGTCTGACGTTGATACACTGTATACAGCCGAGATGAAAACACTTTGTACAGGTACTCTTGTAATTCTGTGATTCCAATTTCTTTGAAGTTTGTTCTTTGCAGATACCTCGACTTTCATGTTGCGGGCACCTACTTCTATCGTATGATAATTAATATCAATGATTGAGAACAGCCTCCTTGAATTGGATTCTATAACGTGTATCACGAATTGTGTCATGTGTCGTGTGTCAACGTGTCCGTTTCGCAGCTGTATTGAATGCGTGCCAAGATTCACTAATTGCGAGTGCGACCGGTATTGTTAATCCACCCTGAGGTATACTCTACAGTCTAGAACTCTCTTGGAAAAGGCTAAACGATTAAACATTCGAGCTCCCTCTATTATGGTTAGTGCTTGGAAAATTGTTATGGTCTAGACTTCAGACCCCATACCTTGCGTCTGCGAATTTGAAGCTAATACGTGCGTTGTGCGCGACGTGACGAGTCTAAAAAGCGAATGAAATTAGATATTATCCGACGCTGTACGGGCGGATGAGCTGCCGTTTTTACGCCATTATTTTCTGGCCATTTCATTAGTCTCCGAAGGGCGTGTAGTTTTATTTCCCGTTTTTTCCAATACAGTTTTACGCGGTTCAGATTTCCACTTGCGGTTCAACTTCCTGCTGTTTTTTAAGACGAAGACAAGGGATTTTAACCAGGTCATACACACACATGCATGTAAGCCGGACGTCTATATGCTGATATTGAAATCCATTATGGAAACTTATTAGTAGCTTAGGAACAAAGTATGAAAATAAATTATAAAAGACAATAATCAAGCAGAGTGTACTTAGGAGGGCCGTCACGGTTAATTAACAGTGTTGCCCGGCTTACCGCGCGCGGCTACCTGCCGGGTGGTGTTTGGTTTTAATATTCGTCCGGTGACTGGTTTCAGATTTTCTCGAAATTCCATCTCACGAATTTTCGGGTAAATTTCAGTGGGAGTTTATCTGAAACTCGAACTTCAGGATGATTGTCTGATATCAGAGAGAGCCGTCCAGTTGTTCGATAATTAAAATAATAACCGAGGACGATTGCTCCGCGCAGAGTTTTTCAATTACAACGCTGAATTCGATGAAAAAGTTGTTGAAAATGATACCCGCAATAATTCGCATCGGTCCGATTAGGTATGTAGGTACGTGCACGGCATGCCATGTGGAAGATGCTAAATAGGAATATTTTCGTCCCCAGAATTCCGCGATCATGATAACACGGTTTTTTCTTCCCATTCTACGCTGCGATCGATCAACGCGGTTCACGTCATCCAACAGAAAACATTGTATCGAAATTCACGGTCAATAAGACAAAAAATAACTGGAGGTAGGGTACGTGGTCGTATAGCCATTGGGATAGAAAAACAAACCGACAAATTCCACTCTGTTTTTATTACAGCGGACGAATTTGGGTTCGTGTAAGCAGCTGTATGTTGATGCAGGATATGATTCAGCAATTAGAGTTTCGGGGTGAAGTTCAGTCGAAGTATGCGGAGTAACCGAAATTGCTCAAGTTTACCAACAACATCTATAGCCTGAACCAAAGCTATTCCGTTTTTACAATCACGCCGTGATTATAACTCGTTTTCGTTAGCGGAGCGGATAGATTCATTGGATGCCACAAGACCCCAAAAATCGAACAACCGCACCGAACGATATTTCAGTATCGACGTTTGCTCAATCGTTTCAGTAATTTTGACGAAGTTCCTGCATGAAATTTCACAAAGCAGAGGAATCGATGGATGTACGTACTTCATACGAAAATTTCACGTATTTTGAAAACCGGCTGTAGAAACTTGAACGATTCTGGTAGCCGAACTTCGTGACACGTCGGTGGATGAAATCGCCAATTATAACAATAACGTATAACAGAATATTCGGTCGACTTTATTCCTTGCGTTGCCCCAGGGCAATAAAGAGACGGAAAAGCTGATAAGAAGAAAAAGAAGTAACCGAAACACGTCGTCAATGATTCCCAGCTCCCATGTGGCGCGGGTTATTGACGTTACATTCTGATAGCGCCATAAACCATTTTCAATTGGGTTTCACACCTTCAGCTCACGTCATTATAGATTTTTTTTGTTCCTCATCTTCCATACGAAGTAATAAGCTAGGTTGGGCATTCCAAGCACGACCGCCAGGTACCCATCGCTAGAAATTATTCCGATTTATCAGTAATTCGTCGAGTGAAGATACGCTTTTTCTAATATTCACGGTGCAGGACAGAGAACGTAATAATTTTTATTTGAAGAGCCGACGCGACGAGTGGATCTTCTTTTACTTCTTCTCTCTTTCAATCCTACAGGGAATATCCCACGGGAAGAACTTGTCTTCTTCATTTTCTCTCGGGGTCGCGACTTTCGGCCAATTCTTTGGAACAGCGAACAACTTTTCGTCTGAAAATACATTCAGGTCAACAAAATTTGTGAAATTTAATATATCAATCAGCTCGATTGAAAGTCTAGTGAGTGACAAATTATTGCCACAGAGTGCGACGATGAACTTTGCTTAACGGAGTATTGCCAGGAGATGAACTGTCGATGGGTGGATTGTCCGCGGAAAAAGTCAATTAGTTCACGTAGCTGCAGTTGCGAGAACGAATGGGCCTTCACCCATCTATTTTTTAACTTGTCAGATGTTGACGAAAATTCGATTCCATGCACGTTTTATGTCGCTCTCTCTCGTGTCTGAGTGTTTTCAAGTGAAAATTTCGTCCGCCGTGGATGAAGTTGTCAGACGTATTTGTTCATTTGTGGAATTCTATTGAAGATCCCCAATCTCGGTTTTAGTTCATCGTTGGGCTCTGCCTAAATTCGTAACTGTACAAACTAAACGGTCTGAGCATACATGCTGCTGTTATTAGAGCTTTTAGAGGATGTGTCAAGCCTCTCATAAAAAATGCACGAACGAAAAATAGAGTGGCATACCGATTCAGGGGGAGCGTGTTTCCTTCAACAACGTAGTTTCATCACAAAACACGCCGAAGCTCAGTAAAACTTGGATGATATTGAAGAGCCTTCAGCGCCATTTCTATTTAGATGTAATAATTGGCGATTCGTTGGCATTGGTAATGTACTGAAATTTGTGTGTTAACATGAAAACGGCTCGCACAGATATATTATATATGGTAGCGCTGTACGGCTTAGTCGGCTAAAATGGCTAGTTAGAAGCTAAGCCGACTGACAGTTTTCAACCGGATATAGAAAATATTGATATTCTGACCAGCGAAACCAAACTAGCCGACTACGTTTCGCTGGTTAATATTTTTCAGCCGTCGGAAAACTGTTAGTGCCTGCTGTTGGAGCAAGCGCACACACTAACTCGAATCTAATAAGATCAGAGTAAACTCAACCCTTTTGTTCTACGATCCAGTGTGGGATATCCCGGGTAGGTTTTAACTCACGGGCCGGCGCTGGCCAGGGCTGGTCCAGTGCTGGCTAAGACTGGTCCAGGCCTGGCCAGGGCCGGCCCAGTGCTGGAAACCTACTCGGGATGCCCTATGGCGTCCTGCCGCCAACCATCACAATCTTCGATTTTACTCTAGAATTAGGATAATGTTGAGGGTGTCGAAAAATGAACTGAATGTCGAAGCAATGTGAAATACGCAGTTCATTTTTCAACACCCTAAACATTAGGAATCCTAATTGTAGACTCTAGAGCAAATTCGAAGATGGTGAGGGTTGCCATGGAATGCCCCGTGAATACACGGCGCGAGGAAGGAAAGTTTAGTGTTTCCATGTTTTAATAATAACTTAGCGAGTTGTCAAGCATAGGCTGAGTTCATTGGGGAGGACCTCGATGTGAATGTTGCCTCGGTAAAACGGGCAGCTGGAATCAGATATGATAGCATAAATATACGAACGAATGATGTGCTTAACCCGTGCATTATACTTAGGCCCACTTGCGACGAGGAGATAAGAAAAGAGAAGCGATCAAGAGAAGAGAAAGGTAATTTTCAGGTTTAGCTAGAAAGCTGAATGAGCAGGTTTTGCATCTTTGTTTAAATCTGAACAATTAAAATAGTAAAACTGGTAATTCTTTTAAAAATCTAGGTTGTCGTTGGCCTTCCAGTCGACTCAATTAACCTTTCATTCAAATCAGATTGCCCCTCGATCGACATAAATCAAATCACGTACTAGCAAACCTTTGGACAAATCTTACACGACTTATGAGTCGACGGGAAAATCTCGAGGAGGGAAATTACAAGTCATAACGAGAAATGAAATTAGTTATCCGCCTTTGCATTGCATTATTGTGGATTGGAAATTTGAATACAGGGATCGTAATGCAGAAGGAGATACCTATATGAGAAATTTGTTCGCTTCGACATACGATTTATGGCGATGTTAAAAGCTTCAACGAGCCTCTACCGTCGCGGGTTGCGTCAGTTCTGTTAACTATTCACAGTAACTCGTCTTATGCTGACATGTTGCGACGGCTGGTATATGACCACGAAGACAAATGCGATGGTGAGTTAACTCCAGCCAAATACTGAACATTCACTAAGCCATGGAGACGAATTAATGAACGATGATTATTCCCGAGGTCAAGTTCGACGACGCAGCTATTTATACTGTCTACACACTCGCACAGCTTTTACGTGTCACGCGGCGCGTGTTTTTGAGTAATGGCTGTGTTTACCTATTTCCAAATGAAACTCGTTCCATTCGCTTTCTGAAATCGTCTACTTTCTAACAACATCGAGGACAGACGGGTTCGTGACAATGCTATATAGGTACAAGCCGTTTTTCTTCTCTCCGATGGAAGATTTTGCACTGAAAGTCCGTCAATGCCAATCTCACGAACGTAATACCTAAGCATGTGGGTTGTATGTACATGCATCCACACATACATACGTAGTATAAAACGAGTATGGGTGAACTCTTCGAAATGAAATTCATTAGGATCTTCGAGTCACAGCGAAATTAGATATGCTATGAGAATCACGTTTCCAAATTACACACTTTCGGTCTGAATTACGGCTCGAGCAGCGAGTGTGCGCCCCACGTTTTTCATGTTCACGTACTTAATTCCATTGGCTTTCATTAGATTTGTAAGATAGAGGCGATAAAAGCTGGTGACATCCGCTCGTCGCGTAGCCGCGTTGACGTTTATAATGGTGATACAATAAATAAACTTACGTTGCACGTAGGTGTCACATTATATTGTCGTTCGATTCGAAATACGAATAATAAAATTGTGGTAACTATAATAGGCGTGCGAGCATGAATGCAGCTAGAAAACTATGAATTATATTCGTAAGAAAGACGAATTAGTTCAGAATTGGACGAGTTGGAATCTGTTCAAATGGCCAGGGTGAATAATTTTCTGTTAACGCATATAATCCCCGAGTAAAGTTTCGGACCGAAACTCCAAGCGCAGTATTTCAGCGTGAATTTCAGTTGAGAGTTTGAAAAGAGATTTTATGCGAGGTAATTAAATTTTCCAGTTTTGATTAATTCCCGCAAAAGTTATTACCGCGAATAAAAAGAGATTCCGGAGAGGCTTTTAACGCCATACTTCCCAGCTATCACCGTGCAGATTCCGTAATCAACAAGATCAAAGCATCTGTAATCGTTCACAGAACTTCAATCGAAGTTATTTCTTTCCTTCTCATACAAAAATGTAGAAACCAACCCCCATCCTCCGTTTCCGAACTATAAAAATGTTTCCGATTACTTATGCATGCAAGTTACGACGATAGATGAGTTTGGAAGTTAGATTACTCCCCGCAGTAAAGAAATGTCCGGGAATCTAAATATGACTGTCGAGAAATACGCGAGGTTATTCAAATTTTCATCTGTCTTTTATCTATTCCCTCAAATATTGATTCACTGGATCTCAAAAATGTCTGGATTCAAAGTGAAGATGATATCGGCAGTCGCTCAACGTCGACAGCTACTCCAACCGTACGAATATATCTGAATTACCTGTTTCCTCCAGCAGTGGATGCGGCGAATAGGATTTTTCTTTTAGAAGACAGAAGCTGTTGAATAGTGAATCTATCGGATAATTGATTTAGTACCTAACCGCGGAGAAACAGGAAATCGGAGACGTCGAGGAGAAGTCACTGTACCATTTGTCATTGGAATAATTATACACTGAAAATATTTCAATATCTTCGAATTAGCTGGATATAATAGTAGTGTGTGAGCGGGATCCTGCATTGCGAATTTTCTTATAATTGTTCGTCAAAAAATGTATGGAAAATTGTTCGAACCCGTTCAAATTTTTCGGTCACACGTCGAAGCAACGCTAACTCATGCATTAGTGTCGGCTCAATAACCGCACCGATTGCAGCCTGTATAGCGGATCGAAGTATGTGTAACGCTTTTTTTTGTAAATCCGGCTGACAATGAGTTTTCTCGGACTAATTTCTGCGTGCTTTCGGCGAAATTATTTGCACATGGTTCGACAAGAACTGCAATCTAACGTTCGAAGAAATAACGCCGCCTGACAACCGTAATTCTGATAACGGATAGCTACGCGAAAGTGACCGAGTTATAGGTATCGTGAACATTAACCAATAGGCGTAACTACATAAATCATGACAAGTTATAGCTAGAATGACATACGCCGCAGCTATACTCACACAATACGAGTACGTGGGGGGGGGGGGGGGGGGGGGGGGGGGGCAACAGATCGCGTTTTATTAAAGCTAGAAAATAGTTGCGGGTCGTTAAACAAGCCAACAGCAACAGCCCCTGGCGTGGACGAATTTTATCTAACTTTGGCTGCAGCGACACCTGTTGGTGGCCACAATTGGTCAGATCGATAACACCCTCGGTACCTACACCCTACAACATAAGGTGCAGGTATGTATGTACCATCTCCTTCGAGAATAACGCATGTGTTAGGTATTATGCGGTGCATCTCGGTCCACAATTATTAAGTACGAAGATACAGAGAGATTCCATCTCATATAGGGAATACGTATGTACATACAACATACTCCGAGGATCATAAATTCGTTGAAGTTTTGCGGCGCCCCCGGTAAATTGTAAAAAAAAAACTTTCTTGTCGATATGAATGCCACTGGGGGCTACAACCGCGTAAAACATGGGGCTGGTGTCTGGAGTTATAACTAAAATTTATACAGGATACCGTGCCACTACTCGCTCGCAGCTTCTGCTCGACGGAGAATGGCGAGTTTTCTTTGTGCCATTCAATAACAATGGCTATGTATTCTTTCGCCGCGCATATGTTGGGGGCACTATTCGCCATTCGGTGACCGTAGTACAATACCTGTATCTATATGAGATTGCGTATTATTGTGGCTAGATTTCGGAAATCGTACTCGAATAGGCGTGCACCTGAATTTTACACATCTAGCTGTAATTTAGCTTGACGTGTAGCTAAAATCCACCGTCGCGGTCGTCACGATTTCTTAAGTACAATACCGTGAATAATTCATGAGTTATACTATGTATACCGCTATTAAGCCTCCGAGATGCGCCATCTTGGCACGGGGTCACGAGAAAGTATATAAGGGAGAGAAGTTCACGGTGCGAACTGCACTTAACTCACACCATATTTCCTTCGGCTGTATGCTCTTACAGTTGAGCCTCTTTTGTTTATTATCCTCGGGGGAGTCGGGCGGTTGTTCGCTCACAGCCAAGAACAAAGTCTGACTTCGGGCTGTTACAGTTGTTATTGAGTTCACTCTGACCAATGCCATTATTCTTCGTGGAACACGATCCAATAACTAAAAGACGGTTGTATTTCAAACCCTGTGTTTAGTACGTGTATGTACCTGCACCGTTGTTCCAGAGCCTACGGGGTTAAAATCTGGCCCTCTACCGCGGTCCTCCCCCCCCCCCCCCCCCCCCCCCGCCCCCCTGCCACGACAACGCCGATAACAACTATGTTCGACCTTTGACAGGGCGTGAATAAATTTCAATTGCTCGCCATAGACCAGCTGTATACCTATACCTAACACATACACGTTCTCTGATAATATACCGAAGGGTACCTATGTCGCGGCATTTTCGTGGTATGTGTTGCCGACCTCACCGCCGCGTTTTCATTAAATCGGCAATGCATCTATCCCCCCTTTGATCGAGGATACCAGCGAATGTGGGCAACGTATGTGTGTACGAGATGATGCGTGTGACCACGAGAGAATTCCGAGTGGCGTAAGAACCGGGACTCTCTCTGCATTCTACAAAGTAAAAAGCACGTCGGTTTCTTTTTCCAGCGGCAGACCAAAATTGCTCTCTTTTCTAATATCCGGTGTTTTGCTGTCGCGTGGTTTAGCCCCAGACGGTATTGTGTGTTTTGGACAAAGGACTCCGCTGATAGACAGGGCCGACATTTTAAAGGTATCTCTATTCCCAGGGTACTTTATTTTCGGATATTTGATCAGATTATCAAATATTTACAGTCATTACAAGATTCGAGCTTCGTACACATAGATCCTTATTAGTCGGACGTAAGTCTTTCGTCCATTACCTACGCCGCATTTTCCATTCGGCAGGCGAAGCTCCTGATGAAAATCTAGTTACGGTGAAACTTCGATTTTTTTTTCTTCATTTACGTCTTGGTCAAATTACATATGAGCACAAAATTTCACGCTGCGAGTATATCGTATTACCGACACGTCGACGATTCCTACGTCAAAGTTATAGAGCAAAGTGCGACGTGCACACATCACTTTTATACTACGGGCAACAGGTCCTCGTTATGTAATTCCCATTCGGCATACGATTCGTATCATTTCGGAGTTCGCACGTAAAATGAAACTCGAACGACGTTGTTACAGTACTGGTCTCAACTTTTCCCTCACAGTACACAAGCCTATAACCTCATATACACAGCCATAACGTACACACATTGCTCTCGTAATCGCATTTATGATCATCCACCGAGCGTGCTCGCATTTCGTGAATCCACCGTTATCATTGACGCTTCACTAATTTATAGAGCTTCGGAATTTCGCTCCGGATAATATAGTCGGTTGCGAATCCCGCGTGTAGGCAATCCATACGTTTTTTCAACCTCTCGACGCCATTACTTCTGCTTTTCTGCTCGTCAAAAGTTTAATTCGGCTGATTTGTTCCTACGTACTACAATGGCGTTGGCTACTACAGCACCAGGGCTGGCCCACTGCTCGCCAGGGTCGGCCCAGTGGTGGAAACCTACCAGGGATACAATAGCAATTGTAATTATCACAATACTCGTATATTAACACTGAAAATGATCAGTTCTATAAATTCTCATTGTGTGGCACGCTAATCCGAGACCGAACATTAGAAATTCTAGGAAGTGTTCAACCGCACGAGAAAAGAGAATGAAAATGTTAGCCAAGCGGCTCTGAAAACGTTCACAGAGGTTGTCAAAAGGTTGATACGATAATGGCCTGTTTGAAGTCAAAGAAAAGTAATGCTATACGCTGGTATCGCATCGCGACTAATTTCACCGAAACCTCCTGCACAGCGAGGATTATTGGGGAGTAATCTGACGGTGAAAGATTAGTCGTTCGAATAATTGCAAGACAGTTTATCAGAAGTCTCCTCTACAGTTACAGAGAGTGTAGCGAATGCTTCTCATCCCGCAGACACAAAGAAGACACGAAAAAGATGAATGAAAATGCGTATAGGACTGTTTTCGCCATGTGGCCAAAAATACGGCAACATTCTCTTCTAGCGGTAGCTGCGCAGCCTGAATTTTTCATAGCACTCCACCATCTAATCGAAAGGTGTTCAGAGAACGTGAGATTTACTGGTGGTGAACGTTTCTTCGCGGATGTGTTCCATGAATCCCCAATTGAAGAGGGAACAGCACCGTGAAAGGCTAAGCAACGCTCGAAAAACGAGTATATAAGCATCAACATTCAACGTTCCTTATACAATCTTGCCCCATTATGCGCTGGAATCATACAGAGAAAATGAGTTCTCTGAAAATGCCTACGTGGAGTCATCAAACTCACGCGAGAAGGATCCTTATTGAATTTTTTCGAACGTGACGTAGCGTGCACAATTTCGTAAGAACTCATACTGTGCAAGTCAGAGAATATTCCATACCTGTCGGCATATTTTCACTTATAATAACCTATATTCGTGTCTGCAGCCACTCCCATATTGCGAAATGGTGAACCCTGAATCGGAAGGTGGAACTGTTATTTTGGTGCTTATTGATACGGATATTGTCCCGATTGTCTCGGGTTATGCGACCCCAGGGTTTTTTTTTATTCGACAAATTTTGTCTTTCCTTTGGTCTCCACTGATGGATTCACACAGACACTTTTCTTCCAAACTATCGGACTCGAAGCGCTCTATGATTTTTGCTATAATTGCAGTTATGAATTTCAAAGACAGCTCACGTACGTTCATCGGAGTAGGCATAGCGCGGTTCGATTTCATTTCGATCAACCGTGATAAGTTCGCATGGTTTTTGATAATCGACGAGCGGAGACGTCCCTCAGTCTCCGAATCTCGTTCCTGCTCACACATTGATATAGATCATACTTTTTTCTTGAACCAAAATTTTGTAGTATCTTGTTCGGTATCTGCAGTCAAGTTCGCAGCACTTTGAATATTCCACTTCAAGAGATCCGGAATGGGACCCTGGCAGTACCCAATTATCAGAATTGGTAATTTGAGAAGTGTATTACATACTAGCATTCCTTCTGATGGATCTATTCTCCGTGCGGTTTTGAGCGCATAATGGATTCACGCGCTGTTTCCATTATAACAATTCGTATTATTGGTCGGTGGACAGGTAACATGTAATTTCTCGAACCAGCGATTCTCGGGCTGGATGTTGCGTACGTACAAGATCGCAATGCAATTTGGAATTTCGCACGAGGATTTCGTCATACTACCTAGTATAGCTTCTCAATTGTTGAAAATGAAGAATGGTTCGCTTGAACATGGAATTTGTTGCATTCTCCGTAAAAATTGCTCAAACTCCTCGTTACTTCCATTCACAACCGCGATCTGAATAGTGTGCGCGAAATTTTATGCCAGAGAATAAAACGCTCGGCACACCGAACCACAAAAAAGGGGTCGAAAGCCGCTGCGGTAACGATAATATGACGACTTTTGTTGAGCTCCGCAGGTAGATAAATTAGGACAGCACCGACGACAACATGTCGTCTATCTACGTCTGGCGGGGTACGAGTAGTCACCACTGCGGCCGGTAATATCGACGCCAATCAAAAGCGGGAAAACAACGTCGTGAATAGTGCGACACGGCCATATTTAAAATGCACGTTTTTTGTCTCTACCAAAGGCAAACGGCTGCGCAAAACTCTCTTATTAGGGCGCAGTAGAGGCGTACGCAGAGTCTGGTAGACTGTCACCTCCGTTACTTTGCAGAGTAAAACAACCGGAGTATGTATCACGCTTTGGCATATGTGAGGTGGACACGTAACACGTGGCACGTAAAAGTTGTACAGTGTTCTCGGCAGTATGAAAGGCTCGACGCCCCATGTATTTTTGAAGAGCTCCTCTACTTTTGAAGGTTGATGTAATCGTTCGGCATTTCGATGTGAGCGTTACATGTATGCGGCTGACAGTGGGAAGAAGAACAAAGCGAGTAGGTACGTATGTACAGTCGAGAGGTGAGAAAGTTGGAGAGAACTTAGAAAAATGAGATCGAGGCGTTGAGCGATGCGCCCCAGTATATTATCCTTCCCCTTTTGTTTCCACCACTACTATTTTTTGTTTTTCTCTCTTTTTGTTTCTCGTCAGTTCGTTCTCTTCCCTGCAGATATTCACGTTCATTTTTCCCCGACGAGTTGCGGGCTTCATGAGCCGCCAACGTAGACACGTCAGATAAGAAATAACAAACGGGACTTAAAATCCGTCATAGAGGTAATCGTTAAAAGTTTCACTATGAAAGCTCGCGAGCGATTTTTAATCTCCGCCTTAATCGGAATTCAGGTCGAAAAAACACCCGAGATTAACCCCTTGCTTCACCCCTCAGTTTTTTTAACAATTTTTATTCCGGTTATATTCCCGTGAAATATATTGCCAAATTTTATTAAAAAAAAAGGGGGTTTATCCGACTACCATGATTTGCACACGGGAGTAAATATTGATGAAAAATTGCGCAACGGAGGCGGTTCGAGATCCAGACCATCGTTTATAGCGAGTGGATTTTTGTTTCGTCGGAAACGAGGTCGAGGAAAGGGCAGGTAGGGTCAAACTTCGCCCGTAAAAGTGTTCTGTGCCCTCACCTTCTCCCTACGTCATTGCTAAATGGCTTCCCCTTCATTGTTGTGTAAATAAAATTTCATCCGTATAGGTCTTATGTCGCGCAGTGTTACCGTCTGATTGTGAGTAATGACCTCATCAGATGAACATAGTGGATCAAAAAGAAACAGAACTTTCATCAACAGTTTCGAACATGTGACATACAGGGGAAAATGGGTGGAAATGGGTTCCCAAATAATTCCATCGATTTTCCACGAGATCGATCTTTCATACGCACGAACAAATTCTCTCCCAGATTTTAACGGTTTTTCAATTTTTCCGGAATTTTGAAAACTATCTATGGGGGCCCCCATTCTGGCCCCACTTTCTCCTACTATGATGGGGTGAAAAATTTTAGACCGGAAATCATTCCACAATTCAGCCGGAGAAAACGGGGAACGTCTTTTTGTTCTCACGGGAGATTCCCCGCGAATATAGGCAGCCCATCGCCCGAAGGACGAATATGAAAAAGTTGGCTGTAAAATATTCTTACGCACCGTCCACCTGACGGTGCTGGCGCCCGCGCTGAATATTCACAATCCTCTGAATTGTTCTAGTAACTTGTAGAATATTTTAGGATTTTTTTATACCTAATTTTTCTTTATCTCTCACGTTCACGAACTGTACGTCTCTCCAAAAGTTTTGGGCTTAGAGTCTCTGCGGTTTGTTACCCAGTTCTCACTCGTTCACTTTTCTCCGTCAGATACCACTTTTCGTCCTAATTACTTTTTCGAGTTTCGTATGTCGCTGAAAATCCTGTAGTCGTCTCTTACACGACAAGGCTCATAGGCTGATCGAATTGAAAAATGTACCCAAGGTTGGTATCCGTCCGTCAAGTGATGGAGAAGAGAAAGAAGGCAGGAGAAAAAAAAAGTAGACATTTCAAACTGAAAAGTGAACCTACCCACCCGGAAATTTCCTGGCAATTCATCTCATGCCTAAGTAAGTGAACACGCGTCAGTAGGTCGGAGAAAAGATTGGGCGAAATAAATCGAGTCGCTCGTGAGCAGAATATTTTCAGTTGAACCGATTGCATCTTCTTTGATCCATTTAGAGTTTTCAATGATCTATTCGCGGTTGAACGCGTAATGGGCATGTTCAGCAATAAAAAAAAACACTAATTCGATCCTATTTCCAAAATTGTATAAGTCCATTATCGCTGGAGATATAACCGTCGAGTCGTGGTGATTCAAGTTAAATGAATCAAAGGAGGATCTGAATCCCGATTAGCCTTCGCCTTGGACGTCCATCAGTATCGACGTTGCGTAATCAGCCTGACGTGTGAAGGCTGAGTTGATACGGTTTACCGGAAAAGAATGACCGAGGGCTATAAACAGACGAGAAACAACGCGGGATTGAGGAAAAAGGGTGGGACGAGAAAGAAATAGAGAGGGGGGGGGGGGGGGGGAGACTACGTGGAAATCGGAAAAAGAAGAGAAAAACACAATTTTTCAGATAATTGACAAGACGAGTGTCTTCCCGCTTCAGGTAAATCGACCGCCGTCATAGTTACTTTATCATGTTCTTCTTCGGGGCGATATAGTACATGAAATTGTGCGTGACACAATTGATGCTAGACACAATGCCATGCTTGTGTGTATGTACAAGAAAAACACAAAAGAAAAGGCGGAAGCGAACAAATATAGATACAGGAATTTACGTGATCGGCGAATGGATGTGGAAAATTGGGAAATTCCGAAGACCGAATGAGAATTTCAAGCGCGTCGGGGATAGCCTTTCTATATAATAAGTTTCTCCATTCATGTTATGTGTGAAGAATTTCGAGACAGTTTGATGAATGGGCCATTTCCCCTACATTCCCAATATAATCTTACACGGTTGTTCTATGATTCGTTGATTCGCAAAAGTTACACAACCATCTAACGATACCTAGGTAAACGGTTTCGTCAATTGGAAATAGAATTTCTTCGAATACTGACGAAAATCAAATTTATCTACTCTCGTTCTCCTACGAATAATGTGGTTCAGTAATCTTCTCTTTAACCTGCTACAATGATGAGAATTCCGATCAACTTTCCATGTACATACATACGTTCGAATGCCTGTCATCGTAGAGAAAATTGTGACGGACGTTCGAAAAATAATTTCTGTATTGATATCGGTGGTATTATTTTCGTTGCAGCACTTCTCTCCTACGCGAGTATTGGTTCCTCTATATTTTGTGAACAACTGTGAAAACTGTGATTACACTTCACGAACAGATGATAGATACCGTGAAGAGGTTGGAATATTTGTAATTCCGTGGATTTTGGATGGTCACACAAAAGTTTGGTTCACTGGCGTTTTGAGGATTCCACTCATGATCCGTGAACGCGGAGCTCGAGATAAGCCGAGCTTGCATAAAACTCTGTTTCACGTACTTGAGTGACGTTATTGCATAAATTGAACTGTCCTCAAGCAGAAGTCGATTAGCACTTTGTTTCACGACGCGCAGTTCCATATCACAAGAAACTGGAATCAAGAATCCAACTCACATAAATAAATTTCTGGTACTTCAGTAGAAAATTATCAGAGTTATTGAAAATTGCTAATTTTCAGCGCCAAGTCTGAAGCAGCCTGATGTAGTCTCCTCCGAAGAACGAAAGAAGAAAATAAAAATCTCAAATACCCGGTATGCCAGCTTCGTCTTAATTTATTACACGTTTAATTACGGCTTTGATTACTAAACTTCTAAAGCTTTAATTAGGTCTGACGACACTACAATAGGACGTCGGAAGTATTCGCGGAGCTCGCTATTCAATGCCATGATAATAACAATAAGAAGAACTGTTGGGGAGGGCTTCTACAATGAACCGCCGAAACTACGAAAACAGTTTTCTCATGCACTTTCCGTTCCGAATCTCGTTTCGAACAAATTGAATGTGCCGACTCGACTTGTGTGAAAATGGTCTTCCCCACGCGAGATTATCATCCCACACTTATCGTTTTGCTATCTGTCTTTTCATCCCCGATTTTCCACCCTGTTGTAAAAATGGAGACAGGATAATCGAACCTCGTTCACCGTAATTACACCTTATGTTATAATCATACTCGTCGGATGACGGAGGGCGATGACGCCCGTGGTAAGCGTCGTCAACGGCGAAAAGTCTATAGCCGCCTGTTGCACCGAGAGTCTAGATTCACTGTATTATTCCCGAAGGGTGGAGAAAGATATTGGCAATATTTCATTTCCAGCTACATATCTCTCTCTCTCTCTCTCGGTGTCTGCTCTCTTCCATAGTTCAAAAACTAAGTCACGGCGCGAACAGAACTTGATAATATAACTGATGCTAGAGCGAAAATTCAATCCTTCACTCTGCCTCTGTCGTGAAATGGTTTGCATTCCCGTTTGTGCACCACGGTCGGTATTACTACGTGTCCATAATTCACGTGTCGTTTCACTACGTTGGTCGATAACTTTTTGTCTAGCTTCCCCGGCGCTCTTCTTCGCTCCTGGGACAGGCCCAGATTTCGAAAATCTTTAGGTGAAACCTGCGTGACACCTATCTGGGATCCGTCTTACACTGCACAAACCTAATACTGACGCTTTCGGACGAAATTCAATGTAAAAATTACTCCTAGTAGTGGGCAGCTGCGATAGGTAGCTACTTGATTTCCCAAGAGGTTCATGTATCTTCCAGTTGTTTAGCTATTAGAGTAGATCGTTACACAAACCCGACGTTTCTTTCGTACGGATGATTATGCAACTGAAAACACTCGCGTGAAATATTCGCCCGTACATGAAATTGGAAATTCTAGTTATACAACACAGAGAGGAAAACCAATTCCGTATTCATTTCTGCGTGATCGAAGCACCTGGATGGCATTCGACGATAGATTTGCGGCCCATTATAAATCGGCTGTTTATCAAGAGGTGCGGGGAAGAGCTACTTGCCTCATTGTGAATAAAATCGAGGAAGATTTTATCGGTGTAATTGATGCCGGAGCTCCGGGCCGCGGCGGGCGACTCGTCAGCCAATTGAAAGAAGGCAGTTGCCTGTTGCACGAGACTGAAGTTCATCTGTCGGTGTAAAATTAACGAGTAAAACTTGATGATCAGAGCCTCCTCGTAGTTTGGTAGGTATGTGTATGAACGAGTTTTCGCATTGGGTGCGAATAATTGACAGATAAAATTGAACCCAGAATTAATAGAGCCATCCCGGGCTGCGACCATTGTGCCTCTGAATTATAGCGATTCGGTTCCATCGCCCGAACTCCATAGTTATCCTACAAATTGTACCCGCACTTTGTCGGTCAATGACGAACTCGATTGAACAATTGGGCTCATTACATCACTCCCCCAATCGTTAACGAATTACGTATATGATATTGTCCCGCGGTAGTAACGTAGACTTATCTCTACTCGTGAATAACATGGCATACACAACAACTACACTACTTAGGAGAATGGTCATTGCAGATACGTGCGTGTGCGCGTGTGTGTTCTTTCGGGCTTCTTTCTGTTTTCTAAAAATCGTGTGCCGTGGTCGGTGCTCCGATGAAAATCAATCGACAAATCAACGCGAGTATAAATGAGTGTGCATATAAATGTAGAGTCATGTGTATGTACATGGAAACGGTACGAGTATGAATTCATGCCCGGCTAACACACTACGGATGAATGGTGGGAAAAGGGTGAATAACATTCGCTCTGGAAACGGTGGGAAATCGTGACTTAATACTCATGCTTGGAGTTTGGAGTTTTGAGGGCTAGCACACATCCATGAAGCAATGCAGAAGGGATGCTTTGACATGGCTTTGATGAACATAGTTGCTCACCTGAGGTAGAAGCATCGCGTGTGGCAGCGGGCGCGCCTCACCGCGCACTGACGACTGCCTGCGCGCTGCCAGCCACCCTGGCGCCCCTTGCCGCCCTTCCTACAGTCGCCCTCCCACGTACCTAGATCCTCCGAGGACCCCCAGACAAACGCCGTTGGTATTCTTTGCACAGGCTACCCGAGGACACTATATCTTTGCTCTTTATTTCCTCCTTTCTCGGACCACAGGGTGACCCGGCTCGTCCGACTCTAGTGACGAGCATCAAATCGATCCATTTTTCCGGTATATTTTCCTCTTGTTTTTTGTTTTTTTTTTTCTTTCGATTCTGGGGTGATGAGACATTGAGAGGGTGGGAGCGGAGAGGAAGAGCATGCGGTTGAATATGAGATCGAAGATGTATGGCGGTTAGGCTCGTTCTGGGTAGAGGAAAGTGTTTCAATTTCTCTCCATGTTTGTTTATCTTCAGGGAGCTTTCCCTGTTCGATTCCGATAACGGATAGGGAAAATATAAATAAAGGTGTGGAAAATCCTCCATACGTTGTATGCGGCCATCGCGCCGTATGCAGATAGATACTACACGTAACGTAGAAATTCTACTTGAGCTTAAAATCAGGATACGAGATATTGATTCGTAGGCGTCGACTGGCTAGCCGTCAGGGTCTAAGCCTGATCCCTCACTAGCAATCCATCAATTCCCTGTTAGTTCTAACAACAAATAAGTGACGCACGCCTTCGCCTGATCTCAAGTAAGTCAAATTCGCGGGTAAATTGCGAAGGGTGCTTTGTGTCCCGAAAATTACTTCCCCGGCAGGGGTTGAACGATTTTTTCCTGCCGCGGTATTGAGAACATTAAATCAAGCTCGAATGGTTGTATAAAAATCGCTTTGAACCATTTCGGCTCGGAATCAATCAAAAATTTTCTTAATCCGTCATTCACGCCGACTTGATTCGTCTATGAAATCTCTCTCGGTCATCGATTATACCAAACTTCCAATATCTACGTAAGTGCCTCTTTGTATACGTGCGCCAACTTTTCTGCAAGGGTGCACTCTATACGGGGGACGATCGTTTCAAGTGCGGCATTTATCACTGCAGGTATGTCTCTGAAATGGCGATGGATACAGAAGAGTTCAAACGGGGATAGCGCGCTGTATTCCTTTGGAGCATTAAGGTGGCATTAAATCGGTTGAGAATTTTTCTCTCATACTTTTTTCTCAGGATATAGTTTTTCCAATACAATGTTTTCACCGAAGAGTAGATAAGTATAAGAGCCTCGACTTTTCATACAGTGATCGATACTTGGAGGGTCAAGTCGTGGAAGTAGAAATTTGAGGATGCTAGTCGGTTGAAATGAAAAATGATTACCATATGCGTGTACGAATATTCCTCAGACCGGTCGTTGTATATATACTATGCTCGCATTCCTTGAGAAGAGGAATCTCATTATACCAATATCATAGTGATTGATCACTTTGTCATAATCTGCCCGTGATTTGAATGAAAACTCAATGGACGTCTGTCTGAAAATCGTGCGAATGTTACACACCATGAAAAGTTTGTTAAAAACTTAAAAAATACGGTTAGAAAAAAAGAATGTCTGTAGCGAGTTTCCTTAGTTCCGTTTAATGGGAATTTGGAGACGCCACTGTCAATCTAACCTAGCTAACATAGGGAATATTCATTTTTCATCCAATCCGAACGATGCTTTGAAAAACAGCAATACTTATAGCCACTTCCTGCCATCAAACTCAACGCATTCTCGAAGTCCCATCAGAATCGCTCGAGTCGTTTGCCTGAATCTACGATTCTCGTTTTCGAAGCGGTTTCCGTACATTTGAGATAGCGAGTCCAAATTCCCCATGAAAAACGGATGCCGATTACCCTCTTCAAACTATTCCACGATGTTTCGAATCTTAGTAGTACCCAAATTTCTCCGAGAATTTCAAACATCACGCATCGGCGTTACGATAAAAATATCAAATGTGTGGAGATATATGCTAGATATATCGACGATGCTATCAAAATCGGTAATTGGGTAGTTAGAATGATGTTCGTTATTTTATGGAGAAAATACTGCACCCGGATCGGAGTGCAGTGGGATTCTGCTTGTAACCGAAATGAAATTAAAGTACTGCTACCGTTTACGCGTACAATTCAATTAGCGTACATCGTTACGCACGTGAATCAGCGGTATATAGCTATGTATGTACGTAGCAGAGAATACGAAATTGCCCAACGGCTGCAGTGGTTGTGCCGAAATATAGACGTGTATAACCATAGGCTGTAGCAAAACGGGCGATTTCACGTTTGTAATGGTCTACTGAAAGGATTAGAACTAATGTGTTGATTCAGAGGGTGAGTCTGACGAGGCGCGGGAGAGGGGGAGCGACCTGGCCGAGTGACCCCAGATCCCCTGAAGCCTCGGTGTGTTTTATCCTTATCGTAAATAAGGATCTTGTTTCTTGGACGCGGAAAACGTGCAGATAGCGAGAAACTCAACATATATCTTTGTAAGTTGCATGTAGATTCGCGTATAGGAGCACATAGAAAGACCGCCGGGTGTCATCTCACAGAGTTTTTATTGTATTAAATTTCCATAATATGTTTCGAATATTTTTTCACCAAGTTTCCCCAGCTGCCGTGCTGTCTCCTCTGGGCCGGCTGAATTTCTCACAATCAGTTAAAAAGAAACGGCCGATGATACCCGCGAGCTCTGACATTTCAAATTTCTTTTACCAATATTTTCACGTAAATTCGTCGATGTCAAATCATTTTTGAATTTATTCGACTAACGTCGGCGCCAGCTGGCTCTACCTGCACCCGTGAATGTCCCCGTCGTGTGGTCGGCCGGGATCAATCCTGCAGCTTCACCTACTCAAAACTGCGAACGCATTCACATATGGTTGTGGAATTAGCTGTATAGATATAGACTCTACAGATTTATATCTGCCGAATGGCCGGGAGGGGGCATTCGTTTCATGAATTTAGTACAATGCTGGTATCTTTTTTCGCCCACCTTTCAGGGACCGAATTACATCTCCTCATTTCTGCCTCACTGGTTATATTTCGGCAGCAAAGTAATTCGAGAGCCAACATGGGCGAACAGAAAAGACCGCGGATGGCTAATCAGATGACAGTATCGATGTACACTTGTACATGCGTACACACAGCTTTGATCATTCGAGGAGTTCATAACGATTTTTTGGTTGTTAAATAAGTTATATAAGATATCCTCCCGTGACCATTAGTATCCAGAAAAAATCTGATCGAAGTAGTGAGTGAAAAATGTGTAAAAAATCATATACCTTCGGGCGTAATGTGAACTGATATCGGAATTGAACGTGGAAATCAGTACGATAAAAATTCAAGGTACAATTCAGGTTCAGATTTATTCGACCACAGTTTAAAAAAAAAGAAAAATGTAACATATTTTTCGTTCAATTTTCCGAATTATTGCTCTAATGTTCCGTTTTCAGATTCTTTGAGTTCTTTTATGACCGCCCGCGCCGGTGGCACCTGCGCCAAACAATAAAGTCGCGTTCGTTGTATTCGCTGGGGTAGATTATACGAGGGATAACACCTACAAGAGGAATTATTATTGAGTGTGAGAAATGGTGTAGCCGAATATGAACCAGTCACTCGATCGATGGAGAATGAAAAAAAGGAAAATTTAACCCTCCGCGTTTATCGTAACGAATTCGAAGTGATTTACGACTATTTTATACTGAATATTTGAGAAAAAACATCAGTCTGAGGAAAATTCTAGGCCTTTGGTACAGGATTGATGCGTGGGCGTCGCCGCGTCGGGTTACGGTTGCGACCGTTGCAAAAACTGATAGCTGTTAATCGGGATCAGACCACGGCGCAAAAACGGCGCAAAAGATGTAAGTTAGTCGTGCCTGCCTACGTCGCGGCTCGGTAAACGAGAAGCAATTATCGAGTCGGAACCACAGGGCGAGGTGACCACTGGAGATCGGACAGTCGAATATCTGATGAAATCTTGCGGGGTACGGAAATAAAGAATCACACACAGAAGAGAGCGGATAAAGAGTGAATTGATTCGGACGAGGGTCGACAACCGGCTCGGAAACAAATTCAGTTATGCATCGTCGAAAAAAAGAAATATGTTTATACCTGAATCCGGAATATTTATAGGGTACATACAAAAGTCTGGTATCGTACTTTCACTATGAAAAGACAGCAATTTGGGCCGTTGTAGTTATACAGGTATCGCGACGGTCGAATTTTGACGAAAAATCGATCCACGCTCTCGGATACAAATTCAAGGTTTCTGTGCTTATTATAAATCAATGATTGTCCGCGCTATACGTTTTTGGAAATATGTATAAAACTACTTCGCTTTGTTAAATGGTCCGTGTAATATATACGATTCCATCTGCGGAGAACTATGGGTTTTCGATTAACCGCGGGCAGGGCAGGGTGGATAAAAATTGTATTCCACGTGAAATAGGAATTAATTTCAATGGATTTCTTTCGGACGAAACGGCGATCGCCGGTCGAGGAGGAAAATTGTAATTTATACTAGTTGCCGCTTTTTTTTGGTGAGTCTAGTTTTTGAAGAGATATCAGCGACCATCTGTCAGTCGCAGGTGCTATTCATGAAGGAAATAAACAAACTCTAGCCGTACGATATTGATCACCTTTTACGCTTTCTGAGTACTCGGATCGACATTCCCAAGTACGATAAATCAACCCCGTCTTATCATCCGTATCCTTTGAAATGAGGGTTCAGGTTCCACTTCTGCCGGGCTGGTTATTGGTTAGATTTCATCTTCTTGCGGTATTTTTTCCTTTTTTCCTCTCTGCGTTTTCACGATTTTATAAATTCGTCTAACTCTTTTTCACGAATCGTATCGCGACCATGCGAGATAACAAAAATCGAACGCGGTCATGAAATTTGGCTCAAGTCGGAGGAAAATAGACGCTACCGCATGCAACCAATCGCTCACGATTGAATTTTGAATATCATAAGACATGTAATCTGTTTGAAATTTTTACGTTCATATTTTTGCCCTCACATATTTCGTACAGATTTATCGACTTCGGTTCGATCCGGTCCCGTTCCATCGGCTATCACTTTCAATGAATTTCTGATGGCATGTTTCGGGGCTGAGGAGAATCCCGGGTGTTTCCGGTTTTCGGCTACGGGTTCCGGCTTAGCTCGAATCCGTGATTGAAATCTGCGGTTTCAGAGACGCAGGAGCCCTGCGAAGAAGAAAAGTACGAATAACTACAGATCAAAGCTCTCCAATCAGGAGTTGAACTTTGAAGGATATCCAAGTAAATTTCAAGCTTGTTTAAAAATATGTAAACCGCAACTCGAGTGACGCTCGCCCGGATAAATCCAACAATCGCTCTCACAGGACCGACCTTTTCCCGCCAGAGACAGACTCCCACGAACACATGGATAGAAAATATTCAGCTTCGCATATATGCTCGGACTGCGTGATCGGGCAGGCATGCATTTTATCACTCATTAGCGACGCACTAATTATTTATGGATATTGCACGATGGAAAAATGTAAGTTGAATGATTGAGGAGACGGTGCAGGTCTGGAAGAGGGGAGAAAAGTTACCTTTTCCATATATACAGGGTGTATATGTTAACTTTGTACATACTTATAGGGTGTGTAGGGGCTCTCTAGACGAGCATTTTGAGGTACGACACTCATGGTCGGAAACTTATCCTAACGGCTGTGGAGGGCTTTGGAGGATTTGGTACCGCACGCTTGTTCGTAGCGTAATGAATCAGATGCGATGACTTTGAAACCAACGTTTTATTTGGCCGCAGACAGCAGCTCATTGTGAAAGATGAACAAAACGACCAACAATAAGAGAAAAAATAACGAAACAATTTTTTGTAGTTCAGAAAAACGGATATTTTGCAGTCGGTGTTCGAAGTGCCCGCCATTTTATTTGATGACTTTAACGGGTGCTTGCAAAGGTGGAATCTCAATTCAGCAATACTAAACATTGATTTGTTGGGTTTCACAGGAGTCCACTACGCACTGTGCACGCGCACACTTCGGCTTTTCGTTTTATCGGAACTTTTTCAAATTCTGTTCCTTACAAGCACCGGAAATTGTTTTGTTATTTCTGTCGTTGTTCATCGTTTCGTTCGAAGTTTATCATTTTGTTGATCGTTTACAGGAACCTGTTGTCTACGGCTGGTTGGGTCGAAAGTACAGATCACATCTGATTCATTACACTACGATCAAGCGCGCGGTACCATATCCTTCAAAGCCCTCCACAGCCGTTCGGCTGAGTTTCCGACTATATGTCATACCTCAAAATGCTCGGTTAGGCAGCCCCTACACACCCTGTAAGTATGTACAAAGTTAACATATACACCCTGTATATTGCTTTCGTCATTTGTTTTTCGCGTACAGTATTTACTGCGCAATTAGCGAATTCATGCGTGGCGAAGATAACTTTCAATTCGATTTCTACCCGAAAAAGTATCCTCCAATCCAGCGGATTTATTTCGGAAACGTGTGAAGCACTCAGCCATGTTTTTCTCGGTTTTTTCGGAACTGTGTTTTTCCACTCATCGCGTCCCTTATCATCAGACCCTCCGAGCATGAATGAAGTAGAATGAAAGATGTTCGAATTTTTTGAGTGACTAGCAAAAAATAAGCGTAAAAAATAAGTGACTTGTCTGTATAGTAGGATATATGATTAGATATGAGCGCTAGGATGGTTCGATGAATACATATGTGTCAATTATTATGAACTGTATGAGGGTACGGTATTTCGGGAGAATCCTGATGTGCGGTTTCGAGGTATATAAGAGATTCATTCCGATTCCGTTCCCGATTGGAGAACTGATATAGTAGACGGTTCAGATATCTACCATAGTTGGTATCTCTCCACCACGCTATTCAGAAATGAAAGCTGTGAAATGAAGCACTTCGGTGGTGATGTATAGCTTTCGGGTTCCGTAATCGTCAATCTGAATCTGATCGGAATCTCGGCTGCGCTCTCGATGATATACATATATCGTAAAAGTTTAACCCAACCAGACCTGGAATTACTGAATCAAATCCTACATAGATCGACAACCTGGTGAAAATTCAGGCTCTTCGTCATTATTCTTGAGATTCAAACGTGTGCGATCCCCTCTGCACGTGAATTTGCAGATTTTTTATTTCTTTCCTCCCTCTCCGATAAGAAGCTGCAGGGGCGGCCGAATCTCGAGGTGTACGAATTTTATTGCCTGTATTCTGGCGAATAGAAAGAGATTACGTGGCGAGCATTGTGTTCTTGTCTCTTTTCACACAATAATGTTGTAGCTTCTTCTTCGCCGTTACATGTCGGACTATACCAGCCGTACAACGATTCTACTTGCACAAATAACCACACTTTTAACAAGCCTTAATATCTCGTCGTTGCTCCGTCCGACATTCATTCCATTTATTTTAATCTTTAATACGGCTTTTCTAAGTCGACGTTTTCTGCGTTAAGCTTCTTTACACAACCTGACAAACCCCACTGCTCGCGATATTATGCGAATGAAAATGTAGATGAAAAAGTTACCTGAACCTCAACCGCCCCGGCGCCAAGGGGGCATTAACAGTACAACTATAGCACAAAAATAGATAACAGCTTTTCATTCAAATGGTATTCAAACGTCAGAACTGCAAGCTCCAGAGCCTAGTGGATGAATGCGAATTTCCAGCAACAGTTTGAATAGAGCAGAGATTTAATTCGACCATCTGTCGAGTCTCAGGACGCGTGCTGCACTACGTCGCAAATGGTTTGGGGTTGAACAGCGAACGGAAGGGTGGTTGTGCCGCGTTCGCTGATGGTGCGAAGGAGAATCAGACCCAAGCGAACGGGTATAGTATGAACACATACAGGTTACGTAGGGAACACGACCTGGCAGAGCCTTATCTTGGTTCGTGGGCTAGCTCATTCCTCATATCGTACCGGCATGGTATATAGTTTGCCGAGTAGAGCTTATCGCAGGGCACTGTACTCTATTCAACGTGACTAAAGTGCCCTCCGTGCAGGTTTACTACTCCACGCGGCAAATGGGTTAGTTTACTTCGACACTGGAGCCAGACTCAATGCATTATATGTATTTTATGAATGTATATATTCGGGTGATTATTAGGATGGAAACGTACTCCTCGGCGAGAAGACGAACTCCTAATTCCGTGAAAAAAACCCTCCGAGTTTCCCAAGCTGCCATTCACTTTTTGTATACCTTATTCGAGTTTCGACAACCAAAACTTCGGACGAACTCGGAACGTCGTTTACAGCGATCTCCAAAAATTATGCAGAAAGAAATGAAGAAGGTCCAATTCTATTCTCTCATTCTCTCTCGGGATAACCGCGGACGAACACTCTGCGCTTCAGAAGTCGAATACTCGTTGAAATTTCATGACTCTATTCGGGCTCGATGTGTACATAGTGTACAGCTCGAGAGAGTATTACGCTCTAAAATTCAAATTGGAGTCCCTCCTTCGCGAAATACTAAATAAATGAACGAATCAAGCTATATCGGCGCGGCTAATAATCAACACCAAGTAATCTCATCCGCGGGGTAAACCAGGCCTGGATACTCGGATCTTCTACTACTGAGCGTGTGTCTGTGTTTGCCGTTTGCCGTTTGGCTACGATTTCTAATGTCGCACCAAAATCCCAGGTGGGCAAGATCTCCTTCCTCGAGAGTTCCTTCTGCCCAGGGTGAAAATGAATGGGTCAGGATTCTGCGTGTAGACCTTGGCTTAGAACTGATCCCTAACTCCGGGCGACAGATTACCAGATTAGTTCTCGCCTCCGGAGGCCCTTTGGGCTTTCGCTCGGATAGTATTGCATCTGAAATACTTGGAGAGTAGTGGTACCTCGGCACTCGTTTATCAATTCGCAAAAGTATGTATCTATGTACGAGTACACTACGAAAAAATGGATTGAAATTATGATCCCAAAATTCGTTCATTGCCCCAATTTAAACAGCCCGAAATTTGTTCAGTAACTGCACGCAGGACTTTCGGTAGACCCAGAATTAATCGATTCCCATATTCAGCGAAAAACTTTGAGCATTCACAACGAATTTTCGATACACTATAGTTATGTATGTGTAGGTTGGATATTTTTGATCGTTCATTCACCGCCATTCGGATGACGTCATTTCTTACGTGAGCCATTACGCCTGTACACCGATGGCATCTGGTACAATAGGTACAGTAATAATTAAAGTTTTATTCTGGGAGGCAGAGGGCCCGTTTGTCTTCACCGTCCATGCAAATTCCTCGTAAAACGTCTTTCTTCAAGCACTATAGAGGTACTTAAACCGTCTGAACGCGCGTTGCTTTTCCTCCCCTCTGCTTTCGTTACGTAACGTTACCTTACGTTACGTTACCTTTTAACGGGATAGTAACAAACCCCATGCACGGCGTGTCTGTTCTCGCGGAGATAACTGAAGGTGAGGTTAACGAGATATTAACGAGACATGCGCCTCATTTCCTCCCGTTTAAACCTCAATCGTCAGTTCCTGCGGGAGTTACACATTCATTATAGATCGGGTACAGGTACGCGACAGCGAATTCGCCGACCGGATTCACTCACGGAATATGCTTTTGTACCTTCCACGTTTTCCCAATCGATAACAAATCAAAACGCCACTAGTTGGGCTTGCATGGTACATATGTATACCTATACCCTGCTCTCTCCCCACGAGTTCGTCGCAATTCAAGCACAAATTCGAAGGAGATTGCGCGGTATTTTCACACAACGACATTTCATTTTATTATCTTTGACGTGAACTTCAGTCAAATTAATGCCCCCGTCGACCAATACCAGTAACTGGTTGCTGTGCGATTCACGTACCTGTACACCTACCTGCTTAACTCCTATACTGAAGATGCGGCATCACCTAGCAGCGTTTTACTCGCCTCTTCAAATTATAACCTGCATTAATTCCTATATACGGTTGATTACCGAGTGTACCAGGGATTCGGGTTACTTTTTCCAAGCTCGTAGCTTTCCCAGAGAATGTATTACAGGTTGCAGTTGCGTGCACTATTGCATCACAAAACTACACTTTGACGGATCTTTTTAACGCAAGTACCTTACTTCCCATTGCGTATTCAGATGTGTTTATTTTTTATCTTCGAATACGGAGATGAAAATCTCCACTAGTTCATTCAACACGATCAGTGTTCCGAGATTTGTGCGGCTTACTCCGAAGATGCCCTTCAGAGAAGATTGAATCAATTGGCCGGTTGTTTCCAGGGTTTGTTGGAAACTCTGCATCGTCGAGTAGTCCCCACAGTGCGTGACATCGTTTGAAAATGAAGGGAACGGCGAAAGTTTTTCAACGACCGATTAGCTATGGACCGGCAAGCGTACCTATCGTTCCGTTGAAGAAAGATTCGTGAAAGATTCACTCCTCGGATGCAGTATGATGATTAATTTTCCATTATTTTCCACCTCCCGCGATCAACGCGATGCCGTCAGCTTTGCATAAATCGGTCAGATTTGTAGTAAGCCTTGTGATGTTTTCGTGTGATGAAATTTTTATACGAATACCGATCTTCGGCTCGTATAGCAGGTGCAAATATGTAACACCAGCCCACGTAAATTCGGATATCGGTTCAATGAAGCATTATTCAACAGCTGGGACGCGAAGTTAGCAGCTCGGGCTCTTCAAGACTTCCATCGTTGTTCAGACAACTTTTGCAATTAAATCTCGAATGCCTATCCCCTTCAGAATACTGTATAACCACTCGTGTCAATATGGCGACTGATTCTTGTTTCTTCCAACTTCAAACTTGTACATACGCTGCTCCAATTCTGCTCCTCGAGAATTTCTTAAACAAACTGTATAGTGTCCCTAATTGCTTGGCAAACGTTCTTGTACACGGGCTAGTGTCGGCCGTATGCATGTAACGGGTTGAAACACACGTGTGACCCAACACAATTTATTTCTGTGCCCTGGAGGAGCGCATACTTGGAAATATTTGTACATAAACATCTACTGCACCGTCGAGCTGCACAAGGGCTCTCCCGCTTGACCCCTGAACTTGACTCGAGAAGTTCCACGAGAGAGTCTGTCTGACAAATAACAAGATGGAAAAGTCCCAGCCTCCAAAATTACCGCATTCCTCGGCTACATCAGAGATCCTGAAATCTCAACGTCTGAAAGAGAAGAGACTCATCCAAGCTCGCCGCGTGCAATTATGCGAATTACAACCGGAGCAGATAATGAAAGCTAAGGCCGAATTACGAGCATTAAACTTTAACAGCATCTGGAATAGATTATGCGTATGTGCGTGCGGTTTTTCAAAATCTTGAGCTCGGTGTACCCAAGTCAGACCCATTTTGAGCCTGGAATTAGTTTCATATACCTATAGGTTCGGAATATCTCATTATGAAAGTAGGTATGTACATTTACGGAGATTGAAATTTAGACACAACCTTCGCCCTCTGAAGGCATACACATAATACACCGCAGAGTCATGGTTTGTAATAATGCGATGAATCCTTCCATACATTCGTGATTATTGAGGCCGAAACGCGCACGGCTTAGCAAACAGCTTATTACGTTCGGCCAGCATAGCCTGTAGATGTATGAAGGAACATGATTGAATTTCATAAAAACTAGCTCTTCAGATCTTAATCACTGAAACGTTACGTGAAGTGTTAATCTCTTTTTCCTTGGCCTATACCGAATCAACAATGAATTAGATATTCACCTGCGCGATCATGATTACACAGGGTCGAATTGAAATCTAATTTCAAGCTTTTCTTCGATCTAACGTCAGCGGTTTTGTCATTCAATAGTAAATTGAGACCACTTTGCACGGCTCGGTGTTTAATTGGTAATATATTGTAGTCGTCGGACTGCCGTGTGCAATCGGCTCACACCATTACGTTGCTACACTTATGACGAGCGTACGTCCCGGTCGTGTTGAATCAATACCTACGGTCTGATGTACTGATGTATGGTTCGCGTAGTGCCAGTTGCGATAGAAGTTCGTCACCTCCGGTCAAAACGCCCAGGGATACATAGCCCCCAGTCTTCAAGGTTACTCTCAGCCCGTGTCAACGTCTGTTCACAGTGTCTCCGAAATTGAGGCGATCAGATTGTCATTGTAATTGTTGAATAAATTGGAGCCAACCTAAATCCTGTAGCGCCAGAACTCGTTAATGTCTGACAGATTGGATGACTCCCACCCCCTCCTTTATGTTCCACCTTTCACCCTCTCGCCTCTTGCCTCTCACATCGTCGCCTCTTTCATCCCTTCACCAGGTCCACCAACTCCACCCCGCTACTCGAGGGATGACAAATACGATTATCCCCCGCGCTCCTCGCCCTGCCGATGCCAGCTACGGTGGATCCGATTGAACCAGCTACTTGAACACGTACCTAGTTATACCTGTACACGAGTGCGCAAACATGGCCTCGGTAGGTATACCAATATAGTTTGAAGGAGCCGGTTACCGCGGGGATCCGTGCGATAGGAGGTGTACAAACTACAATCAGTGGTTAACCAGGTGCATTTAGAGGAAGCGAAGGAACGTAACCTGCAGCAGTATTTCCGGCGATGCTGCATGGAGTTCAGCGTGTAACGATGAGTCATTAACATGCCGAGATGCCATCTCTCGAATTTTCTTCACCATTGTGTTGACCGACTTCTACAATAGGTATTGGCGCTCCGCCGCGCCGCTTTGATTTCCCGCTGTTCCTATTTCCCGTCTCTCGTACACTACGCTATCTAGCGAACATCGCTTTTCCGCAGGATACCTACTCCGACGGTTGGATGGACCATCGTGGATCTCGAGGAGCAAAGTTCAAATTGAAGTGCATCTGGTACCCGGAGCGGCAGCACTTTGTACCACGTTGTTGTGTGCACCAGGTTATCGCTAGCTACGTAAGTACCTATATACGTATAGTGGCTGAGTGGCTGTCATCTTATGGTCGACCTTTGTTTGAAACTTCTAGAGAAAAAGGTAAAATATTTCCCAGAGAGCGAGGAGAACTGTGAGCGCGGATAGGCGCCGGCAGTTAAATAGACGACGGCTACGGTTCGGATAATGTATAACGCTGTTCTCCTGCTGCAATACTGGCGGCAACTTTTTCCCAGTATCTCTCTCTCTCAATTTGGCGTGAATTCGTGCGCGTGTATACCCGCGGCGCAGCTCTGTTCACGATGTGCGTACGTGTGTATAGGTAGGTCCACGCCAGGCAGGTACTGGGTACACAATCATTTTTAACACTCATGTCAGTGCAATTATACGTTCGCGTTGGATGTCAGCCTTCATGATTCGCGTATATCACGTGTTCCGTTTTTTTTTTTTTCACTGCAGTACAGAAGCTATCCAATTATTTGGTGAAAATTTTAATCACCCACATATATTTCACTTTCGAGGAGAGTGGTAGGTACGCACGCCAATTATTATACCTGCTCATTGCCGGTGCACGCCGACGCCGCTGATTCTACGTTCGTGTGTTACAATGAATCAAGGTTACGAATTGGTGGCAGAGAGGACAAGTACTTCTTTCCGCCTCCCTGATGAAGGATTATTTTTATCATCGTTATTTTTCATTCCGTTTCCAAAGACTAGTCTGACCAATACTCAGCTCTGCGCATATCAGTACACGTATGTATACGTAGACACAGGTATATACGCTGTAAACTCATTAAATAGTGACGAGCGACACGTAACAATCACGCAATTAAGCTACGAACACGTCTGTCAGCTCCCAGACAACCTTATTCGGTCTACGTCGCGACCTCTCAATGAGGATAATAATAATAATGATCATCATCACTATCGGCATCGGAATAGACTCCATTTGCATGTTATTATTTTAACATGCGCGAATCTCCTGAGCAATTTCTCCACTCCAATGGATTCACGTATGCTTCGGAACTGGCGCAAACACCAACGACATATACTCTATGTTCCCTTATCCAATTACATTTATATACCACGTACATGCCTGTGTTCTGTTCTACGGAGTGTGTTCGCGTACTTCAAACGAACAAACCGCGACGATCTGTCGCCCCGCGCCCGCCCTACGTGGCGTCGCGCCGTGGGACCTCGAGACACCGGCCGACCGTAACGCGAATTACTACTTGGCACCAAAGAGCCTGAGGCCGCTGCAGCGGTGAAAGCAGACGACGTAGGTACGGCCAAGCAAGTAGCGAGGCTTCAATGCGGTCAGCCACGTTCGTTGATTAAACTCGTCTAATTTCGACCGATGGAGGATTACTATAGGGACGCTCCTCGGAATTCATCTGCTGTATAACGTATATTAGTATAGTAATTCATGTGAGCTTTATCAAAGTCACATAGCCATTAATTTGGTACATAAATAAGCTCCTGCAACAACGAAGTGTCTGCGCGTAAGTATCACACTTGGAAATAGAATCATGCTTGTTATGGTGTTTCAAAACTCACGATTGTCACCGGTAGAGGAGAGATGACACTAGCATCTGCGGTTGTCATTGAATGATACTATTCGGATAAACAAGGCTCGGACTAATAGTCGCTCGATATGATGCTACAATAGCGTTCAGCATAATTATATCATTGCAAACGACACTGCACAGACTTTGTTGGGTGTATCTTGAATAATATTCGGAGTAATTTCGGTAGCGTTGGCATTGCTTCTCAGTAGAAGCTGGATAACTAGGCGTTAGTGTGGCAGTAACGATATACAGTGTAGTACAAGTGGCCATGAGCGATATGCTGGATGTGGATGTCATCGGGTTTTCCATATCTTCTATGAGCCATATCACAACTTCGGAAGCTACCTACATTTAGACCTTTGCGTTATTACCTAGCTTTACCTTCGTCGGGTTGATGGAAAAGCGAACCAGGATTATCCCACGAAAATTTCTTTGCCTTAACCTTCCGACAACCAAACGAGGTTTATATACGGGCCTCGTGATTATTCGCGGGAAATGCCTTCCACTGACAAGGAGAAGGGGGAACAAGTTTAGTATGACTTAGGTCGGAACCTGTCAAGCCGAGAGACATAGTTGAATAACGACCCTCGTGGTAGTTGATAACATGTCCACAGTATTGGCTATAGAGCAAGATTAGGAAGTAGACAAGTGATTGTACGATAGCCCGACGTGAAATATTTGATTAAAATACATTTAGAGTGGGAGAAACGGAATAAGATGCGCGATGATGAGATGCAGAGTGACTGAATTTCAGACACTGCACGTAGAGACTTGCATAGGTGATCTGTCTCAGCCGAACCTTCAAGGTGGAATCGACTTGTATGTGCGTGTGGTAGTTGGTGGTTCACAGAGGTCGAGCTCGTGGTTTGCGGTGGAGCGATTGGACACGGATTACGAGTGTTGTAAGTCGGCGGATAGGTAAGCTGGAGACTTTGTTCGGTAGAAACCGGCTAGAAAGAACTACCTCTTGCCATTCGGGGCTTGGCTCACCCGAGTTTCCAAAAGAGGAGTTAGGGGCTCGCTGCTTCTTGTGTCGAAGATGAACCGAAAGCAGGCGCTCAGTAATCTTTGAAGCCGAGTGTTACACAGAGCAAAACACAGAAGACTGGACAGGCGTAGCCGCAGATCGGTAGAACCAGAGCCAGTTCACTAGCAGTCTTGGGCTGCCCCTGGGGAAGCCGTAGCAATGATTCCTGAAGAGATGCATGTGGCAAACCACAGATCTTGCATTGATGTGCTCCCCATAGTTCAGCGTTTGAGTCAGAATTACCCCGACGTTTCCTGCGGTACGGACTATTGGTATATGTTGCCTCTTTGCCACCCCGGGGACGAAATCATAGTCAAATGCATTGACATGCCGCGCAGACGCGAGTATCATGGCTTCAGATTTCTGTACATTCATAGCCGGAGGTTTTTCCGCCAATCGCGGCATCGAGACTTCGCTTTGCGTAGGATACATCACAGATTTTGTCGGGGCTCCGGATGAAGAATGGAAGAGAGTTCTCGATAAAAATAGTATCGGTATTTCTCAGTGAATCCCCAAAGGCGCTTCTAAATCTCTTAGCTGAATTATTACGCAGTATGATATCAAGCTCGCAACAGCGTATAGTGCCGACATACGAAGCAATCACGAAAATCATGCCAATTGATTCAATGGATCTCCGTTCTCTGTCAGCTGATAAAAAACGTCCTTGTCAGAATTATCATCCTTTATCACATTGTGAGGACCGTGCAAATTGTTCTGCCGGCAATCAATGAATGAAGTTCCCATTTGGCTTCTACTCAGACTCCCGATTTTAAGATCATTATTGATGCGTAGCACAGAAAACATTGCCTACAGATCAATTATCTGCGTTGAGAAACAGTCGTTTGAATGAGCTAAATACCTTTTTAGCATTTTCGTCAGAATCCACATCATGAGTGGTTTATTTTTGAACTAAGAACGGAGATTCGAGACTTGAGAGGCAGAAAATATCGATTTCTTGCCAACTCTCCTACGTAGACCACGTGCTTCTTGCTCTTCAAGGGCCTCGGCGGCAGTTCCTATACCTATCCGTGGCTCGCTACAGCATGGTCTTCCCGTGGGAAATGACCGCGTCGGATCGAACGCTGACAGTGTTTAGTGTTCGATTATTTACCTATGGGTGCCGGCCGGAATCCGGTTAAATCTCCAGCTCAAACAACCTCACACCAGTCTTGGGAAACGAGTAGGTAAACAGCTCAGAAAATCTCGCGTTTCCTCAGTTGGTCGTGGCGGAACTATTATTGGAGGTCAGTATCGCGGAGGATCAAGCTTCTGGAAACCCTTACATCGAGTGAATCGGGATAGGAAGTTTTTCAACGTGAGGTCGACTTCGGGTACACCGTGAACGAAACTTCATTGCAAGAGATAGCTCACGAAATTTTCGTGTCGACTCCAGCACTTCTCATATCAATACAAGAACATGCATGATCATTATTTCACAAAAACGAAACGATATTTCAGTTAAAAACGAGAACAAAAATCGTCATTTCTTACAGTAGGATCAGTATGAAGAACACCCGGCAATTAAATTATGGAACGCAGATGATGATAATTAAATGTTGCAAGTTTTAACAGCGAAGGGCGCACGAGTGGTGGCTTATATGGAGGGTAGCCCTAATGCCGAGTTCAACACCTTATTACAGTCTTAGCGGAGATCTAACGCTGAAGCAAGTATCGAACTTGACGGATGATGCTTGCGGAAGAGAGTCCGGAGCACGGGGAGCTTTCTGGCAACATATCTCATTGGAGGAAATCCGTTTTGGATAACTGGATTCCCAGCGATATCCCTAATTCACGCGTCAAGCTTCTATCAATCCGACATACTTTGAAGCTAATTCATACCAGTCGTTCATGGGTCGGTGATGTTTTAAATAATTAGAACAAGAACAAGTAATTAATCAGTACGGCCCTGTGCCTTATCCTGAAATAACCGGAGCGTGACGACGAGACTTTTCGGAATACTCTGGAGTATATTTTCCACCATGCGAAGGAGACAAGCTCCTGCATGTATCATTCGAGTTTCAATCTTATCAAATAGCACTACGATGCAACCTAACAATGCTTTCGGTGCGCGAAAACAACAAGCATACAAATTCGCCAGCTTCTGAAGTAATGTGTCACGCTGCGGAGAGACACGGCAGTGATTCAATTTTTGCGTGCAGGGTCATACTCCAGCTGAGAATGAACGTTGACCAAAGCCGGATAGCCGCGAAGGCCGGTGTGCCAGATTTTGCTTGTTGATGCGGGTTCACCGTTAACGATCCACTGCACCGTACGGCCGACAGTAGATAGGTATACGCAGTTCATTTACACAGGCTTAACTCTCACTGTTTTCGGCGTGTCCAGCTGAAGGAGATCTGGACGCGGCATTAAGTTTGAAAATGAAAATCCAATCCGAAAACCATTCCCAAATGAGCCATGGTCACTTGTAGATGTCAATGTGTAACACTCGCAATCCGATCATAAGGCTAGTCTACGCCGTGGAAAGAATCTGTTAGGTCAATTTGATTCATTGATTCTGAACCACCGGAGGATCATTCTGACGTCACGCGTTCTATGTTCAGCGCGTATAGCATGTAACGTTTGGTCTTGACGGTGGTTTCCGGAGAATTTTGCCCCGCTACGTGACCAGTGTTCACTTTATCATCGGCACTCATCTGCTAGTATGAAAGGCGCAGAAGGGATAGAGTCACGCCGGGAGTTGGGACTGGTTAAAGGGGTAAGAAGATACGGGCAGGAAGGGGCTAAAGGTGTTACAGAGGGACGGGAGGGCATAAACCCTCTGGCGTCACACCCGACTAGTTTTTCGTTAGCTCACCGTCCCGTGAAATCTGTCACACCCTGCCTACCAGCCAGGCAGCCAGCCAGCCAGCCAGCCAGCCAGCCAGAGCCCTGGGGGCTGGGGGTCGCGTGGTCGAGTCACCTACAGGGTGTTCGAGAAGCAATAACTCCGGGGCAAAGTCAGCACGGTGGACGTCAGGAGGTTCTTCGTCGTTTAAATATGCGGTATGTCTTTCCGAGAATGTGTGCCAGGAATGAGAAATTGAGGAACGTGAGGATTTATTGTATTCTGGAAGCACAGGGCTCTTGGAAGTAGGCTTGGTGTCGTACATGCATGGGACGAGTTTGTCGAGTGTAGACAGTACACCAATTTTCCATTTTTATCGATCTTGAAATTTCTCTAGGGTTTCGCCATAGGTTTCGCGTGCATCGTCATACCCGTGGTAGCCGTTGTTCGAATGGCTCATGAACATGCTTGGAGTGAGGCAACATGTACTGCCAGCGACAACGAGCGACACTATGGGCGCGAGAACCGTGAAACTCCCGCGTCAGAGCGAGAGAGCTACGTGCCGCTTGCTTCATTTTTAACTATAAATCATAATGACACGGTCAGAAACGATGGATAAGTAATGAGCTCGTATTTGGCCCGAGGCCATGAGCGACAAATCGCAGTTTTCCATACGTGATTATACGGGAGACAGAAAACGATCATCGTAGAATGAGAATTCAGTGAGTATCCTGTCGTTAATTTCTTACGAAATTTGTTGGATCAATATTTCACCCGATGGCTACCCGATGGCCGATTAACGCCAACCTTCCAAAGCCGGGGTGAGTCGACTACCCGTTTGAATCAATGTAATGACTGCAGGTCGTAAGTCATCCTATGGCGCTGTTGATCCTCATGATCAACGGCAAATGAATTATGTACGCTGAAAGTATGATATGTCGCTGATAATTATCAATTTTGGCCATCCTTTTCGTCATCCAAGCAATTTTCAATCAAAATTTGTATTTTCTATGTAATTTGATTTAACGTATCCCAAAGCACGCCGAATGAACATCTCCATAAGCCCGAGAAATTGGCTTGAATTACGAGCAAAATGGGTGGCCAATTTATTCTGAATGTAATTTTTCTTTGATATCATGCTACTATTTCCATAATAAAACGGCCTACGAACATCGGCAAAGTCTCGAGGGTTGTTTCAAATTAGAAACTATCCCGCCAAATGTTCAACGAAACACGAAACACGCGTTTCTTTGCTCGTTGTTAGATTTATTTTATACAGTACTGCGACCTGCAACGTTGCTACAATGTGCAAACTACAGTCCGTCGTCCATATTACACCGAATATCTTTTTTGAAAACAATAATATCCGACTAATGAAAGATCTTAGCTTCGGCATGTGTAAATGTGTAAATCGCGCGATTAGTCAGATCTGTCATGGTGGTAAAACTCTCGATCTTTTACGAGAATCTACAAAAAAGCTGTTCCCTTTTGTTTTCGCAATTTTTCACTGTTCTAATCACCTAAGGGAATTCCTAGATTCGTATGAGAGAATTCGTTCAGTGGAACTCATAAGAGTTGAACCTGTAGCACTGCTGCATGTGCGCAATGTAGCTGAAATAATCTATTGTAATATTGCTGATGCATTAACTGCAATATAATGTGCCGCATGGGATTTCATTGTTGATTAAGCGTATTAAATCGTACCGTTAGTTGCAGCACTCTAAGATGCTATCAGAGACCCATTTGCACCGATTGTTACTTATTGTTCAAAGCATATTGTTATCATTCGGAAACGAGATTCGTCGCTACTCCTACACCGCATATCCGATTTGGATGAAACTTTTTCGATTGGATGCAGTATTTTGGCAGAAAGTGGCTAAGTATTTCATCTTCACGAATTGTTGGAAAGTTCTATCAGAAATTGAAGTTTGTCCAACCTAACCTATATGAACAAACCTGAATCAGTGACTGCCTGAAACTCGGAATTTTCTCAAAATTTTAGCGAGATGAAATAGTGAGGCATTTTCTGGTAAAATACTGCATTCATTCGGAAAACTTTGATTCAAATTGGTTATTCGGTGTAAGAGTGGCGACGAATCGCGTTTTCGAATAACAACAATGCTTCCAACAATAAATAAGAATGGACGCAAATAGGTCTTTAATAGCATAGCTAACACAGGGAATATTTATCTTTCATCAAATACGATCAATCTTTTGAAAAAGTGAAATACTTAGTTACTCTCTGCCATCATACACAATGAATTCTCAAGGTTTTATCAAAATCGATAGAGTCGTTTGCGAAAATCCACGATTCTCGTTTCCGAAACGGCTTCTGTACTTCCTCCTCTTTGGTTGTTAATATGTTCCTCACGTTATCTACTCTTTCCATGTATGTATAAGATATTGGAATACGGAAGAACTTGAAATGATATTTCCTCAGAGAAAAAACTTCCAGAATCTACAAAATTTCAGCGAGAGACGCGTATACTACACAGATACATGCCCCGTATAGTTTCAGTTTTTTCCCCCAAGAATTGGGTCTGAAAAATCTATTAGATTTTGTGTAATGCGACTGAAGAAGAGTCGCTGCCGAAATTTGCCTCAAGAATGATATTTTCTAGTTATTTGTGGTAAATCATCTACGAAATTTGAAGATATGCTGAGGGGAAATATAACAGGTCTGACGGTTGCTGCGATAACACTATAAAACATTCTGTGCGCAGTATAATCTTGAATGAAAACTACGCACGTCAAGAAATATTGCAAAATTTGTCACATCTTATGAAAAGGGGCCAGCTCGAAGAAACATGAATAGCGTGAGTCGAACAATGACGATGAAAAAAGAACTTCACGATCATTTGATTAATGACTATGGGGTTACGGATCTCTTCTGTACTAGTCTTGTATTCTTATGATGTCATACGCGCATCGGGTTGAGAGTATCAATGCCGTTGAATCGATATTATTAGAATGTATTGTAACAGAAAAATGTAAAAGTATCAATGAACAAAGATCATTCTATCCTAGGAGTTAAGAAGGGTTCAGTTGGAAAATGTGAAAATTCGAGGGCTAGAAAGGTGGAAAAGTAAGTATCAGTCGACCGAGAAATATTGTATTCTCAGTCATTGCTCTCACACGTCGATCCGCAATCCTTCGAAGGGTCTGCGAGGACGTAAAAAGAAATGCGCATCCCTCGAAATATTGTATGAAAACAAGGAAAAACATGAAAATACAAAAATGGTGGAACCTCTGCGAAAATCAATTATTGGCGACCCGTGTGTATCGGGCGCAGTTTTTCTTTTTTTTTTCTTCTACCGAACAACTGACAAGGTCGGTGAGCATATTAGTATCGAGCCTCACCCTACTTGTCAGGGATGTAAAAAGTGATCTTCAAATTCTGATTCCTAGATCTCATTGTCAGTGTAGCTGTGAACGCGTCACAGCCAGAATAAACATTATCGATAGCCAATTCGCATTTTCGTCTAGAATGATTTCACGGAAAGATCATTATCCTGAATCAATCAACCTTTTTTTTATGAACGCTTCATTGTCCGAAACGATATTATGAAGATCTCGTGAAAATTTCAGCTTGACGAGTGCCTTAGTTTCTGATTTACCTATGGTACGGGCCGTGTGCAAAAATATAATTTTCAGAAAAACAGCTTTAAAATTCGAGGTAAGATTATTGATGGAATTACCGACATTTCAGTGAATCATCTTCGTTAAACGATTCCTGGACTCATATAATGCACCTTCTGCAGCTTCTGTGGCTTGAAGAAAAAATAATTGAAAGAAAATTGACTTTTGAGATCTTCGGTGGTCACACATCTCGTTAATACTATTAATACATCAACTTTTCCATTTGAGGCAATGATTCATGAACAGTCTGTTCCACTTCCGAACTTTTTTTCCAGAGATTAACTAAAGAAAACTCAAATATTGAGTCGCGTTCTATGCGATCCGTGTTCATACTGACAACCCGCTATTTTTTATTCAGGGCCTCATTCCATTCGACCCGTTCATCGAATCATATTTACGTTATATATAATTGGTGAAGTGTTCGAATTTCGACTTCAAAAAGTTTCCGGTTTAAACTTTGACCGTTCGGACCGATTGATATGAAACACTGATCGCGGCGAATCGTGAATTACCTGGGGCGGTATACGGGAGAAAAAAAATTGCGCGGTTTCGGAATAACACAGATCCAGCGCTACAGGGAAAAATAATAAAAAATCACAAATTGTCCTTTACGTAACCTTATTATGTATGTATATTCAGAGCAACAGATTCTGTTGTTTATACATACTCCGGATATTACCAAAATTGATGCTGGGATGCGGTAAACTATTACTTTTTCTTTTCGTCATATATGTAATACTTTTTATTATTTGAAATTCTAATAATTTCTTCAAATTCCTATCTCAATTCATTCTGAGGATATGGAGTTGTGAAAAATGTTGCCCTCAAAAACTTCGAGGATGTGTCTCTGGAACAAACATGATGGTCACAAAAACAAGAACGCTCGTTACTCCGCCTTGAATAATGATTGATTCGAAAAATATTGTGAAAATCATGCCGGATTCAATCCACTTGACAATTTATCTATCTGTTGAATTTTGAACCGGCGAATTAAATCGACGTGCTGTATGCCCTCTACAACTTTTTGAATGAAATCGGGAAAAAATATTGCCGTTTCCAACTTCAGTAAATCTAGTTTGATCGTGGCTATATGAAATTTGCAAGGTTTGTAGAAGCTCAAATTGTTCAAAAATACAAAAGTTTACCAAGTGCAGGATCACTTTTCAGCCGAGTCACTAAATTTCGCCGCTCATCCAGGTTTCAGTTTCTTGCTGTGATGAATCAACTCCGTACGTCTGAAGTTTGGATCATAACGAAGAACTGAGATCCAGATGAGCGTGGGATTTGGCGACCTCCTCCCAGAATCTAATTTTCAAAGAAAAAGCGAGAACAAGTGACTCGGTACAAAGTGCTCTGTGTACAATTCACACACGATTTTATGGAAATAGGAATTTCTTTTCCATGATACAGGTATAAAAAAAGACTTGCGCAGCGTATTAGGCTGATTAGGACTGCATACAATTTATGTTCCGACATTCGTATATCATATATGATACAATAAGTCGAGCCTAATGCGTGTGCATAATGTTCCAGGTACTATACCTATAATGGCAAGACGTGATGATCTGCTCTCCAGTTGCAGACAGGGGATGCTACAGATCGATCGGAGCTTAGCGCTGCGTCCTGGAGATGAAGAAAAAAAAACAAAAACAAATAGACCCTGCTTCCGGAAAGCTCAGGTTTTTCGTATCTCAATTGGTCTGATTCGCGGACAATCAATCCCTCCATAGTCGTTAGCAAAAAAGAGAGCGAGAGAATCGAGACAGATATTCGCATCGTGGGATTCTCACCGTTCGGCTTGAGGTTTCTTCTTCTTCTTTCTTAGATAAATTCGATCCGGCTTTTACGAGGAGTGAATATTTTATTGGAATCAATTTCTACGCCTGATACGGAATGGTACATTGATTTAGAAGAATATCACAGCGATTTATAAGTTACGTACATTAAAACCGTAAGTATAGCATATCATCGCGTTCTAAATAATTGAGAAGAATGCATTAGGTCATAGCATATGTACACGTATGATACTTTGAAGTTAGTCACCTCATTTTCATACAGCATCGAACCGCCAATGACAATCCATCATTTAAATTTTACTTCATACGTGAGCCAATAATACCAAAATCAAGCGAAAAGAATTGGCAAAACGAACTTTGAAGGGTGGAAAATCAAGTATGTTAATAACTGGTGTCAATGGAGAATATAGCGTTAAAAATACGGCGTGATTTATCTTCCAGACTATAAAGCAAGCAACTTCCGTATCCCAGAGTTCGGTGAAAACGGTTTTTGAAAGATCCAAATGGAACAGTGATTCGATAGATTCTTTTGGCGGTTTAATCGTCTTTCGTACTCTAGACTCATTCCTTTTCTCTCTCGCACTCGCTACCGCTCTCCCTCTTTCCCAGTTACGTGGAAACTCTGTAACGGTGGAAAATTGCCGCCGACGTTGACACAGCCCGCTCGGTTGGAAATACTCGATGAATTTCAGCCCTCGTAAAAACTGAATTACTTTTCGCTTCGGATCGCGTACTTCCGGAACCGTCGCCTTTAACGGCTTTCGCCCGATGGGCAGCTAGCTGGGCTCGCTGACGTAGATATACGAAGCATGCCAATGGATTGCCAAATTGCGGGTCGTTCACTCATCTTCAATTGCAGTGCATGGAACCGCAGGTGGACTTCGCATCGTCGAGGCAATGACGCAATAAATGAGGCTGAAAGGAAGTTCAACGTTTCCTGATTCCATAGCCAACGGTGCACGCAAATATATTCAAAAACATATGACCCGTCATACGCTTAACGCGATGCTTCTACTTCGCTATGAAATCGCATATTATTCTCTTTGTCATGTTATTTCGAAGTGTCACGCGTTCGTTACCTCGAGTGTTTGTCGCGAGTAATTGATTTTCAATTTAACGCTTGACTCGGCACTCTACATAGATACACCCTGTACCCACCGTTCGTTGTGGGATAAAATGAAATGAGGAAATTTTCAGCACACCTCCAACGAGATTCAGTTCTGAAAGAAAAGTTAATCCAAGTTTATAGCGGTGGTGCAGGTAGTAGCGACGGAGAGATGAGGTAACTCACAGAACTATAATTTTTCACTATTTTCAATTACTTCTGAAACGACGATAACCACTTCTTCAATTCCCAGCTTGGCGGAACATTTAATTAACAATGAATACTCGACACCGGGTACGAGGACGGAGGAGGTATTCCATAATTTGATAGGACATTGCGGGGGTCAATGGGAATGCTCTCCTTGTTGGGAACAATATGAGAATAACTCGGGCAGAGAATAGCGTAGATTCTGGAATTTTATTTTCGTGTGTTGTCCGCGACACTCAGTTCTGCCAGGATCATACGCTAGGTTTCTGCATGTAGGCTCTCATCGCCGCATCGGGATCCCCGGTGAAGGAATGCTCCGAGATTTGCATTGCATTTACGAGGATTCAGGATTCATTGACAGGAGCAGTTTCCGTTTCTTGACGACACGCGAGGCTGTAGAAAAAGATATAACGCTACACCGATAGGAGGCGGAAAAATTAATCATGTTAATCACGTGATTGTCATTATTTTCATTTGCATTTGCGTTCTCATAATATTTCAACGTGATCAGCAATCCCAGCGCTTTCCCTGAAGTTCAGGAACGGGTTTCTAATCGTGAAACATAAATAACGAATTGAAAGTAATCGCGAGAGATGAGTCAACGCATTAGCATATGCTACCTGGCGATACATTGATTCGAGCGGGTAAAAGTATTCTGTATTTGGATGAAATCCGAGTTTGAAAATGAAATGGAAATTAAAAATTGACGGCATGAGTGAGTTGGATTATATTTTTCTTCGCGGCTTAATTAAACCCTTGTCGACGGTGAGGAAAAAGTGGAGTTTTAATCAACGCTTTCCCCGTCTGAACGGACAACAATTTTCTGGTAATACTTCGTACAACTGTGGCGCGGACCTGGAACCTGGATGTTTTAAACTAATTAGTAGTTGTGGAGTAACACGGACACGCGCACTCCAAAAAGTTTTATCTACATATAATTCATGTACCTGCAGTGGGTCTTGTCTTATACGTATATCCTCTGCCTACGTATTCGTGGGATTGATCTACCCGGAGATCGAGCCGCTGGGAGAGGGGGGACAGGATGGGAGTTTCATTTCGGCAACGGGCCGGAGCAATGACCGAATATCATCAGAAGCATTATGAGATATTCGTGTCGGCTGGCCGGTTGTTTCCTCTCTCCTTCTCGCTACGCAGCAGCTTCAACATGCCGGCCTCTTGTCTCACTCGGTGACTGTAGCCAGTTTTATAGCCCAGAGAGGTGAAATCTCACGACGCTTGGAAGGGGGTCAATTCACGATCGCGCCGAGACCGTGGGGGATAGGTTCTATTCCATTCAAGGTGTACCTTCGTATGGTACACACACGCGTCCAGGTATGTACGTATCTACATCTGTAAAGGACGCTTTCCTGCCGAGAATGGCTTTAACAGCGTCGTCTAACCTCAAGTAAAGCGGGGTAAAAGATCGCTGGGCACTTCCCCGGGGAGTGTCCAGTCGTGACCCTATCCTCCATTACTTTCACCCTATTCCTTTGTGCCACTGGCCACTCGTCTCCTTGTCCGACCAGTTCGGGTCCTTTCGGTTTGCGGCCAATTCCTGAACATTCTATGATATACTTGAGCATGAAGGATCTGCTACCCGCTCGTTCCGGGATAAGCGTCTCGGAGGACTAGCATATTGGAATCGTAGCAATTGTATTGCTCCGCGTGCGTGTTGAATTAGGCAGCCGAACAGAATCCGGCGACATTCGACATAGTTTCCAACTTTCCTTACGGTTTCATTACTATGTGCATTCACAGTTGTCTCACAGGAGCTGAGAGCAATGCTTTCCACTTTCTTCTTCTTCGAGTAACTGAATATTTGCGAATATCAATGAGATGGAGTTATCTGTATCTTTGTGCATGAGTATATTCTCGAACGTAAAAAGTAATTGCTCGCAAGCCACCATCTACACCACAGGCGTCAGCTATCTCGAAAAAACTTTTCGCTCCACTGCAGACTGCCTCATTCCGTTTGCTTATAAAATATAATATCCGATCGAGGACGAAGTGTTTTTTCTACCGGCTCAGAGTCTCATTTTCCTAGGATCCGGGAAACACGCTACGCCAACTTAACACCATATCTTCTTTCCGATCTATTTCGCTGTATACTCTAGTGTGTCTGATGTACAATACAATAGAACTGACGTTGTCGAAGGATTTCGTGGCTTTCCGACCAGCTAAAAATGGGTAGCTATATCTTTACATTTTCCTCAGAATGTCAGCGCATGTAGGTAGAGACTAGGAAGTGCTTCGAAACTGATTGTCAGGGACCAAGGAACACTGTTCCGGAAGGAATCAGAGAGAACCGGTGGTCTCGGATAAAATTTAATTTGTGCAGTTGCTTAATATGTATGCGCGAATTTGGGATCACTGCGAACCCCGCGCCTGGGATGCCTCGAATCAGAAGACGAGAGCAGTTCCATGACGTCTATTTGTCCCAACATAATGCTGATATGTCTGAAACTTAAGAAACGCTTAACTTCAGTTTGGGCCTAGCTTCGGGGCTCGGGAGCGGCTAGGCGAGCAGCTTAATTCTCTGAGCTAGAAGTTCGGAGGGAATCAACTTTGCTTGCGGTGACAATGAGCGAGATTAGAGTTAGGTATGAAGGTAGAGCTACAGAAGCAAGACACGCATAGCAGTTCCAGTTTCGGGCACCCAAGGAGAAAAAACAAAATATGCGAATAATACGAAGGCTTCGGTTTACAGGCGTTCCGAGGAGTGCCACGAGTACGTAGATAAGTGAGGCGAAGGCAAGAAAAAAGAGAGGGATGAGGAGTTTGCCGCAGAAAGGGGGAGAGAGGTTACAAGGGATGCTGAGACAGAGGGAGATAGGGGCAGGGTGTGTTAAGCCGTTAGTCGATGCTGTGGATACGCATTAACCAAGGACTATATTAGAGCAAGTTAGGTACCTAACCCTCGATGCTCGAAGCAGTCACGTATAAAGTACGTGAGATTGGCCGATCGAAAGTAAGGCCTGGATATTTAGGCAGAGAAAATCTCGCCATTAGTCTTTGTAACAACCTGTCTATGGTTTATGTGTTCAGACTTTTGTCTCCTAACTATACTCCGCTGCTCTAGAGCGGCTCTTCTATCGCATGTAAATCTATGCATGAATATATACTATACAGGTACCCACGTACAATACAGCCGTGCATTGGATTTATTTCACTGACCCAGAATACATTGGTATGCGAATCTACGTCTCTTTCCTATTCTACCAATGGGAATATTCCGCCCTGCGGTTGTCGTAGCTGCGTAAGAAAGGCTGACGGATTAGTTTGATCTACAACGAAAGTAGCCCGGAGTATGACAAGTTCGCGTACAGTATAAATTAGTCTGAATTCGTTGGCTAAATACAAGGCGTTGCGACGATCTTGGAGGCACATACCTCCAGGTAAAACTCTGTTCCTCTAGGGATAATATCAGCCCATTTCAATCAACGGCGTTTAATCATAAATTGCCTCACTGTACAAGGCCTGTTTGAATCCGGGCTCGCGAAGATGTAACTACTAATAATTAAATTGATCGAGCAAATACGTCTCCTTCGATCCCTTGGCGTTATAGCAGAAATATGCTCATCGGAAGATCCGTGGCGTCGAAAATACGTACTATTTCAGAATATGAGATATGGCCGGCAGTTATGCGCCGAAGAGTTTTATTCTACCTTACAATAATAATGGACGCTCAGGGGCATGGTGTCATCCATAAACATAATGTCGAACGGCAGATGTGGGCGGCAATCTCGTGCGGTTTACTGTGCGGCTGATCGTACAACAGCGGAGATATCGAGAATCGAATCGTCCGCTTATACATGTGTAGCTTCGGCAGAATTCGTTCTCCATAACACATGCGGCTCTGTTTTATCGTTGCATACGAAAATTGACGTGAGCATAATTCAGTGCAGGAACTGAAGATTCCACTTGAAGATTCAGGTACGGAGAGCGACTGATATCAGCTGTAACCCTGGATGAAGTATTGATTAATTAATAAAAGTTCTTCAATGCTGAAATTTCATCGGAACGTGACCAGAGAGGAACGAGGCCATGTCTGGATGAAGTATGGCAGGGTCGCTTGATCCTAGGATTTAAACGCGAAATGAAAAGGACGAAACAAAAGAGAGTCACGCTTGAGAGCATTCATCTGTCCGCCTCTTTGTGACTCGAGGCCTTCGAGTTGAGAGCGAACATTTGTGTTCCTTCGAAAGCACTCCCGAGGTAACCGATCTTAAAAAATAAAGGGCACTCGTTGTCGGTCGTGTTTTGGTTACTCTTTGTACTCAGGTAGTCGAGGCTTCAACAGAACTCACTCCACCATACACACGCGCGCGCGCACACACAACGGAGCGCGCGATGTAGCTATTCAATTTCAGTGAAAATTCATTTCGCAAATTGAGATATATGGGAATCGGAGATCAGAATGAATGTTGATAGAAACGAAGATGCAAAGGTTACGCTTTCGCGGCGAAACTTGAGGATAGAAAAGGGAGGGAAAAAGTTTTAAAGGTACCTACATCGTTTCGCTCTGACTCCGAAATGAGAATTCCTACGGATGTAAAACCTCAGCTGAGTTGGGTAACAACGTTCTGGGAGTGCAGGAGATTTGTCCATTAAATTTCGCTGCGTTCGTCTACGTTCCAAGTGTAACGAGTGACACGAAGTCCGTACCTCAACTATTCCCATTTGCTCGTTATACTAATCCATTGTCACGAGAAATGGTCCTTGGAGAGTGTAGCCGCACACCGAATCTCGAGCGTCGTATCAGTTGCCGTCTTATCACCGCCGAGATCTTACGGGAAATTTACCTTTATCTTGCGTTAGCTGTTCACTGTTCACCATACACCTTGCACCATGTTCCGCTGGAGTATAATATCTAACCTGGCGAAGGGGAGAGAACTGAGTGGAGTTTCCAGAGTCACATTGTTCCGCACACTGTTTCAAGACGCGTTACTGTTTGTGCGTATTATCAAAGAAACTGAATAATTAAGGAGTGCGCATACTACCCCGGTTAGTATCTTTATTGTGGTGAGATGTTCGGGGCCCTTTTTCTCTGCGAATGACACTTTGCAAACTGATGGTAAACGTTGGTGAAAAGTTTTCAGCATTGGCACAGCATGAGATGTAATACCTACTTGAACGCGAATCAACGTCAAGCAACACACCACGATGATGAATGAATTTAAGTACTTCAGATTTTTCTCTTCCATTCAGGAAAACGCATTTCGCATGGTCCCGCGTTCTGTTAAACCCCGACGTACAGTCGATTTTGTCAATAATTCAGTTATTCAATCATTAATTGCTAATTTTATATATCCAATCAGCATTATCGACGTTTTGGCCATATAATGCGGCCCCCTCTAGACTACGGAACAATTCATTATTGGCGAATGTGAGTGGTATATGCTCACAGCACTATACCATCTTCGCTGCCGATACTGACTGATTTTTAAAACAGTTTATAGGTGAGGAAAGCGGAGTGAGGCGCGAGGAAAATTACAGCTTTCATTCTTTGATTCCGATTTGATTGCGAATCTCAAACCGAGTCACCTTTGTAGCAATATTGATTTATATTTGAATGGAATCAGAGGAATTTATTCGGCCTCGTTTAACGCTTTATTGATCTTCTACGCAGTTACTCAATTTGTTTTCTAATTAAAACAGCCTTGTGTTATTTTTATTAGTCCAATCCTGTACCCGATGATGATGAAACGAGATTCATCATTCATGGGTGAAAATGTGACTGAAGGTTTTTTGGATTCAATACGTTGATTGGCCAATCACTTATGTGCTACGTTTGATGAATCAATTTATCTGCCGAAAGGCGGGCGACAACTGAAATCAAATAGAAATTATTCATATAATTATGTTCTTACTGATCAGACACATACGAGCCTGACGATTTGGTATTCTGAACTTTTGAAAACGCTGATATTCGCTGTAGATATGATATCTCGGGCGGGTGCCCTCAAAATGTATCTTGTTGACTAAAGAACTTGAGTATTTATAGTTTATGAACAATAAATGAAAAAGTTCCGATGATACTTTCATTCCGCTTGAATTACACCTCAAATAAGATCCAAAATTAGGCACGAAATTAGGATGGCCAAGGTCGGTTTACCCGTGAACGCTGTCATGTTCATAAAATTTGTCTATCTTAGTCTGGAATCTAAGAAAAGTTTGAAATAAGCAAACAGGTGATCACCGCATAACAGACCCTCTGATTTTTTGTAGTATCTATATATATATATATATAGTCTATTCAGTGTCTCCTCCAGGACGCGTGTAGAATACTTTTGAAAAGCCAACCGCGATGCTCGATATACCAACTATGGTTCATAAAAGCCGAACAGGCGAACCCTTCGCCACTTGCTTAGGGGTTGGAAATTTGCATAATCGTGATTTTCTCTGTTCGAGGTAAACGTGAGCCCGGCTCACCGCGCCAGGTCTGACTCCCGAGTTCATAGAATTCTCGTTTTCTTTTTTTCTAAACCACATAATCGAACTTTTTGATCCGATGGCGAATCTGCTAGCACAAGGCACATTGAGACTCCGTGTCGCTGGAGAATACTCGTAAGATCCCATCAAGAAGTATTACAGGCTTACGTATACGCTTCTCCTACTGTGGAGAATCTCATTCGAAACCGGTATCTACTACTGTCAAAAACTATTCTCGCATGTAAAAGTTATCAGGTGGGAAAGTATTTCTTCTGTCCATACCAATTACCGAGACCTAGAACCGCCGCGAGTGAAACTAACGGTCGAACTGTGAAGGTGTTCTCCTTTAAGTTCAGTCCTCGATTTTCTTCACCTCGTGACCTGTTACACCGAGGCTTCTGTACATCACACGCGTATCCAAGATCAATTTTCGTCACGGATGTAGTGGTCGGCCACTCGTATCGCAGTCTTATCTCAATGTGTACGATTGAGCAGTAATTAGCGATCAAGTGACTTATTTCGGATTCAAGCTAAAGTTCAAACTTAATGATAGAGAACATTGCATTCAATATTCATTCATGACTGTTCGGACGGTTCATTCTGCTGGAGTAACAACAATACTCACGTCAAACTAATTGATATGGATGTATGATACTACCGGGAGATAAATTTTTGAAACACCTGTTAGTCGATGTAACGTTGAAGATCCACGGAAATTCTCATTGTTGCGACTGTTTACCGTTACGTGGCGAATAAGTAGAACATGCGAATAAATTACTCACAATTGGTAGTAAATCTTCAGACAGGATGTTTATGGCAGGTATCGATCGGAGTATCTCGAGAATATATCTGACTAAGTAGAAGTTCGAATCTCGTTGTCAGTCGATCGTACGAATGGATAAAAGCCAAGTCGATCTACACCGGATTGTAGGATTTTCCGGCAACCTGTTGGACAATTATTTTCCAACGACACAGCTCTATTCCTGCGGAGATGCGGTGAATATATTAATACAGATCGTAAGGTGCAGAGCTGCTTCGAAAGTTCTCACATACGATGAGCGCTGGATGTTCGCAGGGCAGGACCGTGAACTATATTTTTACCGGTTAAAATTAGATACTATCTCTACATCGTTACACTTTAGTAAAAGTCTCATCGTAATAAACGTGATGGGTGAGGTTATTATACGTCGGCAAGGTGGGCATGTTTGCGTTCTGTATCAGAAAAACTTTTCACGAAGTAGTGAACTAAATCGCCGAAAATTACACACACGAATGAACGAGGGAAAGGTGGAATAAAACAGGACCTTGTTGCCTGGATCAACGTGACGACGGTGGATGTTTGAAAAACTGAACAACGGTCACTTAGATATAATTCGCGTTGAGTAGTCTTCTGGAATACTTGGCGTGGAACGGAGTAAAAATCGTATATATCAATTCTTATCCTCAGTGCGAGGAGGACGGTTAGGACGATCGCCGATCTTGGTCGTGCGACCGTCAAGTAGAAAATCTCAATAATCTCAAACGGGGGGTCAGAACGTGATGAACGTGAGAGAAACTCGATGAACTTTGTGGAGACAATCGTTAAAAATACTAGCGATGTCCAAATCGGCGAGGCAATCGAAGACTACGAGGTGAAAATATTGAATAACGAAGAAAAACTCGTTTCTGCGAGATTTGCTCGTGATAATGGATATAACTTTCTATTATCGATCATTTGCCTATTTATCTTCACTCTGAAAGTTCGTAATTGCAGAGTTTATCATCGATCGTTTCATTTACTGAATAAAATTCAATTCGATAGGCTCGTAACTTTGCGGTAGGCATCACGCCTGCAATAGACGCTGGAATTGAGGGTCTTGTATGACAATTGTAATGAGAAAAGAATGATAAAAATTCCATCAATGGATGCCTGTGAATGACGCAAAACTGATTTTGTACGTAATACATCCACGCCTTCGTAGCCCGATGCAGATACAGGTACCAATAATCGATCATGAATATGTTCAAACTGATTAGTAATCTGGCTGGAACAGAAACCCAATGAATGACTGTCTCGATCCTCTCAGTTTCGGAATTCGTATCGGGCTACAGGATTAATCGAATGGTTCTATCCATTCGGCATCCAAATGAACACTAATCCTGTATTCGTCTCTCTGTTTCGATGAATCAAAACCGCTTACGTAAATTGAAGAAAAAAACAAAAAAAATGGGAAAAAATATAAATATTTCGAGTTGAAAGTCCATTCGACAAAACATTATTAATTCAACATCGTTATTTTGTTTACTACTCAATTCGTGCTCTGACGATCGGCCCGAATATATCTATTTGATAATTGGCGGTAATCTGTGCGATCAACGAATTAAATTCAAACGAATCTCATCACAGCGCGAATTTAAAGAGGGGCCTTATTCACGTTGAAATGTGTTTGGGACTCCGGCAGGTTGTTGCCGCGGTATGCAGGACAGTAGGTCGCCAACCGCATCTTCACTGGGCCCCTCAACACCGGGCCCTCACGCATACGAACATGTATAGCTCTCTTCGCCTCGTCGGGCCAGTCTCACTAGGTCCCGGATGCCTCGGGCCCTCGTGGACCACTTCCACTTTACTCGCGCAAGAGTCTATACTTCGGAGCGCGCGATTTCGGACCCACATTCGCCAGTTAAGTCCCGAGATGTCAAAATACACTGTTCGCGGTCTGACAGTACCGGCATCGCGAATTGGCTATTTGTTTCAATATTAATTAATATCAGGAAGCTTTAGGTGGCAAATCTGAGATCACAGCGGTCTGACCGAGGGCCTACGCTGCGTGTGGTCCGAGGAAACAGTTTTCTAATTCATTTGACATCCAATTATCGATGATTATGACAAAAAACGTGATTCTGTAACTGTGCAGGCCATTGATCCCGCTTTGAATTCGTTTTGGATGGTTACCGATGACTTTAAAACCACTGTGTAGTGATCGTCGATGAGTGAAAGAAAAAGTATATCTGCGGCAGTTCGGAAGGCATAACGAAGGCTATACGACTTCGGATATATCCTACTCGAAATCCCGTTAAACGGTAAAATTGTGAAAAGGTGAAATTAATGAAAATATTCAAGCGTAAATCTTACGCATTAATTATCGTACTCGTTGATGTAGATATTCGTGTGCAACGGAACTCGATACAGTATTAGTAACTGTACACGGACAACTTGGCGTTATCGGATATCGCTTTTCTCGTCAACGGCAAAAAATATTTCACGCGAATCTCCGTCTCACTGATTTCAAATTGTTCCCGCTTAGCTCTGCACATGCATGTATTGCCGGGCACGTACGGCGCTAGACTTCCGTGGGTACAGCCGTAACTTCTATAGTTACGGTTGTAAATTTCAAAGTATCTTGTCAGATGTACCTACGTGCGCGGTAATCAGCTGCAACCCGACCGGAACACCTTGTCGTAAAACGTTGCTAGTAACACGTGTTATTTAGTATCAGCTATGCCATGCGTGAACGATTATGATTTTAATACGGAACCCGTTGTCTTGAATATATCGCGCTTCCATCCGCGTCGGAATAACGGATGTAGTCTCTTGATTTATGTCGATATTTAAACGTTCATCGACTCGGTCCGTTCGTACCTTCGCATTATTTCGAGTCCGTACTCCCCTTTCTCTCTCGTCTTATCATTATTGCAGTTTTTGCTTTTTCGTACATCAACTTTTTCCGTCTTCTAACAAAAAAGAAGAAAAGTTTTGAGACGGCCTTCGGGCGGACAAAGGTACTTCGGACGTGTATAAATATATTTAAGAGAAATGGAAGAAAATAAGAGAGAAATCTTGTCTTCAATTCGGAATATATGTAATTTTATCGGAATATATATACCTACTTTACAAATCTCTGTCCATTCCCTGAACCCTTCCCTGAACTGAAATTGAGTGCCTTTTCATATCTTTCGAATCGCTCGAAAATTTGGTGAACTGAAGATACGCGCGATTTTAGTTTACGAACAATGGAATTTAATACCAGTAACATTTCTGTTCCATCCTTATCACAGAATCGGAGCCATGAAGAATGCGATCTATCGATCGAACAGACGAAGTAAACGGGATACTTGCTTTTGTTAACGTGTAAACAGGACAGAACTTTGTACATCCACATGATGTACAATTGAAATTCATGAAGTAGCTCGATTCGAATGATAATCCCCGCGAGACTTAGTCAATCCGTTGATATTCTCCTCTCCTAACAACACCTCCGACGTTCCATCCTGAAACAACATCATTGAATTATGCGAAACTCATTCTAATGTTTCCCAGGAGGCGATTGTACACGAACGAGACGTACTAGAAAGTGTATGTTTGAATTGGTAATGTGATTCTGTGCCAGCGATCGCGTATGTGAAGTGGGCCGCCGCCCAGAGGCATCAGCCGGTAGGCCGAATGGGGAGTCGGTGACTGTACAGAGGCCCAAAAGCGATTGAAGCATCCCAAAATGAGCAGGCGGACCCTCCCGTTGCCGGGACTGAATTCCTGCGAGAGGATCAGGCCGGAGAGACCCAGGAATCCGATTCAGCGGCTGGTGTGGTCTGGAACCCAGTTCCAGGTGAGCCCAACGGGCACGCTGGAAGACGAAGCATCGAATCCGCGAATGGCACTCCGAAGATTGCTCAGACTCTACGAGGGAAGACAGTACAGAGAGGCGGCTAGTTTTCTCTCACGACTTCCGGTGCACACGCTGAAGGCGGCTCTGCCCGACATACCTATTGATCTATTGGTAGAGGCGCTACCACACAGCCTAGCATTGCTCGAAGCTCTGTATTCTCGATTGGCCGAACTGAACTCGGATGATTTGAAAATTCTCAGGGTGGATCCGGTCCTATGGAAAATAGTTTACTTGATATCTACATCCCAGGACCATTTCCATCTGAGGATCTGGACTAAACTATTGGGCGCTTTGTCTCGAGTGGCACCAGGTTCTAAAAATATTCTAGCCACCAGACGGCGAGCTCTTGAGAGAGCCGTGGAAGGTTTAGGAAAACACGGACTCGTGCCATCAGCCCAGGGCACGGGATTGGAAAACACAAATTCTCAGAACCTCGTCGCCTTGCCGACCGCATTGAAAGAAGAGCTTGAGTCGCGCTCTGAAGCGTATAAACTCGCTTTGCACAAGATAGAAAGCTTCGCTAAACACGCGGGAGCCAACAAAGGTGAGGAACCTCGAATTTCCGCAAAAATAAACTGATCACGTGTATTGAACAGGGCTTCTTCCTCGCATGGGGTTACCGCGGGCGGGATCTCCTTCGCAATCGTAGTTCAACTCAAACGCCCGGGTATCATTTTCAATCCCAAATGTGTGTACCTATCGCTATGCGTGCTTATACCAATAATATCCATTGAAGCAATCACGCACGGAGTTTTCTGATTTCAAATACGGTCCAATTTTTCGATTGTTGTACCCATTTTTGGTGAAGGTGATAGGACGCAGGTAGACAGTAACTGATGTTTCATTGAAAAGAGAGAAGTGTGTCCGTAAACACAGTATGGCTATGTCACAGTTGTTTTCATTCATCAATGCATTCTGATTCGGTTGTTTCTAATCTTTTCTCTCTCTGCCTTTGTTAATGTCAGCAGACCAAGGGGTACAAGCAGCGTCTCATCAAAGGCAGCTATCGCTGAAATACAGCGTTATTCAGCAACGCCTGATCAACAACCAAGGACTGCTGAATACATTAGAGAAAGCGACGAGCCCGATTCTGGAGAATTTATTGAGAGAGTTGAAGCACAGAGTTGAATACGACAAGGAAGCTCTGCGACAATGGACCGCCCTAAGGAAGTCAAATTTCAGGACGAACACGAAAAATCCTCCTCTGGCTGCGAGATTGCTTCAATGTGCACGAGGATGCGGTCTGGCCCTTCAGCTGATGACCGAAGAGACACCCTGCGGGGATATTCACTTGGAAGAAAATACCGTCGATGACTATGAGGAGGAGTCAAGTAGCGCTGGATACCACACAGACGACAGCGGAAGTCCAACTCCGGAACCGGGAGATCCCAGTGGGAGCGACGCTTATCAAAGTCTTCCTTCCGCGGCGGATATGACAGTTAGCCAACTAGCGGAACGTTACGGATCTTTGTACGCCCAGGCCCAACTTCACACCCTCGATGCCTTGGACGCCCTTGAACCCCTCAAGGATGCTCCAGACCTGAAAGCCAAAATTCTCTACTCCGTGGTCGTGGTAAGTGATACTGTTTTATCATTCCGGGAAATGCAGCACACCCTTGGAGACACGACTTCCGAAGATTGTATATACGTTCAGTATTTAGGTATAAATTTGTGGTTACCGATTCAGATCAGATAGAACACCGAGTCATAAATATTGCGGAATATTTTCACACGGGGAATCGCAATTTGCATAATTAATCTGAAAACAGTAATTGGCGGCCGCTGGGTTGATTTGAACTCGCATCACGTCTTCCTCGTAACGTTCTCACTGGTACGAATGTTGCGCACGATACTTGCGGTCCTTGAGTCTGGTGCTCATCAGCGAAATCTGGATAACCGAGCGCCTGAGACGAAGGAATACCGATCGAAAATCGAGTGGTTAACAATTTTTTAAAAATTGATATGTTTCGCGACCAAATTTGCAACAAAGGCGAATACTGAAACTGGAAAAAAGCATGCAGCATGAGAACAACTAATTTCGGTAATTCGCCCGGTAATTCGTATCCGCGCGATCGTTAGATTCATCCGACTAGAAACCACATTGAATGGCATCATCCCCGTTCCCGTTGGCCTGATGCTTTATAAATGTCCATAGAACCTGTTTCTATTTATCGTATCTATAGTCTCATATCGTCTTTCAATTTGTCACCCGTGCGTGTAGGCACCGTATAGGGTTCGTATATTCTATAGACTCTGTATGACAAAATGTTTGGGGAGGGTCTTCGGGCCGATATTACTCGTAGCAGGTTAAAACGTACTCGTATAATTGAGACATGAAACGTTATTTCGAGTACGTATATATTACGAACAGCGAACGCGTTGTGTAGTCGTGAGAGCATTATTCAGAAGGTGTGTTAAAATAATGTACGGCGACGTGCAGAGGTACCGAGATTTCTCAGCACTAAAGGCGACGCTGATGTCGGCATCGTATACAATGCCGTTGGGGCGTAACAACGTGTTTGGGTGTTTTGTAGGTGTGTAGCACGGGATACATCATCCCACTACTCCGAACACAAAGATAAACACAAACAAGTGTTTTATGTGTTGGTACCTGTTTGCACACACTTTGGAGAAGAGTGAGGGCGAGCGATGTGGGAACAGTTTACCAATACATGCACTCTGCTTATATACCTGTTATCTGTGATACATACGTTTTCTTCCCTGGTAAACACACGCCGGTCCTTTCCTTTCTTGGTTTCCCTGCATGCCCCCCTCCTTTGGTCCTCAGCCGGCTTTCCTCCCTCGTGAAACTCCCTTGAAAATCGTGAAATTCAGTTACCCCGAGGAGAAGAAAGTCTCCAGTATTGCAGAAGTTAGTCTTATTTCGTTCGTGGAGCATTTGGAAGATCCGAGGCTTTTTGTCCTCGTGATATTCTCGCCCATACATACATAGAAAATTATCATCCCACCAGTTTATAACTTAAAGTAACCCGCCGTGATTTGTACCATTAACGTGTTAAACTTCTGGCTCGGTTGTGTAGCTCAGGCGACAATTAAATTTCGAGAATTGCCTCTCTTTGAACTGGAGTTAGGCAGCATTCGTGTTCATCGGTTTTCACTCCGCGGCGAGGGGGAGTAAGAACCGGAGGAGGCTTGTTGGGCTTTCAATGTGAGATATCTCTGGTGGTTTAATATAACTCAAATTCGTTGAAGAAACTCTGAGTTTCAGAACTCGGAGATGAGGAGCGTGGCTTAGGATAACCACATTCGAAGCGTCGATAACCCCCGATAACCGTGTTTTATAATGAGCTCTTTGATCAACGGTTTCTGAAAGTTCTGAAAATTACTTATCCACTGGCTGTGCAGCAACGAGCTCGTTGTCTATTGTCGATTATCTTTAATTCATTCCTTTGTACACCGCTAATTGCTTTCAAAAGTTTCTCATCATTCAGAAGCAACTTTCCGTCGAGGATATCATACTCCTTGATCCTTAATAGTTTACGATACAAGCGCTCTTCAGTTGCAAATACAGCTGAAAGCCTGGCGTGTTGATTTTTGTGCATCCAATTTAGGAATAAACCGGGAAAAATGGTTCATTGATCATCAGAGTTTTTCACAGAAAAACAATTGTATAGTTTACTGATGCGAGGGTGTCTTTGAATGAAAATTTCAGCGGGTTTGAAGAGATCTTATCACCGAGGGAATCAACACTTGAATATGAAAAATCGGTTTGTCGATTCACAATTTTTGATATTTTTTGGACTTTCAGTGTAATCTTCCTCATGAAATATACTGAGAATTCCATAATGAATCATCCAATTCTGAAGATCGGGGGCTTGCTTTAATCTCTGATGAGCTCTATTTGAATTTACCGGAAAAGGTTACAGAAATGGGAAATGAAAGATAGACGCTTGTGCGAGGAAAAGGAAGGGAATGGTTTGCCCGGTAGATAATGTAGCCCGTAGCGGCGGTTTTCACGATATAATATACAGTTCCTTCGAAACATCCTACCGTTGCAATGTGTACGCAGTACGCGCCCTCAACAACTGCATCTAGTAAAATGTGAAGTCAATTCAACGAATGTTCAGAGTGAGTGTAATTCGCACATTGCGAGTAGATTGCGGGACTCGCCTGGAGCAGTATATATACATGTGTAGGGGAGGTTCGCATACTAGTCAGTCAAGTGTCAGCCCGAGGCAAAACCTTGGCATGTATAGTTGCGACAACGTCGACCCCTGGAAATCAATAAACTAAAATAAACACCGTTGAGATAGGTTGACTGGGGGATCGTTTCTCGCATACAGCCACACAGGTATAATACTCGTTTACATTTTAATGTTGGAAAAGCGTTGAAACTCTGGATATCATAAATTCACACGACGAAGAGAGCCCTTATGAAAATTTATTACGTATTTGTACGGAACATTGAAATATTTTTTATCCGTCACCGAGCGGGTAATAACTTCTGAAGTAGGTATACACCCACGGGCGTTGAATCTGTCGGATCTCTTCCATTCTCGGTTTAAAGTACTTATTGAAAAATAAAACTAGACTCAGGTACGTATTACGCTGCTGCAGGGGCGAATAATTACTCGGGTCAGAACACCCGGAGCAAACAAAACACACGGAGATTCATAATACCAGTGCAGGGAAACACGAAACCCTGCAAAACCCGTATTTTCGAACTATCGACAGACCCAAGTACATACCTACCGTGAGGTATAATTTGTTGGGTGCGCACTCTCCGTGTTAGCAAATTGCGAACAACGTGAAAAAAAAGTACCGCAGAAACAGGTGCCTCTGTATTGATGGGAATATCGGAATTGTTATAGTAATCCGATCGGCTCACAGCGATAAATCCTCTGTGCTTTCAACGTCGCGATCTAATTCATACTTCGCAGCAACTGACAGGAAGCATCAAAAATGGGCGCAGACGAGCAACCTGTAATATTTTCCCAAGACGGATCAACTGACGGCGTCTCAAAGTGCTGAAGTTCAAGGGAAACGCTTCGAGCTGAGTGGAGCGGCGAAAACTTGTAAACCCCATAACATACGTGGCATAGAGCGAAATTAACGAAATTTTGCCGAAAGTTTTACGTCATGAATTGGGCAGACTCATTTATTGCACATATTTCTGGGACGATTACTTACTCGGCCGAGTTTTTCGCACCGAAACCTTGAATTACAGAAATTGGTCTACATACTGAAACTACTGAAACCAGCTGCTAATCGAGCCAGAGTGGATGACCAAAGCCTTGCGTGACAGTGCGCAGTAAGGATCGTGTTATTAGAATCCGACCCGAACCACGTTAATTTTCTGCTGCAGATTGTTAGACTTTATTAATTAGTTTCAGCTTCTATAGTCACAGCGATTTTAACACCTGTAATCAAACTATCGTGTAATCATTCATACCTCATATCGATCGAAGAAAGCTACTCGTTACAATTTCACCAAATAATCAACTTTGACTTTCAGCTGTCCTGGCGTCTATCCGGGATGATACAAACAGCGCGACGCTTAGAGGCCATAAATATTTTGAACGGAACCCAATCCCAGCCGACTGGAAGTCCGCCGCCGCCTCCGGAGCTTGAAAATTGCGTCAGGAAACAACTTGCAACAATCGGCGCTCAGACGGGAATCATTGAAGTGTCCACCCGAGTTTTAAACCAGCTGGAAAGAACGTTGTACGATTTTCCCTGCCTCGGAAGCTGCGCCGAAATTAAAGACTACGCTAATTCTTGCGCCAGTTTGGCGTGGGCTTGCCTAGCCAGATCTACACCTCTCGTACTTGACGTTGCGCAAGGTGTAGATTTCCGAAGAGAGATGCACGCGAGATATCATGGCTCGACAAATCCAAATGGCGCGAGGATCAAGACCGTTCTCTGGCCAGGCTTGAGAGAGGGTTGCCAGGGTCGATGCTTGCACAGAGCGGTTGTCCTGACAAATTAATTCCATTTTTTTCTATCTTCTTCATTTCCGGATACCAGGGAGAGATTTATTATGAGAGTTCCCGAAGCTCGCGGGAGCTATCACCTACTCGTTCGAATAATATATTCTAGCATTATTGTTTAGCCACGGTATATGCCTTTGTATACTGCAGTTATTAAATAAAAATGTCGTCATTATAGATCACAATTTTTTTTCAAAGTGCAGTATTTCCGGTCTGTGCTAGTGTAACGTACGCGCATACACCTACTGGTGTATAGAGGCACCCGGATTTCCAGTTCAGAACAAGCACGAGTTGCATTCCACATTGACGTTACTACCTTAAAATGATCGAAAATGCTAACACAAAGCTAGCAAGTTGCCTACAACTTGTTATCTGGCATGAAACTCAGATATCATGCTACCGTTTTGTGGATTGCTCTATTCCTTGGATTCACAATGAATGATGCAGCTTCAATGATGATGTCATATCACACAATGATTCATGAGTATCCCGTTTGCAATGATGCACAGTAACGTTTCGGTCAGGTTGTATGAATATTGCACGTGAAATGTAATGAAAATGAGTTATTGCAATGTAGCTTGAATTCGGAATCATTTTCTATGGAAATCGATCCGCATGTAACGATCAAAAGCGCTGGCAATATACTGCATCTTTTTTACAGTCAATCACTTTAAACGTGTGCTATATATACGGCCGAGAACGCGATGTATTGAGAAATATCGACGCAATAAATTTCATCTGTAGACGACATATCGTATTAACGGTTGCCAATGGATATTGATAACTATTTCAAGCCCATAGTTTTCTCTCACTCTTCCAAACTAGGCCATGACATCGATTCTTCCTAAATTCAATGCCGGGGTTACAAATTATTCGAGGAGTTTCTATACTGAATCTTTTCGTATAGTTCCTCAGTTCGCCTGGAATTCATCACTGGACATTAACGTTTGACTTGAACAATTGCACGACGATATTCAATAAAACAAACTGCCCAAAATACGGCATAAACTGCATAAAAAATAGGCTGACTCATTAAATTAGACAGTGCAACAAAGTAATTTAGGTCCTTTCCTAGAAAAATGACGACTCTTCGTGTGCACACTGAGATTTTAACAGTGTAAACTGTATTTTGGGCAGTATGTTTCAGCAAATATAGTCGTGCAATCGCTCGAGTCCAACGCGAACTGTGTATCCCTGTTTTTTTTCATGTTCATTTTTTTCCGTGCATTACAGGCTAGGGCAAGTGAAGTTGAAAAAATTGGGTCTCCTTTTACGAGAAATTTTAGCCCGTCTTTCCGTGAGGAACATATGGTCCATGTTACATAACAAGTTTACGTATGCACAGCCACCATGAAAGTCTTTTGATACATTTTTCATACGGTGACGTATGTTATACAAGAGAAAAGTGTGCTGTGTGGCTCATAGTGTATGTATGAATGATGTGACATACGGGGTATGAAATCGTAATCAAATTCTTTCACATTCCGCGCAGCCGCACTTCATACCGAAATTACCTGAAAATGTTGCGACTGCAGTATATATCTACGAATAATGCGAATAACCGAATAATTCATTGCGTATCGCAAATTCTTCTATCGAATCCGAATTTCCCACAATAAATAACTTGGCACTTTCATAGCTGCTTCGATGAGGTCGTAGTTTGCGTCATATCAAGTATCTTTCTCGGAGGAGAGCGTTCGAACGAATAAATCCCATGGAAAAATTGGTTTTCTTCAAACAGTGAGGGATGAAGTAAAAGATTCGTAATTCACGGTGCATATATATCCACCCGCCTGACTTTACTCTATATCTGATGTACGGGCACATGGAATAAAAACTAACAATGTGTAAGTGTTACTTCACAGCAGTCTTCATGTGCGATACAAAATACTTACCTGTTTGATTTTTTCTCCGGATGATAGATTGAGTTTTGGCGAACGTTTGTAGCCGGAAGTTAACGAATAGAATTATGAGATTTGATGTAACTAATGAATGAAACAGAGTGTTAAGAATAGTTTAAAGAAAATAATCAACATTGTTAATAAAATATACGACTTGATAATAAATAAAAGGAATCTTCAAATATTAACTACCCCGAATTCTCTCCCTTCCGATACAGAGCCTAGAACCATCCGCTATATGCTTGACTCAAATTAATATAAATTCAAATTTGCTACATAATTTCAAACAACCGAAAGATTGCAACATGAAAAAAGACGATTTGCTTGAATATAAGTCTTTAAGGCAAATTATTCATGACGAATCAAACTCTTGTCATCGCAAATGAAGAATCAAAGATTTCTATGATTTTGAATAATAATATTATTATTAATCATTAATTATTCAATTCCCCATATCAGCCAATTTGAATTATCCTTGATCCACAAAAAAGACGGATCATTTATAAAACTGGATGAATAAGTGGAGGTCAAATCTTCATTCGAAATGGTAACGAACTAACGACGAACTAACGATCAATGACGCGCATCAGATTCGAATTTCCCCGCCACATTCAAGCCACGGGGTTTCCGCTGGATAATGATATCGAGACAAGCCTGACAGATGACGCGACCACCAAAACTGACTAGTGGCGCCAGCTTCAAACTATCGTGAGAACTAAAAAGTGTTGTACTCCATGGCAGTTGTTCCCATAAGCCGGAAATAACCTCCAAACTATTAACATTCGAAATCTAGAGAATACAAGTTATAACCATTTTCAATTAACGAAGAATAAAAAGTCGGAAACATTCAACATTTTGAGACGCGTAAAGACGTGTGATAGCGAAACGGATCAGTGATAAGAATTTACGCTGCTGTAAGATTTTCTCACCTATTTATGAGCCGAGATATATCAGCTGTTGGAAAAATATCGGCCAGTTCCTCAATCCGTCAATTCGTTTCGCACATGTGTCACAAGATACGAAACAAACAGAATCAAGAATGACTTCGGAACAACATACACTGGATTTAGTGCGACAGGAAATTGTCAATAACAATCTCCAAGTTAAAGCTATCATACAAGTAACAGTCATGTATAATTATTATTATTATTAGCTATTCAATATGCCAGAGTTGCATCGCACAAGGCTAAAGTTTGACGTTAACGCAACGAAATCATAAAAAAATACTTCCCTATATGTTTTTCATTTCGTTCCGCCGCGCCGCACCGAGACGTGACAAACTTCAGCCCACTGTTTTCTATTGTTGTGATATCATGGGTGCTTTCCAGGAAGACACAAGAGTAGACGACACACTCACAATCAGACGCGCAGCGATTTGATTGGTCCGGTCTCACGGAAAGAACCAATGATATTGCGTGTCGTCAAGCAAGGCATCAAGCCGAGCTTACGATGAACTTGAGGTGATATTAAAGACGCATGAAATCCCAATTGTTGCGAATGGTTGAATGCATTGTTACCCATTGTTGAATGCAGCGAGTCTTTAATAGCACCTTAACGGAACGAAACGGTAAAGGACATGAAAATATGAACAATTATAGATTGACTGCGTCTGTTTGCAGTCTAATTCGTGACTGACGAAAATTTTCGTCGACCACGAAAACTTTTGTAATTCACGCAATTTCAAGACGCGCGTTTTGCCTTTTTCATGATTCACGAAACTTTCTGCAGCGCGTTTTTCGTGTGCCACGAAGCGGTTTCGTGGGTTGCGGAGCAATTTCCGTAGTAAATCTCCTACACGGCGGTGGAAGATTAGTTCCATATCGATAGATATACGTATCTTATATTATTATATATTGGCCGTTATGACGACCGAGTCACTTTTGAGCTCCTTGATACGGTCCTGCCAAAATTTGGATTGACTAGCACTGGGGCGAATTGTCTGTGCGCTCCTTGAGAGCGCACTAGCGGTTGAAGACAATTGTCAATCTCATACGCCCACCACCTAGATGCAGTTTTTGAACGCCAAAATTGTATTTTTCGGTAAAAATTTTCTGGGGCTCCAGGGCCGTATTAATAAGGATAGGTCGTCATGATGGTTGTTACATAGACAAGGTACTGACAACCGGTCGTCGTAACATTTCCCTGACTATTCATTTTTCCGTACGATTTCGCTTTATTCCTCTCGAGACCCGCGTATTTATTTTGTTGCAACCACATTTTGCAACCGTATATATATATATATATGTCTGCAGTTCAGTTCAGGTTTAGGACCTGTTGAACTTTTTCGCGACCCACGAAAACCGCTTCCGGCTTCGTGGCTCACGAAAAACGCGCTGTGGAAAGTTTCGTGGATCACGGGAAACGCAAAACACGCCGCTTAAAATTGCGCGAATCACGGAAGTTCTCGTGGACAATGCAAATTTTCGTCAGTCACGAATTAAACTGTAAATAGACACAGTGTTATTGGTTTCAGTTTGTTTTTCGTCCCGTTCGGTTACGTTAAGCTCGTCGTAGTCCCGACGTAAAAGCAAGTATACTCCGGCACCCACGATCAGCGACCTAATTGGTTGGATCTCGTGAAAAGCACTGATGATATTGCTGTGTGTTTGCTTCTGGACCTTGCTGTAAAGGATTTCGTATTCTCATGCGATTCCATACAGCACAGAACTTGCAGACACGTTGCAGCAATATTTTTGCTTATTGACTTATTGCTGCAATTATCTGTGCTGTATGGGATGCGTTCCGGCTGATGTTTATAATGTTAATGCAACAAAATTAGGAAACTTACGAGTTATATCAGCTGTTTGGAGACCGAAGCGTCTTTTTCAGGTAATTCTTGTGAGGAACGTCGGGAATTTCCCAAATCGTTGAAGAAATTGAGATTTCCCTTCGTCGACAAATTTTAATCGAAATTGGCCCGAAAATTGCATTTCGAAGGACGTTGCGGTGTCGAAACAGCTAATGTTTTATTTCCCGACTTTTGTTACGTATTTCAGCTTCATACAATACCTCAGCCGAATTTCTCGTTTCCATCAACCGAAAAGTCGATAGCTTATTGTGTGATAGACTCAAGCCCTTCGGAATTAACCGAAACTTCATTCCTGCCTCATTCCAAGTAAAAAACAAAACAAAACAAAAATAGCACACAAACTAAGTCATCGAAATATTGATTTTCTTCTGTTAAACGAGTTGCTGGCAGCCAACACGCAAGATACTGAAATATTTTCTGTCCAAAAGACGGACTCTATACAAATCCATTGACCCATTCTGTTTTAGTACAGGGGGACTTTGAATCCATGATACAGACAATTAAGTGAATTTTTGTTGACTGAGATTTCTTTGCTAATGGGATATGTTATTGAATGAATAAACCGTTCACGTGTTCATATTTCGATAGAGGTTCAATCTGATATAAGATTCTTCTCGAACATCACTGCGAATTGAAAATGCCCAATAAATAACAGTCAGTCTGAAATCTGTATTATGTGTTGACGTTTATTTCAATTCACACATTTTCAGGATATTCAAAACTGTATCGAATCAACAGAGTTACTGAATGAACTGAATGCGAAGGGTAGGGCGAAGATAGCAGCCTTGAGATCTAGCATAGAGAGATTAGAAGGATTGGCGTTTCAAGAACCGATTGAAAAACGGAAATTAGATATCTACTCCGAAATTGAGAGCCATAAAAGTCAGTTGACCGTAACCCTGGCCGCGTTCCGGAATGCCAATGTAGTCAGCGCTTGCGTTATCGACAGAATGGCCAAAGAAGAATTACTCGGAATGTCTGAGGATCAGCAAGGAGCTCTCAGGAAACGGAGGGACAAACAAACTATGATTAAAATGTCCGGCGGAGTGACAGACAAATTGTTAAGCATCTCCAGACACCTTGCTGAAACGACTCAAAGGAGCGCCCACACTCTAGACACGCTATGTACGTAATTGCCGTTCAGCTATGTAGGGCAGAAAATCGACGCGTACACGCAGAGAAAAGTTTTGTTAGATCAAAGTAAAACTGCTTCGTCTCGCAGTCCAACAAATTTTTTATTGAATGCAGCAAGAAATTTGTCTGATCGGAAAACGATTTGTTGATTCAACAGACAATTGGTTCGATTCTATGAAAGTTTTCTTCAATTTTCACTAAAAATTTGTTCGACTGTAAACTTGGTTGATTCGAGAAAATATTTTTCAGAGTGTAATATCAAAGAAATAATGGAATAGAAAGTAGGTGGGATGAAAATGAGGCTGATGATTAATCATTTCGGTATTATGTTACAGTAACATCGTCAGAAAAGGTAACTGGGACAAAAGACGAGCTTGAGCATCAACAGCAAGTCATTGTCCAGTCTGGTAAGTTATTGGGTAAATATGGTCGCCGGGAAGTTACCGACAAGGCATTACTAGCGCTAGCGTTTGCGTTCTTCTTGGCCTGTGTATTCTACATTCTTCAAAAACGGTTATTCTGAATATAAAATATCCATTTTGTTAGCAGACTCTTCGATTTACCTTTTCAAAAGTCAGAGAATTCGGAATTTACTTTGGCTGTATGAGTTTGAAATTTATAACGTTGGCGTAGGAGGGGATTCCCGAGAGCCGAAAAGAAAACAGAAATAAAATAAAGCTTTTTCTTCATTGGCAAACTTCAGCTGATATTATTTTCCGTGAGTTCGTTGCGTTAACGTTATAAATTTCTACCGCAAACTCCTGCTCTCGATTTCTCCACGAAAAACGAGACTTCATTTTTACTATAAAAAAAAAAACGAAAAAAGTCGTCACCATTCGTGCATTACGTATGGCCAACTCGCTGAAGTTGAGGAACTTTTGATTTTGTCTAAAAATAAGTTTGGATAGACGTTACGTGATGAGTAAGTGTTCGGTTGCTAGTTTAAATTGTGTGATTGAATTATAGCGAATTTGTAAAATAGTTGATCGACCGCGTTATATTATATGTTCTGTACAAATTGAATACATCAATCGACGAGATTTCTATTGCCTTCGTTAGAATAATGAAAAATGTTGTTTGTACGACGAAAATGCTGTTGCCGTGCTTCAATGCAATATTTATTATTGGATTTCTGCATATTGTACACGTTGTGGTTACATGTATATTGTGAATGCTATGTAAGGTTAGGATTGAATAAAACTATCTCATAACTGTGAGCATACAGAATTTGTGATTTCACCCAGTTTTTGAACTAAATACACCGTCCGTTCGATAACTTCCATTGCATGTTACCAGAGATCGTCGAAAATCGTGAGTTGGGTGCGTATAGCTTGGTCCTGTAACAAATCAACGAGCACAGCTTAATTTGGGGCCAATTAGTTCCACGTGACTATTTTATAGCGCATTCTAATACGTTGAATAGTACCAGACACGGAGGCTTTCAAATATTTGAACAAAACGGAAAGAATTTCTGTACGTATACCTGCTCAAGAGAACCAAACCGGTGCTTTTGTATTTCGAAATATGAACCGCGAGTATAGTAATTGTTGGACCTCATTAGAATTCTCCACCGTTCATTTTCCTTGATAATTAATCTTCTTATTACTTGCCTCGAAGGCATGCCCGGGCGCCCTTCGTAATTGTTCTATAAATACAAGCCCCGAAACCGTTATCTTGCCGAATATCTTCTGAGCTTAATTTCAATGAAACCGTTCCGAATATCCCCCCAGCATCTTATTAAAAATCTATCAGTGCTAATCTAGAGCGAATTCTTTCCGGTTGCCTCATACTTCTAGACTTCAGAATATTAGACTGCATTATGCAATAGCCAGATTAACGAAGTGATTTATGTTCGCTCGGGATTCAATACGATACATTTATACAGCACGTCATAAATTCATCCCTGGATATCACGCCGTCCTTGTCTAAATCCATTTTTTCAAACAGTCTGTCGACGTGCCTATTTACTGCTCGTTGTATAGTTTGTCTTGTTTGAACCATCTCGTAAATCGCCGATACTATGAACAACATTTCGTGCCTAGTTATGCGACCATCTCCGTTCAAGTCGTATAATCTGGAAGCAGAGGATTAATCTGATTTCATGTAATTTTTAACGGAGTTCAGACGATGAAGCATTCTTCCGCAAGTATGCCGGGATTAGGGCGGAACCGAACTGGCTCTATATTGATTTTGAGGAACCTGAAAAACTTCAAACGGACTCATTTTGCAATTTCTGAGCCTGAATTTCTCGCACGTTATAATCACCGGCGACTCAAACTTCAATTCGATTCAATTCATTCGACTAATTTCAACCAGGATCCAAAAACTAAATGAACGCCATCCCTATTGGTTACAATTCGCAATTCTCAATGATTCCATTAGACGAAAAAGTTTTCAACGATCGCTCAACGCAGATTCTCTGAAAAGTAAAATTCTGATTCCGTTTCGTGGTTTCAGTGCAGGTATCGGACTTAAATCCAGGAACCCTGCTTAGAATAATGAATGCAATGAAATCAGAAGTATGTGATATTCTTTGTCTCGTTGAATAGAGTCGCTTCACTCATAAAGTGCATGATGCATGCGGTATACCACTTTCAAGTTAATTTCGCATCAACAATTACCTCAGTTTCGGTACATCTTTGGAGGGAGCTGGATAAAAGTACAATGGACTGAACCGAAGACGAACAATATAGGAAAGTATAATGTGATATAAAAAGTCAAATTGCGTACCCAAAAATCCAGGTTAACTTTTCCTCCGTATTTCCTTTTATGATACGCGCCAACCCAGCCAGGAAGTCCCCGAAGCTAACAAGGCCGTCTTTGTTCGTGTCGAAAGTATTGAATATGACTTGAGCGTATTTAGTGGAATCCCCAAGTGGAAACAGCTTGGCATAGGCCGGCCTCAGGTCATTCGGTGTCGCTGCACCACCCGGACAATGCTGCTTGAACATCCTGTAAATCCTGCAGATTTCATCCCGAGTGAAGCCCGTGCGTACTACCAGAGTAGACAATCGTTCTGGCACTACATGAACTGGCTTCGGATCCGCGTCTTCATCATCCTCTAGAAGTACCTGCGGCTAGATTGTCACGTTCTTGCCATTTTTGTAATGACCGGATTCGGATGAATGATTTCGAACACTGTCGTGGTTCGTTCAACTCGAGGGATTATTCGCTTGTTGAGATCGCGGGCCGCATTGTGCAAAAGCGACGCCAAAACGATGTGGTATCGCTCAGAATTGTATAATTGACTCGAATTCAGTGAAATTCAAATACAAATCGCGGTACGGTTCTGCGAAATGGTAATGTAATGACATCGCTCGAAATTGCTAGAAATGAAGCAAACTTTGGTGAAATCATATGAATTCACTGGAAAATACGTGTGAGAATCTCAAATCACTTATCACTCGGAATCATTACAGATTAAGTACATGCAAGCTTAGTCGTAATGAAATCACGTGTAAACGTTATGTAGTAATCGATTGAACGTTAATCGTTCGATCACACTGCAATCGCCTCTCACACAATTTGATAGAGCACAAGACTTCGGCGTCGCTGAAATATCATCGCTGAAACTTGTACTTTTGAAAGCAGAACTGATTGCCGGAACCACTGTTCGTGTGATTTACAGCGATCCACATTTTTCTGAATTATCACGGACTTCGGATGATTTTGAGCGAATTGAGATGACCTTCTAACTCATTGCAGGGGATTTTGGATAATTTGAATGTGAGGAAATCAGTGATTTCAGATGATTCTATGCGCCGTATCATCCGGTGCTTTTCATTTCGCCTGGTTTCGAGTGATTTGAAATCGACTTTGGAGAGATGGACGAACTGATTTGCGGAGCCGCCCCTCGGTTTACGTCGTCCTGCTGTGCACAAAGAGCCCGTCGCATGTGTGCGAACAATAAGATATAGGGCGGAAGAAAATATTTCCCAAGCGTTGCTGTTTGATGTTCAGAACTCAGCTCGATCAGAGAATCAAAATTATGCTAATCTATCAGACTAATGGGACACAAACTTCGTGGTTGATGCAGCTACAGTTTATTATCCAGGGAAGGATTCTTCCTTCTCCATTTTACAGCGAGGAAGTGCTAATCGAAATATATAATTGTTCGGAGGTGTTTGATTTACAGGTGGAAGAGAAATACGTTGTACCTAAACGAATTTCTGTGCTTTAAAAAACGCACAATGATTGAGCCGTGGACGTCTCCTCACGCACATACAGACTTGAAAGTTCATAAATGCTGGTTTTGTATATATAAAAATAGGTTTTCAGAAATATTACGATTCGGTTAGAGCAAAAATCCAAATATGCTTCCACTCCACTTCACATTATGCAACGAATGTCCGATGGACTAGCTGATCTGTTCTCACTCCGTACAGACGCGGCGCGGCAGCGGTTTAGGTATATTTTTCAAATTACCGGATTTTATAGTTGCGTGAAATATTTGAATTTTATCCGGCGCCAATGCTTACGTCTTCTTTCAAAGTATCCGTACAAATTTTGTATACAAAACCGACGGGAGAATCTATATTGGCGCGAGCTTGCGGGGAGGGCAGATGTTTTCCTGAGAGCTTTCTTCTTCAATCGTTACAGCGAAAACGAATAATCAGACCAACGTTCAAATTTGGAACTTATACCCACTGGTGGGTATATTTTGGCATTTTACCGCCGATGTTACGTGTTGCCAATTTTCCGGATAATTATACAGGTGATAATTTTCATAACGGAAAGATTAAAATGCGATGGTAGTGTTCAATTCAATATTTCTAATCACGATCATCCAGATCAGAGCATGTACACAAAACTGCACTGTCCCTGCACCTAAGATTTACATACCTATATATATACTACATCGAAATTCAAATTGTGGTTCAACGTTTAGGTATCACATATCTTCCAGTAATTTTATTTTTAGCCTATAACATTTTCGCGTCTTTCGATACCCAATAGAGTGCTAAATTTAGTCTAGCATGAGCGGGATGCTTTGATTATTATTGATGCATACCCTCCTGTGAGAGATACGCGGAAGATCTATTTGAATCGGAATTAAATCGGCCAGAGTAGACGTCAAATGCCGTTTCTTTGATCCAATAACGATTCAATCATGTTTGCAATTCAACTTTTCGCGTGATAGATTTTCATTTTCGTTTCGTGTGTGAGTGCGTGTGCGTTTGCGTTTTGACTTCAATTCAATAAGAAATGGTGCGATGCTAATTGATTACCGTATTTGTTGCACAAAGAGAGCTTTGAATGGTTTCGGAACAAATGTAATAATATGTAGACATAATGTACGTATAAGTAAATATAGGCAAACCTAATATACGTACCCGTCATTTTTTGGATGCTTTTTTTGACCTTGCGAATACTTCTTCGCATCTTCCGCGACAAGCTGGGCCGGTGCAGTTGCTGCTGGCTTCCATCGCTTCCTGCATCCTCACTGTCCGACATATTGTTTATACCAGAGCCGAACTTCAACGAGCGATCGTTTTAAATAGCTTCACAGCTTCAGTATAGCCGCATGGGTTCAGCTATTTGTACTACAAACCGAGTAACAATGACAGTTCGTTCGCTGTAAAACAATAGGGCTGTATCCCGGAATCTTCCCGGAGTAAAACGGAGTGAATCGCCGAATACTTTCGTTGGAATACACCTGGGTCGACCCAAATGGAAAGATAAATCAAAGGCTCGGTATAGTCGCTCTTGAACAATCGTTCGTGGGTCTGACGAAGAGATACTAGGACGCATCTACTGTTCGAATCATTTCTCTTTGATTTCCTTACCGTTTGGCTGAGCGCCAGGTCCCAGCCTCCCTGAGCTGCGGTTGGACGTACAGAAAAAGTGAAAAACTTTCGAAATCTCTAGACGTGACGGTGGCACCGGTTCTAAGTCAGTAGTCAGATACTTGCGAAGCTGTCTCAGACGCGATTAAGGCTCAACTGAGACCCGGCAGCTATATAGAGCCCACGCCGAACCTGCAATCTTTCGGTCGTCCGTGGCGAACCTACGACCAAAATATTTAGACGATTCATCAAACCCCTCGCCGAAGGAACTAAACTACGATCTACTGTAAATTAAAACAAGCTGTCGGTTTTTTCGTATACAGCATGCCGATGCGGCGATTAACTGGACGTAACCGAGCTTCGAAAAGCTTGTTAGCGCTTATCGTCGAGGCATGCCTACTCGGTTTTCTGTCAAAATTGTAGGCGAACTGCTGCGCGATTTGCTTGGAATCATGGGAAACAAATGCATTATTCGAAAGAGCATTCCAACCGCTACTTCAAAATATGAGATCGACGAGTTCTGACGAATACCAGAGAAATTTGTTTCCATAGCTCTATTCTGAAGACCCTCCGTACTTATCATGAGTAACGCGAAAATTGCAAATTTTCCCAAGGATTAGGCATCCATTTTAAAACCGGAAGTGTTGTCGGCACGAAGGTGAGGTATAGCGGAGTAAATGGAACATTTTCTGAAAAAAAATTCAGCTGCTGAAATCGGTAATGAAAACGAAAAAAAAAAAACATAAAAGAAAAACTGCACGCGCATACAGCATAAATTACATCTGTGAACATTTCGGAAAATTTTCGAGTGACGAAACATCCTTCATAATTGATTTGAGAAATATTTTATCACGCGGTCACGTTCTTCGTATAACAACGAATGTGAAAGGCATTCGGCTTACGAACAATCACGTTTAAAACTTACATATTACGAAATTTATTGAAGCGATTTAGGATATTTATTAAAGCAATTCTGGGTCAAATGGATTCGAGTGACTGCAAGTGGTCTAACAATACTAGGTACCACATCTGTAGCGAATGACTTTCATTCGATCGATTATTGCGTATAAAACAACTCAAGTTATTGGAACAAAATTTTACAGGAAATAGGAAGACCGATTTGAGCGTACAGCTGGGGGTTTGGGAAAACGGCTTGATCGAAAGATTCAAATGATGCTTTTCCTCGGAAGTATAATTACTGGATTTCCACCAAATTTTTATCAAATATCTACAAATATCTCATTTTCATCAGATATTTACAATTAGATATGCATGGCACTTGTTTCCTCTTGACTTACGATTTTTTTTCTAATCTCTTCCCGTCAAACTTCCAATTTTTCAAACGATTATGCGGCAAAGTATTCGAGGATGAACGTTTTTTTAATTCAATCGACACGCGTTTTCAATGTTTCCCTCCTGTTTTTACCTAACCGTATCTCACTACCTATGAAGTTCAGGCCATACGTATGCTAGTACTTTTCTATGCAGAATTTGACGCTCTTCCAGATTTCGGAAAGAAAAACGTACCATTTCATGAAAAAAAAAACCGAGTTGACCTTCACCTGACCTTGGCGGCTGTACTTGCAAGGAAACTGATAACACCACGTTCTTTCCCCCTCTGAACCCTAAATTTGATATATTCGAAGTTTTTTTCTATCTCACTCAGTTTCGGAGATATCAGTCTTGAGCGATTAAAATTGGCCACCCTGTAGGAGGTAGATTCTTCACTTGCGGAAGAACTGCATAAGTTTGCGAACTAGTGTCACAATTGTGAGTCCGAAAATGTTATACGTCGCAATATTTTTATCTACACTTTCAAGGACGGACGGATCAAAATTATGTAATTCAAGTGAAGAACAAAGATTCATGTATTTCCCTAATCAGGGGTGAAAAGTTGAAAAACTGTATAATCGATTCGATAGCTGTCTTCAATGATTGTGATAACTCTTGAAATGCAGAGGAAAACTCACGAGCATTCTCACTCGCCATCGTAATGCCCGCAACGCAGATGAAAGAATCGTGATCATATGAATTTCCCATCCATTTTTTTATCCGCGGACAGAATCACGACTGAAGTGTGCAGAATACAAGTAACTTTGAATGAATGAATTCAAGCGATTGCTCTCCATATCCGTCTCCAGTAACAGCCGCAGCTGAACAAGCACGCCTATACATAGTTCTTTGCTTCTATCTTGAGAATAATCCTTTTGTTTTCTCTAACTCTCGAAAGATCAGACGGTTATAACATATTCTGTTCCCGCGGGTACTTACCCGTTCATTCGAGCGTCGCGGTCGTGCGCGACGCATGATAATTATCTCGCGTATCGGAAAGGGGGAACCTGCGATCGCATCAGATCCGGCAACGTACGAAATAGTCAACTCACGCAGTACTAATTTATTTGACTTTTTTTTGTTCAACGCTGTATTATACACTGCAGCCGTACGATCTGCCAGTATATTCGTGTACTGAATCTGTTCGTACGGTCGCCTGAAACTTTTCCCTTTCAATTCTGTATGATTAACAGTTTACAAGATATACCACCGTCCGGGAGATTATTCGTAAGGTGCGGCAGTACCCAGCGTTTGACGAATTAGCTCACGTTTTTAACACGTATGGGGCACTCCGTGTCAACTTGACCAATCGAAATTTCGATTCTGTTGGTAATAATTCATCAATTAATTTCATAGGAGTGATAAAGTAAGCACGTATTATCGTTTGGTAATTTTCATGCAAGTCAATTCTCCAAATTCCAGGTTCCGGTTGTTCGTTATGCTTCAACTGTATATATGCATGGAGCGAAGCGTCAAAAGCGAGGATATGAAATTATCCATTTTTGAACGTAATTCGAAGCATGCAAATTTGTCAGTTTGTTCTTCACAGCAGATACCTACGTGTTTCGTTTGAAGACAAAAATATAATTAGTTTGACGACGCAACGGATGAATAAATTGAATCTCGGGATCTATTGGAGATGAAAATTGCCCGGAAATTAAAAAAAAATACTACAACTTATGACTAGCCATTATAATTAAGATACAAACATTGGCGACGAAATCGAAAAGCTGAATTGCTGAATTCCGCAGAGCAATTATATTGGGGCCCTAAACTCTCACGTACGAAATGAGCTTTTTTGTTGTGTTTCGATCATTGTCAGAGAAGACTTTTACTTCCTATTACCGATTGTTGTACTAATTGCGAAAACTAGAACACTAATCCACTTGATTTCGCTCAACGAATAATGGAAATTCAAGTATCGATTGTCACATTATTTACGCTTCCCCAAATGCAGAACTACAGATGTAGAGGAGAGACAGGATGATGTATTGAACTCTACCGCTGCTACCTCTTGAAATATTTCCTGATTATATTATTACATCACAACAAAATATTGCGACCAAAACTTCCTTGGGGTACTACCCGTAGATATTAAAAATCGGTTATGCAAATAGCATCGCACATCTTCTTCGAACTAATTGTAAGAATAATTATAACCAGGATAGAAACATGCAAATAGAATCACATAAAACAAAGTAAGTATCAATGGAATCAGAGCTTTTCAAAATGTCATTTTTTCAATTCTTTCAAGTTTCATTTTCCAAACGACTTAGAATAATAATCATTCCCCTCAAATGCGGCGTACTATCACCTGCTCGTATGTATCGATGGGCGGTAATGCCGGAGACGTTTTTGGCGAAAAAATACAGGGTGCTGTTAACACAAAACCTAAAGTGACCTCAAGTAACGGAATTAAAATGGCATCTTTTCTTCAGAATTTTTGGCCTTGAGAGTCTTGCATTCAGGATTCGTTCGAAAATAATTACTTCGAAACCCTTTTAAAAATTTCCGAATTTTTACTCTGGGATTTCAATTCTTGCTGGAAATAATATGATGAGAACATTTTGCAAAATCAGGAACCAATCGTACCGTCAAAATTTCAAAGCGAAATTTCCCCCCTTTCATACCTGAGAAACAGCGCAAGATGAAGATTTTCTATTTTCGTCGTGTTCTTTTCCTCGTGAAGCCGTGTGTGTTGCGAAATTAACAGTTTCCTATTCATTGAGAGATAATATGAGAATATCTGACAAAATCGCAGAGATTTTTTGTCCGGTTCCGCGTTGTGTAATATCGAGGTGATTGGGATTCTTTCAGATCGGTAGAAACCCCTCAGATTTCAAATTCTGTTTGAATCCGTAGAGGAATACCTGCCGGTTCTGTTTATCATCACCGACTGTTGCACCTGGAAATTATCGTGCAGCTTGTTTCACATACGATGTTCCCGATAGAATTCTACTTTCGTTAAAGGCACGATTTTTCGGGAAATTGATACATCGCACTTCTCCGGCATATCAGAACCTTGACCCACTGCGCCTATCTAAACTCTTTTCACACAAGAAGACGTCATTGTTATTACTTGATTATTAGGAGCAAGGTCGAGAAGATATTTTTCAGCCTAACAGATAAGAGCTTTTTTATCTTGTCATTCGAATACTGAATACTTATGCCGATTTCGGAATGTCGGATTACGAACATTATGCAAAATGATCGTAGCTTCAGGCCGATCCAAAAGTCCTCAAATTTATCATAATTTTGGCTGTCTACGATACAAACTGCATTGCACTTGCACGGGCTGCGATGTGATCAATGTAAAATTTTTTACACTAAACCGTTTGTAATCAGAAATGACTGTCGACCATGCAAATTTGCTGAAGAACACGATAAATATATAGGATATCACTGGAGACACTGAAGCACTGCAGTCGACGTACGTATACATATGTATATCAACTACACATAACGAAGTTGAAATTGTCCAGACAAGTGGAAAGTTATTTGTGTTTCGAATCGGTGTAGAGTACCTATGCATTGAACTGTCGCGAGATTAGAGAAGGTATAAATTAGAATCAGTTTATCGCGGGGAATCGAATAGGTGCAGTCAAACAATATAATTGGTACAGGACTGAAAGTACGACAGCGTGCATAGGAACTGTTATACCTAATTATACCGGTTCGTATAGTATAACAAAACTTTCTTTTCAATTAGTTTGAGAGTTCTCCGAACTGTACTTGTACCCACGGCTACGATAGATATGGATTTACTTGAATCTATCTGAACGTACCGTGAAGAATGCGACAACGATATCGCGAGGCTGCAGTACCTCCGCCAATTAGTCATAACGGTTGAGGAAGACAGGATCGAGTTTTACATTATTGACTGTACATACGTGTCTATTAGTTTATTTTTTGTAACGAACAAAACGAAAATGGCCAGCGCTGAGCTCCGGTTGGCAATTAGCGCGGAATGCAGTCTTTCCTTCACAATTTATTATTCCAATGAAATGAGCGTTGAAAACTGGATTGCTATTCTAAGCCGATGGAAGGCGTTAGAGAGTCATAGGAAACCAAAGGTCCTGAGTCCTGCAATGAAAACTTTCTCTGTCGAAGGCTATTAATAGCCGAGACGCGATGGCCTGGTCATTACGGTAATAAGAAAATTGCCATATAATGGTAATCGATCTCAAAGTTCGAACGCGCGGTACTACTACGTTCGTTTAAATTCACCTCGTCGTGCTGCAGCCGGCGCGGCGCGGCGTTACTCCGAGAGCTATGTACTGAATGTAGTAGATTTGTAATACTATTGTATTCTGGTCTGTGATGATAATCGCACAATATGACAAATCCCAATTAGTCCCCTACGAATGAGAAACCGTCGTGTTGTTGTATACTCCACACGTGAGAAAATTGATGCCGCGTGTACATGGATACGTAGGATTAGGTTCTTAAATTTAAGCAAAATGCAGAATCGGACGCCGAGGATCGGTCGGATGGGAAGTCTATAAAACGGACGAGACGGTCTTGTGGTTGGGACGAATTAACGTTACGAGGCAGTGATGCATTCACTGGAAATTATGAGTTATATACCAGCCTTGGCGAATGTGGAGCGGGCCGTGTCGCGGTGGTCTTTGATTCATTGCAGGATCGGCCGTTTCCGAAAGGGTGCAGATATTGTATTACAGCTGCGGATGTGTTTCTCTTGTGCATACATCGACGGTGAGGTGTTATATGGCCTGAGGTACGAATAATAGTTACGGTCAAGAAGCACGATGAGCGCTTGTGTCTCTGCAATTGATTCGTTTGCTCTGTAAAAATTGAATATGCCTTAAAAATGTTCCAGTTGCGCACCCTCTTTCGACGAATTTCTTCCATTATTTCGCACGTACGTAACTTTGAACGTAGTGTTGATGGGATTTTGAATTGCGTAAAATTTTTGCATTTCGAGAATACCGGATTTATGCGTTGGCGCATCGTCGCGTCAAGGAGTCAAGGCTAGCGTCTTGAACTTGAACAACTTGAGATAAATAACGAGCGTAGGCATATCAACGCAGGTAGGTATGTATTATGAAAATTTATCTACGTGTGGGTCAAGTGAGGCACGCGTAGAATAGTTTATAAGAATACGGATGAGGTTTTCGCAAACGTGAATGACGAATTCAACGCGACACAACAGCGATGTACCCCAACCGCGTCCATGCATTTCGCTTCACATGTAGCAGTCACGTATTTTTCAATCTGGGATTTTTCCGAGGGGAACTATCCCGAGAGGTTCCCCCATCCCCCTATAAAATGTGAGTGGGCATCCAGCATCTGACCATTGCGAGAGTGCGAGATTGCAAGTACATACACACTGTGGCTGTAGCTCGTCAGTCTCAGATTAAACGCGGTGGTCTAATAGTACTTCGGCTACGTATTTGTTGAGGGAGATAAGAGTACGGAGTTTGGCCATTGAATTGGTGAAGTTAAAACAAGACAACCTGTGATTCATAATGTCGGGTAAAAGTACGTATATTCGATTAATCTCCATTGGGATTTGAGTGGATCATTAAATATTCTTACCCCTGTATTATTTGAATGAAAAACCGCGTATTACGGAAAGTTTTAGCGAGAAGTAGATTTTCATTCATCATATATACTGAATGGAGAGAAGAATTTGAACTTGGAATTTCATATAAAACTGTCATTTCGTTTACTCGATCGTATTGAATGAGATCTTTCCCTATTTTCAATATCGTTCTATCACTTTGGATGAATGAAAATCTGCTATTTATGAATTACAGCAATGTTGCTGCAATTCAAAAGTAGCTAGGCAATATTGCTGCAACTATCCGCGTGCCGTACGCGGGAACACGTGTACATCGCTTCGTTAAATCGTCTCAAATCATATAAAATCTTGATATGTGATGTACCCTGAGATTTTCGGTGCAAACTCTTTTGGGCGTTGATAAAAAGTTAGCAGCGGAATATCTGCCTATAAAAGCAATAGAAATAGATTTCTTGCAATAATTTAACGGTAATAACCTAGGCGAAAAATTCGAACAATAGCACGAGTCGAAGTTCGTACTCGAGGTAGGTATATACGCTAATAAAAAAGTTATCACGTATTTCACACTGTTCAGAAAGTGTGAAGTTTGAAAGTAGTAATGTTAAAAACGAAACTGTAAACATTGGATTCTAGTTGTATATTGTATGTACTACAGATTATTCACCACCGGCACGTGTGAGTCTGATCACGTACACGCGCATTTTTTAGCAGTGAAAATTTTCTGCGAGGCCACAGATTCACAAATTGTTTGAATTTCGAGAATCATTTCGGAAATAATCTGACAAAGTTAGATTCTTCACCGAGTATTTCAGAGTTAGTTCATACATTTTGTGAAAATATTCAGGAGGATGTTGCCTCCAGGGTTGAATTTAAATTGCGATTTTTTAGATTAACGAATTTTCGAATTCACCTTAAATCATTCCCCAGCAAATATTATTCATGCAATTATTGTTGAAGACTCTATCTAAGACTCGACATGATAATTATTTTGATACAAACGATACACTCTCACCGAAATAATGATTCATGTAATATTAAATATTCCAGGTGAGCGATTATCTACATAAACGAATCAATTTGGACCCAAAACTTTCATGAAAAACGTAACAACAACGCTACTAGATTTACGTGAGTGAGTGCTCTGAGATAAAAGTAATATCCGAACGAAGTCCCATTAAAAAGAGAAAAAAAAGAACAAAAGTTTGATAAATCTAAGGTAGAAAAGATGAAATCAATATTCCTTGTTCTCGGACTATTGTTCGCTATGATTGGCTGCGTCTTCAGTGCGCCATGGTTCGACTTATTTAGAAGAAACCCCGGTTACGGTAATGGACCACACCAAAACAGACGTGGAAAAAGCGGGAGCGAACGCTGGAAAGAGATCTGCAGGGTAATTACTCCCGACAATTATGCCTTTCCGGGACAAGGGCCGTACTCTTCGGGGCCTGTTTGTCCCTGGTGATTCCCAGAATCTCTGTGGATATCAGTTGGTTTCAGCCATTCTAAACAATGTGATTTAATTAATTGTTAGTACTTTATAATTTTGTAATATTGTTAAGTCAATCGTGTAGTGTATTTGTTCTGTGAATAAATCCAACGTTTCGCAGTCTGTTAATAATTGAGATCAGATGTGAGCGAGGGATTGCCGATAGTCCGTGCAGTAGACAAAAATCACTGCTACTGAAAGCACCACAGCGCCTCGGAGAGGAGTCTATCGAATTTGCTGTTACAAAGTCAAAGACGGGGGTAAACGACCTGAAAAGTTAATATTTCGTATTTATCTCATTAAATATGCATTGTGCGTTAAAAATGAATCAGATTTAGAGTATCCCAAATTTAATTTTCAACAAAAAAATATCCCAACACTTTCGTCCAAGGAGCTATAGTTGCTGGGAAAATGACGCGAGGAGCAAATTGTGATCATTTATATTTGCGTTATGATGAATAAAGTAAGGTCCTACTGTACGGACTATTGCTGACTGTTGATTGATACGTCAGAATGATACTTTAGTTAAAAAAATTTGGTTTTATTATAGTATATAACAGTTTGATATCAGTAATAATAATGTAGTTGTTACATTGCTGAGTATGTTGTTTTTTTTTTCCTTCTTTCTCTCAACGAAAAACTTCGCAATTTCGTATTAAAGCTGTGTCGAACACAACCAACTATAATCAATATGACTTAAGATTGTACAGTTAATTAAATTAATTGGTAGTTTGGTATTTTGTATCATGAGTACAAAAAAAATTGCCATAAATAAATATACTATACCTATATCATATCCTTCTAAATTTACGCGTGCGCACAACTTTTGTATCATTTTATTCGATCGTATTGATAAACCAATAACGTTGAAATATTCTAGAATTCAATAGAAATTGATGCAATAACGTTGTCTTTAATTTTGCCTGCATTATAATATCAACATTCGATTAGCTAATAGTTTTTTCAAGATGATTCAAACATTGTTCAAATGCGATGACCGTGCGTCACTCTCAAATCAATTTACCATTCAATATACTAATTATCGCTTATAAATATGATACGAGAGCCTCCATTCAGATACGAATGATTATTTTGGTGTTCAGCAATACTGGAATCTGACTAAATTTACGAATTCTGCATCGTCGATGGCCAAACTATTTCAACGATGCAAGAGTTTATAGAAAAATATATACGCCTCCTTGTCAAAATGAACTCTGAGGCTTCCAGTGCGCTGCTCAATTTATGGATTTCACAATCTTCTTAGTGGTTACATACACAATTCATATACAATTTGTATGAATTTCAAATAATTCCTAATTTTCACATCAAAAAGTGGGACTCTATATTTACAAAAAGAAGAACGCGACAACCACGATAGGTAGACAAATTTCTACAGCTAAAATCGACTTATGTATATATATGTAAGAGATTGCAATCAAGGGGTAAAGGCACTAGTCGGCGACCACTTAGGCAAACGAAGACTAGTAATCGAAACGAAGACTAGTAATCGAATTATATTTATGTATATTTGCAAGAACATAGGAATGGTCGAGCACTGGGAGGTAGTCACGAACAGCTGCCTTTACCCGACATCTATAAAGTTTTTCATATTATCGTGTTGATATGTTGAAAAAATAAAGATATCTCACGGTCTATATTTCTTCGATGAAAATTGGACTTGCGTGAATGAGATGATATCCAGTATTCACTCATTTCCACACCTGTATCAAACCGTCTGTGCTGCCTGTTAATATACAAGTATTGGACATAGCTACGGCAGAAATTGCGTCATGATGACCTGTGGGCGGCGAATCCGGACCTTGTCCTTGTCCAGCTTCTTCCTGTCCTTTACTTTTTGCACTACTTCCGTTACAAGTTCCTGGGGCTCCTCCGGTCAAGAATACTTCGTGTACTACATTCGTTCCATCGATTAGTCGTTGTCTGTAAATAAACGCAGTAAAATATATTGCGTTATTATTTATAATTTTGGACACCCTTGGACCTTGCGTTTTCGAATTTTTTGGAAACAGGGTCTATTATTATACAGTGTCAGTTTGTACTCCATTCTATAGTGACCCCTTATCCAAATTTCATAGATCTGATACGAATAAATCTCAAGGAATACAACAAGAACGCCAATTCCAAAATAAAGATCGGGGAGAGCATAGTGAAGACAGGATTACTCATCAAAATTTATGTTTTTCAGGGGTTCCCTGGGGTTGTAGAGAATTGCAAATATTTCCGTTGGAAAATTGCGTTCTTTTCACATAAGGATAGATATTTGATCAATATCATTCTGTCGTCAAACATCACCAAAGTGGCACATTTCTAGAATGAGTTTAGAAAATTTTTTAAAACTTCAAAGCGGTGGAATATCGAAACGATCGGTTTGAAGATTCTCAAAAAATTTTAAGAGCATATCTACGATATATATTCTGATATCCCAAAGTATAGAAAGGTAAGGAGACCTCAAGGCTCTAAAGTGTACGGAATCGTGGAGAATGACACATTTACAGAATAATATAACACAGCAAAGATTAGTGAAAAGATTAGTGAAAGAATGATCAGGATAATTATTTTGGAATACTTACTCATAAGCGAGAGACTTTGGTATGATGTTGTCACTAGCAGCAGGCAAAGCTATGTATGATTGATGTGGATTCCGCAAATCCCAAAATCGGAGTCTCATGTCTGTCCCGCCTGCGAGGAGAAACCCAGATCGTTCAATTGTACCTGAGTGCATAGCGCAAACGCTGTGTCCAGCTTGAGTGTGACTTAACGGTGGGGCACTTGATGCCCAAAGGACTGTTTGTCGAAAGCCTGTTTCTAGGTTCCACATTGATATTTCATTGTTCCCCTGGACCGCAGAGAGAATCCAGGAATGTTCGGTTGGATGAGTGACCACTTTCCTCACCCGCGCACCTACACAGAGAGAATGCTCTGTAGCAATGCCTTATATACAGTTTTCATCCCTCAATAATGTTGTCTGTTGTATTTCTTCATCAGTTTATACCTGTTGGATGTTTGATGCTACTGATTGGCAGTTGAAATCTGAGATCCCAGCATATATGAATTCCTGAGCTGGTTCCTAATGTTAACCATTGTTGGTGGTTATTGACACAGAACGATGTGATGACACCGTGCTTTAGGTCGTTTTCTAGACGCCATGCTGTACCGGGACATCTCAGATCCCATCCCACTAAGGATCCATACAGCGTAGCATACACCAAAACTGATTGGGAACCAGAGTCTAAGTATTGTACATCGACGGCGCAGCCCTCTTCCTAGAAATAGACATAACATAACGTATATTTGGATGCTGCATAATGTTCGAATGTGTACAGTAGAGGTATTGTAGATCTAAGAAATACCTGTAAATCCAGTTGTCTGGTATAAAGAACGTTCATTTTGTTTGTTGCTTGTTCTATTCTTAAGACGAACACAGATCCTGATTGACTCGCCGAACTCGCTAGCGATTGTCCTTGATCACAGACTGCCAGTCCCACTAAGGCCCCACCTCTATGGCTGTAAGCTTGTCTGAAAAGAATCTGGTTGTTTAAAGTTCACCGCAGTCAAGGTTAATCGGGAATTGCTAGTGTGTTGTAGATAAATCATGTAAGTACCTCGAACGATTGGCAATATTTCTTCCTTCCATTTTACTAACATCCCAAACCCTGACGCATCCGTCGGCTGCACTGCTGGCGAATAGACTTGTATCAGGAATTGCGACCAATCTGTTCACCGCAGCTCGATGCTCGTGCAAATGAGCCACATGAATTCCACCAGGTTTCCAACCACTCGCCAACAACCGAGAACCTTGTTATGCACAGAAAAGTGTCAAGTTGGAACTCATTGTTAGTCCAGTCGGATTAGACTTGAGTCTTATTGTGAAATTGCCGAGGGTTGGGGTTTTTTTTCTGGTAGGTTACACCGCCACGAACATATCCTGAGATTTATGGTGTCAGCCAGCGCCGTTTTTTTTTTCATTGTCCAAATTAAGAAATCCGGTCCCTTGTAACAAACTTTTTTCCTATAGTTTTTTCGGGAAAAAAGTTCTTACAAAAGTTGTTCATCTCCTCGTTCTGTGGATTTTGAGCTCTCCTGCTCCCCCGTATCTTTGCTCGTTAACTCACAATAATTAAAAAACGAGATTTTTTTTTATGTTTTCGAATAATTTTTTCAATAATTGACATTCGATTTCAAAATTCATAGTACATGTACTTCCAACTCTCTTCCATAGATTAGTGTCAAGTTGACTGGTCTAAGTCATATAGTTTAGTAACAATACGCGACGGGGTGAGATCCGTAGAACGCATTTCCGAACTGGACGGCTTGGGTTATGACCGACTAAAAAATCATTAAGGTTGTGATCCATACGTAGATTCAAAAACAACGAAAAAATTAAATTTTGTCACAAATAACATCGCGTTTTTCGGTAAGATGGAATTTTCGCTTACAAACAAATGAACGTGTCTCAGCGATTTGATTGATTATAGAAACAATGTTGTGATACATTCTGATTCGCCTTTTTATGCTGCGGATCAAAGAAAAAGAATATATATTTCGAATAATTTTTTTAGAACACAAATAAAATAAAAATAGTACTACAAAGAAGATCCACACCATAGTTTCGACATCTCCAACCGTTTTTGAGAAAATTTGAAAAAATCGTTGGCTCCTATCACAAAAATGATATTCGAACAATATGGTGCTATGCGCATGGTTTGTTTTGGAGCTAGTAGATGGCAAATCGTCGTAATTATTAAAAAAAATTGTTCGAACAAGTAGTAAAACAATTTCTCTTGTGTTTTCATTATTGCATGTTAACTAACAAAGATACGGGGGAGCGCAGGAACTCAAAATCCAGAGAACGACGAGACGAACAACTTTTGTGAGAACTTTTTTCCCGAAAAATCTATAGGAAAAAAATTTGTTACAAGGGACCGATTTTTGGATTTTGACGATATTCAAAAACCGGCCCTGGCTGACTCCGTAAATGTCAGGATTATGTCCGGGGGAGTGTAATCTAACTAAAAAAAAAACCTCAACCCTCAACAATTCCGCAATTAGCCTCAGTTGATTTCATGTCTAATACGACTGGACTATTTTACATGTGTCAGTATTGAGCAGTTTTAATACTTACCAGTTTGCCATGCAATATTGTCAGCCCAGTGCTGCGCCCGTAATGCAGCCGAGTGTTGCTCTTGTTTTCTATAAGTCAGTTGTCTCAGCTCCAACCTGCATGGAGCACATCGGTCTGCCAAACCATAGAGTGTTGCGACTGTTATAAATTTATACAACTAATCATTAGTCACGCACAAAAGCAATCAAATTTCCCACTAGGCGATTGACATGAGCGAAATGGCGCGGCAGAGTGCTTGAAATAAAATTGATATTTTTTCCCTCATTCCATAAGAGAAAGGCTATAACTATCTTTCTATACGAGAAGAGCATGAGAAAGAAATATCGATTTTATTTGAATCATCCTGATGAACGCATAATCAAAACACACTGAAGCAATTTGGCTGGGTATGTAGCAGTATTTTCTTTTTGATTGCTTTTTCTAAACCATTCTTTTGACCGAATTTCACAGATTTCACAGAAGTTGAATAGAATTTTACTGGAACTTACATTGAATGTAAGATCTTTCATGCAGCGAGTGATCGTTTATACTGTTAACGTCCGTCAAGCTGTGCTGTGGCGACAAATGTATATCACCGCCATGTATGCTGTGACTGGGACTACTACTGCCACCGCTGGTCATGTCGGACATTTTGACAATAGTATGCTGAAAGTGAAAACAATTTATTATTCGCTGCAAAGCTTGAGTAGTTAGATTTGAGATCCCAAATCGCGATTATCTTCACCTGGACACTGTCCTGCGCAGCAAACATCGTGCGCCATTCCTGATTCATCGTAGCATGTGCAACAATACTGTCAGGGGTTCTGCGATCTATTTTTCTAAAGGCAGGGATACCCAGATCGTTTTTTGTATCGGGATATAAAACGACCATATGATGGCGTACTTTATCCTTCATATGATTCAACTCAAGTTTTCCATCGCTAGACTTGATCATGCCTTGTTTTGCATCTATGGATATTCTGTATTTGTTGATCTTTAACAAGTGCGGTTTCATCATAAGCAATTGATCTTCCTCCATCTCTGTCATCGCCTCGGAACTTAATCTTCTGAAGAGCTAGAAGAGTAATAATGCCATCTTATATTTCACAATTTTACACAAACTGTTTCAATTCCGTATATCCGACTCACATTTTTCAATGTCACACTCATATCGTTATATTGCGGTACGATACCAGAGATCGCTTTCACCCGAGCCTTCTGCCTCTGCTCAAATACTCTGAATAATTCATCTATATCGTTATATTTGATCACCGAATCATAGACAACACGTGGAATCGGCGCAACAAGCGCTTCCAATAGCAGAACTTCCTTCTCAATTTGTATTAATGGGTGCCTCAAGTATGGTTGAATCATTGTTTGAACTTTACACTGTACATCTACAAGATTCAATGTACGTGCCGAGGCCGATATGAATCCAACTATTGCGTGACGAATCCATAAGTTAGGATGAACCTGGATAGAAATAGCGATCATTCATTTTTATCCTATCATAATTGATATTAGTTTTAAACAAAATGGTCAGAAGAAATTTTGAAGAAATTTATAATTTGGCGCTAACTTAAACCATGAGCCGTCAAGATATCTTTATGATCATTATTGCCAATGAAGATTTTTGGTATAAAGTTCTCTAATTCAGTCACATAAACTTGAGTAATTACCAAGAAAACTACGCTCTCAGAGAGTAACTGATATAGAGCTGATTTATGTAGAAGCCCAAGTTCAGTGAGAGTGGCCATGGCATTGATTGCTTTAGTCGTTACAAATTCTTCAGGATCTGTAAGTCCCTGCTGAAGCAGGGGCATAAGAATAGGACTGCTATGCCAGCCTACGTAAGCAGCGACTCCTACAATACAATCGAAAAACGATCCTCTAAGCTGCTTATCATCTTTATCATTTAGGAAAGTGATTATATGGCTCAGTATGACATCGTTTGCCTTTTGCTTTCCGAAGAATACACATAACTTTGTTATGCTGTTTTCCATCAATGTTTGCTTCACTAGATTCTGAGGGTCTGTGAGTAGCATGGCAACTGATTGCTGCACCTGAAAATGCAAGGGGTAGATTAAACTGTCGCAACTTGTTTCGAGTTCAATTACTTTCAGATTTTACACTGGAATTGAACGGCTCTTACCATTTCATGTAAAGTTTGAAGCTCACTATCGTAGCTGGGCTTTGGTCCTTCTTTATTGTTGGAATTAGTCAAATGAGAATTTTCCAAATACCGTAAAGCAATGTGAGACAAATGCGCAATGTTTTCGGCATATGCTGCTCTTACAATTACAGCTTCGTCTTGGGTTACATGAGACAATCCTGGTAGTATATATTCCGGAAATATGTTGACGTCTGTTGGTGGAATCGATTTGACGAGATATAAGCATTTCGTTAAGGTGTGTATCGCAGAAACTCTCACACGAGGCGCTGGGTCATGAACTAGATGAAGCTGCAATCAAAAATTTTATCTTGAACATTATTAACGTATTTCGCGCAACCTGCTCTCATTCACAAACTAGTCCTTGGCGTTCGATGGCAATTGCTTACAATATAGGGTAGAATTCTATCCAGGACTGTTTCATCTGTAGTATTTTCTGCCAATTCCAATAAAATATCCAAGCTTTGCAATTTGGATTGGGAATGGTGTAAACCTCGGATACAAGAAGTGACTAGTTGTGTAATTATAATCAGCCCCTCCGAACCTAAAGTGTTTCTAAAGTCTTCTGTAGCTTTTTCTTCATCGAGTTTTTCTTTATCCTCAATAGCGTTAATAAATTTCGGATCATTTTCTTTACCGCCGGAACTGTTTGAAGAATCTGTATCTTTGTCATGTAATCTCAGAATATCTGAGTCTGATGAATTACTGTGACAGGGCTTTTCTTCATTTTCCGGTTTTAGTATATTGATAATATTCCCTATGTCTTTTTTCAATGTGTTTATCTTTTCGTCCGGCGATAAAATCCGAGCCTCAGAGAATATCAGCATATACGATTGAAGAAATGAATAAAAATATTCAGGAAATATCTTTCCACGTTCTTGGGCCAAGTATATTTCCGCGCTTTTTCTACTCGCCGGATTCCTCTCTAGCATCGACGCTAACAGTGCTCTTATACCACTGTCCTCAATTTTGTCTAGATGTTTGCTTGCTGAGTACTCTCCGTTTCTGTATGCTTGAGGTTTCATGGAACAGATGAAAATTTGTAAAAAATGCAAAATTCATTCGATAGGATAGAAAGTTGACGGGATTTGTATATTATCCTCAATTCTCTTATTACTAATACATCTGCTATTCACCTAGCAGTTGGGAAAAGTCGAAGGGAGGATGCCCTTCGTTGAACAACTCCGTCAAGGCACATCCAGCGGAAAATATGTCCATCATGGGATGCAGATCCCCAGTTTTAACTTCCTGTTCTGGTAATAACATTGGATTGCTCAATTCTGACGACAGCGTCTTCACGAATCGTTCTGGCGCTATGTAACATGTTCTAAAAAGAAACAGTTTAAACTTTGCTGACTGTACTTTGGTAAATCGTATTTCCAAACGAAGAGAATTCATGCAATGCAATATTATGTAGGTATTCATTTCCTCAAGTAAACGAATGGATTACAAAGAGTGCGAATTTTCGAGTAACATACCTCCGCCTGGAAGTATCGAAGAAGTATGAGAAGTCAGCTGGGTTGTCTTCAGGTAAGTAGGTAGGCTTGTAACTTGCAAAATCAGTTAATAATACCCAATTCCAGCTGGTTATCATTATATTTTCAAGCTTAATATCCCCGTGACATACGCCAAACTAGAAATTTACATAAAATAACTTGAGATGAAGCCTGGAAGCATATTCGTAAATAAATATGTTTAGCTTTACTCCAAATACCTTGTGAGCCTGATTCAAAGCATAGAGGACTTGAAAAGTAATCCACTTTTTTTCTATAGCGGACAGAAAAGGTCTGGTACTAATTCTATCGTAAAGAGAATATTTCACATATTCTCTCATTATGAAACCAGCTTTTTCTGTTAGCTGAAAAACAATTCAATACCGAAATTTAACACCAAACGTACTCCATAGATTGAAAATACTTGGGAAGAGTACATGGAAATATTTTGTGCAGTTTTGTGCTACTGCAAATCTCGAATCAGTAACAAACTAAATGAAAAAGAACACAAAAAAAACGATGCTCACATCAAATCTGGATACGTTTTGACACCGAAATATCATGAGAAATGCAATTCTTAAACGAGTTTTGGCTGAAATCTTTCGATGCAAAGAGAATTGCCAAAATCGTGAACAAAATAAAGATTTTTGTTCGTTGGAAAATTTTTCAGCCAAAAACTGCCTAAAAAAATTGCATTTTCATGACATCTTGGTGTCGAAACAGCTGATATTATCTTCGTTGATTTTGTCCCGTTAACATCATGAACTGCGACCTCATTATACTTTCATGGTCTGTGAATAATTTGTATTCGAAAAACTAGATCCAGGTCTGTTTAGGAGGCGCTATCATTAGTGTGCAAATAAAGTTCACTGAGACAAGTAGTTTTGACATTTTCCCACCGAGGAGATGAGCTTCTACCGAGATATCGGTGGCTCACGGCATGCCTAAGCGTAAGTAGAAAATCTCCTCAAGCTGATATTAATTTCGATGTTTCAGTTTGTCCGGAATCATGCATATCGTTTTAGGTTCTAGAAATTTGTGTTCTCTTTCATGCGGTTGGAGATGTTTGCGAAAATAAATCACATACTTTAGCCTACGGGTGATTCACTTTGACATTCGTCCGAAGCGATTGGAAATTGATGAGCGTGATTCAAAAAGCTGGAAGATTATCTAACGGAGCTGAATTAGTCGCTTACAATTGTTCGTTGAAATGGCAAACAGTTGACTGCGGACGCAAGTTTCGACCTGATCTCCTCAAGCTTGTCTTTGTACATGGACAATGGTAAAGTTGGATCATGGATGGCGAATACTTTGACAACTATAAGACCCTCTTGACTCTTGGCTCGAGCAACTTTGAAAAATCTCGTACTTCCTAGGCTGTGAATTGGGAAGGAAAAGGACGACGCGTGATGAAAACATACGATGTATTTATTCATTCCTATAACATGCGGAGGTAGGGAAATAGTACTCACTTTATATCAAACTGGAGATCGTTGTGATCTGTTAAATAATGCTCGACAGGGAATATTTGGCTGGGGGCGATCCCCACCAATTGGTTCCCCATTTTATACCACTTGTAAATATACGATTGTGTTTATTTTTGAAGTGGACAAAGACAAAACTATAACCAACGATACTTCAAACACATCGTTTATTTGAACTTGTTCGCGTATCGTATGACGCGTATGACTAATGGTAGCGTTTGTAGGTTAGGTCGATCAGCTGTTGTAGATGTGGACAATGGGGCAGTGAGCGCTAAGCTTGGGGCAGGGGGCGCCATCGTAGCACGTCGCGTCGTTTGCAGAGATGTATAATATGTATATATTTAGGCGTTGAGTGCGGCACAGAATTATATCAGTGAGTGTCGGGTATACCTTTGATATGCATAGGTATATTAGGTATACATCTACGTATAGCTATAACAGATATATTACACTACAATTGGAGACGGGCTATGGTGGCGCCATCAGTGGTGAAAACTGGCAGTTGATCCAACCACTTCAATTTATCAGACTCTCCTGCCGCCTGCGCCGATATTGGGAACTATAGTTGGCGAAACAGGCTTCTCTCTGGCGAAACGGCGCGGCGCGTTGAAATCTTAACGCAATCTTATATTGCATTATTATTATAATTCATGGATTATGCACAGATTACATGAGCTCAAGAAATAAATATGAATCGTATCTTATCCTACACAATTGACCTCGAGTTTTCCACTACAAATTGCATGCAGGTAAATATAGAGTTTACAAGAAGCGTGTGTGTATAATACGAGAGCGATTATCACCCCCGAAGCCGACTGAATACACCGATATTCAGTAATAACATTTACTCGTATCAACCAACTGAAACATATTACTGCCAAGCTCGAATTAGAAAGGGAAAAGTTATAGGTGATGAGGTGAGGCGAGTGTGCAGCGTTGCTCGACTCTAGGCGCCTCTCGAGCACTATATTAGTATATCTATATTAGTATAATCACTGTTATCAGGACGGATTCTGAAGATATCATATCGCTGTTGTATTTCGGTTGCGAGGGAATTGAACGGGGTTTTATATTTTCATCGTGATGCCGCCTTCAGTCCAAAAAGTAGCAGAAACAAATCGTACTCCGTTTGATTTTACAGAGGAAGAATCTGAGTTGGTTTCAATATTCAGGTGTTAATGTGGATCATAGAGGAGGTGGATTTGCTGTAATTAGTTTGGTTGAATATACTAGAATTTTATTCATAAGAATATTATTTAGAGTTATCGTTTGTTATTTCCTTATTATATATTTACATTATTCGTTTATTTCCTCAATAACGTAGATTATGTGCCCGCATACCTATGTACTTTTATCCTAGATTTGAAACGTTCTTTTTTAGGTAAACTCCAAGTTTTATCGCCTGCAAGACGCGTTCGCACGTGCGTGAATTTCGGTTAATATTGAAAAATTATACTGCGCTAAATATAGTAATACATCAATTTCGCTTCCAAGGTGGATAACGGACACAAATGCGATAAATATTCCAACGAGTACTTCTCGAGATATATCGATATTCGTAATTGAATTTTCTACGATTCGTGATGTAGGTACAAGCTCTGCAGGAATCCAGATTTCTATCAAACCTCTCCGTTCAAACGCGGTCCCATTGATCAGAAATTTCTTCACAAAAATGTTGTCCGTTGTAATATAGCGATCGATAATCAATCGAGTATATTCTTTGCTTGCCATTACCCAAGATCCACTGATTTTAAAATAGTCTACCAGAATTTACAAGTCGAGTTAACATCGTTCTTTCGAAAAAAACAATAATAATACTGATAATACTCCTGCTGATGTCCACTATACCCAAAATATAGGCATGTCCCTACGAGTTGATTAAAAATGAGCAGAGTAAAGACGGGAGTGGTCAGTAACTATATTATTGGAGGGAACATAACTCATTCTACAGCTGCGATGAGATTTTTGAAATCGCAATTCATGAGCTGGAAATTTGTATGATGTGATTGGGCGTTTTCTTCGAAATTTGGTATTATTGGATCAGAGTCCCATTTATATACATATATACGTATATACATGTATGTATATATATCAAGATACACAGTTTTTATGAAGGCCTCTGAGTCCAATTTCTAAAAATAGCCCCTGCATTACAACATCTGCGAGAATAATTTGTCGTGATTGAGATCAGCATTTGTGCTGGATCACTTATGGACCAATTGCTCGATCGACAGTAGCCCTTGACACAAGAAACGTTTCGTGATCAACTGTCCTATAGAAATAATTCCAAATTCAATAAAAAAAATGTCGTGTATGGAGGAAGTAATACACGAATTAAAATAAAATCCATTGAAAAGTATACGAAATTCCTTTTTTTTTCTTAAGTAATTCTCCTTTTCATTCTATTTGATGAAACACGCCTTGGCCTGTTACTTCCAGGTACAATCTTGCCCTACAAATAACATAATACGCGTTTTGATATTTTTAACTATTACGTTCATACATACTGGAGCGCTAATGTGAAAGACGAACAAAAAAAAACACAGTTTCCTCAAACGTGAGCTTTAAAAATTTGAATAGGAAACAATTTTTGGCAATCCAGCGAATCGTATCGATTTGACCCGTTTGTGCGCGGATAAAAATACTACAACTTTACAAAATGAGCGATTAATCGTTACATATTTTCTCGAGATCAATCATATTGTAGCTCGACAACTTCCATAGTGCGACGGCAATCTTGAGGCCATACGTAATACGACTGACAGCTGGTATAAGTATAAAAATCCATGTAAAAGGTTCTCTGCTACTACAGCTACCACGAGTTTTATAGTACTTTCATTTTACGCACGTTGAACGGTCTGCGAGTTGCTCTGCGAGAACATGAACAGAGCATAATTGATGAATTAATCAGCGAGGAGAATAATTTGGACGTTTAGCAGCGAAAATAAGCGAACAATTTTAACGTGACTCAACTTTGCGTCGCCGGGGCGGTGGTCTAGCCAGAGGCAGAGGAAGAATGCGTAATTTAAAACAATGAAGCAATTATACAGTGGAAGTGTGGGACAACCCACTACAATGGATATCTGCGTAATACTGCAGAATCTCGCTATTACAGAAGGGTCAAGATGATAGAACGAATGTAATGGTACTTTCTGTGTCGCGTCAAAATATGGCTGTTCGTTCAGACGAAATCGTATTTCGTACGCCCGCCACATGTTCGTTCGAGCAATTATTGTACCTTTATCGCAATATTTCATGGATTGGTATGAGTGATAACGTTGACTACGTCGCGAGTTAGGTAGGTTTTTTGAAAATCTGCATGCCTCATCTGAGCGAGCTCTTGGTCTAAGAGATCAGGTGAGTCTGATAATTCACATAGTCAAGGAAGTCGACCTGAGGCCGCCGCGCAGAATGAGATACAAGCGTTTTAGCGCCCACTACGGACGCCTAGAAGTATAATGCAAGGAACTGTTGCCGTTATGCGTTGCAGCAACATTCATAGTCGTGAAAGTATAAGACTGGGGTGCAATGGTGCATTTTTATACATAATACACGCTGGAAATTGATCGCTGTTCATTTTGCAATGCACACGATTATAATTGAGCATATACCTATATCTAGCGGTATGTAATTTTCGATCGAAGTTCTGAATATCTTTATAGATGAATCTGTCTGTGTATGAGTCGATGCATTAAATCGAATTTTGATATCCATATTCCTAGCGTTACGTACACGAAGCGATATCGAGACAAAGAAATTTTCCGTTGCCAGGTGAATAATCGTGAGCCTTCATTAAATATTCTGTGAAATTTTGTTATTCTAGATCACCGTCGAACGGAATCTGCAGTATGAAAACAGCTGTTTCAAATATTTGAAATATTTTCGTTGTTTTATCAGCAGAGTTCCTTGCTGCTAGACACTGAAACAAAGAATATATCTCCTGATTATTCAAGAGCATGACTCAAAGCCAAGTGATATTATGATTTATCGCGCCGAGCATTCCGTAGAATGTGCGGTTTGCTTATGAGCTGGCATTCCTTGTATACGGCGTACAGTGGCCTGTGATATCGAGCCCATACTATTCTCGTGCTCCCTAAATTTTCCCTGCAATTTCCCTCGGTACTTTCACTGTCATTCATGTGAAGAGAACGTAAGTCGAATGACGCGATACGAGTATGAGCGACCACTCAGATATAAATATTCTCGTTAGGGAAAAGGCTATTTCTCCAAACTATTTACACAGACCGCCTCAATTTATACCTACAGCTCATTTCCTACCTTCGGAATATTTTGATTCACGGTTATCAGATCTCGACGCGGCGATTTACTGCGTAGCAGATACATCTGCCTATTTTATTCTCAAGATTGCTTTCAGCGATGACGTGCCGGTATCAGTATTGTACTGAGTATTATAGGCGATGCTCCGTGAATATATGTCCGTGTATTTTTTTGAACGTAGTTGCCTATATCCGGACCTTGCAATTCGCGCGTTTATCCGAAAGGTTTCCACAAATGATCCAGGTATGACAACGAAGATGCTCGAAGAACGACAGGAACCAACGATTGGGCCTCGATATAATGCGGAAAACTGTGTATTGCTCATACTCTGAGAAACTCCCGTGTATTAGAATTCTATGCGAAACCCGTGCTCGTCAGCTGGATTTATTCCTCGTTTTCCAGAGACAACCGCACCTCGCACTAGAGCACAGGGAAAATCACGTATATAAAAATAGGCTAGTAATTCATTCTGAAGAATTGAATCCTGAAACCGCGAATCTTCTCGATAAATCTGATTGTTGGTATAGAAGCGCATGTTTCCCTTTTCCTCATTTCCCTGTCGCAGTAAGAAATACCTCCGTTATACCAGCTAATTACCCCGTATGCCTGTGTAGGCATAACACACTCGATGTGCCCACGTCACATACGTGGTGGGCAGCGAGGTGTCCCAAGGAATGGAAAACAAACTGTTGCAATTTGTTCTTTATTGTGTCTCAACAGTAGGTATGCGAATCGAAGGTCGTGTACACGACGTTGTGCCGCGAATGTGTGTATGTTGGTATATACATACACACGTAGCTAAGCAAGCAAACGTATTGGAGAACCGCGGCTTTCACGTTTAAAGTAAACGACAAACTCACACCAGCAAATGCGAGGTCCCCCTCCTCCAGGTTTGGCTTGAAACGACCAACACCGCACACAACGAAGTACCCGAGTGCGGAGTGCCCAAGATAAAGTGAAGTGATATTGCCCGGTGTCTGCAGTAGTGTGTTCCGGGACACGGAGGAAGACAGATTCAGATCATCCTCGGCATCGACTGTGCGAGCTGAAATAATTCAGGCTGGCTTTCGTCAATCGAGGAATATAAGCACCGATAGTGCTACCTGCAGTGCAGTGTCGTAACCAGAATTTGCCAATAAACCTGGAATACAACCTTGTGAATAACTGTGATAAAAGGGAAATCGCATTTGTTTATACGGTTATACTAGTTGCACACATCTTCGGTACAGTACAGTAGTGCCTTCTATAAAGAAGTCACCGTGACATCGAGCATTAGATACGATGATACTCGTCGGTTTACCGATACTGAAGTTCGCCCGATAACTCACCGTTGCTCTAATACTGTTACTCGTGAATTAGGGGCTTGACAGTGCACTGAGTCTATTCTGATTCAGAATCTAGAGACGAAGACAAAGAGGAAGCTAGGAAGAGGATTTTTATTACACTTTGTCGTTCTCCAGGACTCGCTCCCTTAGGTACTTATGAACCTAGTTCTTCCGTACGATCCCTAGTTTCCGAAGTTCACTGAGCGCGCGGCGGCGAATTTTCTTTTCCGAATTTACAATCACTGGGAATCGATCGAGTCATGATCATCGGGGGGTTTGGTATTCTTTCTCTCCGAGTCAATGCGACGGTGCAGAAGAACTTTTCCCACGCAGCACATACAATTGTAGCGATGTTTCTGCGGTCTTGCAATATTGTAGAAATATTGCTGCAATGCGTCTGCAAGTTCTGCGCTGTATGGGTTCCAGTAAAAATCGGGAGAAAAAGGGCGAAAGATTTCTTACATTCTAGAATTTCAATGCTCGAGTAGGTACTATTTGACACTGCGCTATTTCCAGGTCCTCATAGGGGGCCGTCTATTAAGTTTATTTTTAGAAAAGTCTGAAGTTATTAACCCTTAGCCATACTGCACATGTATGTATGTACATACTAGGCAGATCGTGACTTGTGTTTGATAAATATTTACACTCACGAGGTGAATATATAAGCTTCTTATGTTTTGAATATGTGATAATACGCCTAACATATATTGTTATAGAATCGCGTAATCTGCGCTGCGGGAGATTGAAATCATGACGTTGGCTATCGAAATTTGCTCTAAACGTTATAGCATACGATATATCTGATCTGATAAGAATTCAGTGTCGGAAGCATTGCAGTGATCGGAAAATTTGGTCACAATTACTCTGGATCGATTCTAATTGACCGTGGAACGCGTTGCGTGAGACAATTATTTGGAAAAGACTCGAACTAATCGCACGTTCTATAGACAACGCGCTTGGCAACGACCGCGATCGAGTACCTAATGCATATAACGTACAAATAACATTCCAGGAAGCACGATCGAGCGATTAGATCCGCGAAGACATAGCATCTCGTGTTCTATAGTGATACAGAAACAAAGATAATCATAGTTGCGCCACATATCCACTTACACAAATTATCTGATGTACTGCGATACACGTGAAATTCTTCTTATCTCAATTCGGCAAATTAATTGGCATTTTTATATCGCGGGATGTGCTGCCATCGGTTCAGCATTCGCGAGGGAATTCATATGTCCCTCCGTTTTGTATGGTTTTGTTTCGTCGGCATGTAATTGATCAGGGTGAAAATTAAGTAATGCTCTTCCAGATGCCATGAACAAGACGCAGTTGGAAATCGTCTTGAGCTCGGAGCCGCCGCGGACACCATCTGTCACTACCCACTCTCACATCCCCCTGCCGAAGGCCTCGCAAACGGCGAAACTTTTGGACCGTTATCCACCGGCGCGGCGAGATAATTCTGCAGAGAAGATAAACTGCAGAGGTCCAGGTCGGACGACTTCGGTCGCTCTTCAGCGAGCCTCGTTCGAACGGGGTGACGCTCCGACACAATTCAAACCCCGAACGAATCCTGTCAATGGGAATAACGAGTTCAAAAATGCCGAGGAGAAAAACATCTGGAGGATGAACTCGAACGAGGGTAAAAGAGTCGAGTCGATAAGGTCTAGCTTGGAGCTAGCCGATAAGAAATTGAGCAGAAGCAACAGCTTCATGGAGAGCAAGTGGAAGACTAAGTACGAGGATTCGGAAAAGCGGAGGAAGATGCTGCTCCAAAAGAGCGAGTCCAGTAAGTCGAATATGCTCAGTATCTTGACGCCATAGCGTCGAACGTGTATTTACTGTAACAAATTCACGTATACTTTCGGCTGCAAAAGCGTCGGCATCATTTCTCTCTGGAAGCCTGCCGATCGTTTGCTTGTATCGTATACCTGCTCGCGGAATATTGGTTTGAGCCAGATGACGATCGCCCGTCTGACAATAACTGTGGTCGGTGTGAGCGTCCCGCGCGATTGAAACAAAAATACTGCTGTGTGGACACTCTGTCGTTTACTTGGAACAATTTCCGGCAAAGAATGAATGGCTTTTGAGAGTCCGCGTTCGACGATCATGTTTCGGCTAGGCTACTGGACTATGGTGTAGGTATACGTATAATGCGGACACATTAACAAGCGAGATGGACGTACGAAGACTTTTTCAATGCGAAATCTGAATCTGAAATCCGCGGAAAAAAACCGTGAACCCAAACCGATCACATAACTTTCATTAATTTCTTTGGAACGTTATTTTGTTATGCACGTGACTCCGTGACCGTAACGTGTCGAGGTAGTTGATGCTATTTTCTGCACGCTATCCCGACTCTCAATCGGTTTATAGTACTGTACACATATACCGGCTACTTTATCGGACGAGGTTTCGATAATTTAAGTTGGATGACAAAGTCGGCGCCTTGGCGTCCGGACGCTTGAATCGGGTCGTTGGGCTTGAGCGCTGGTGAATCACACGAAATATGCGAAAACCGGGGACATAATTTAACCGCATGTTAATATTATACAGAGAGCAAAGTGACTCACGATCGACCATCAGCCCGATGGAAATACATGCGTGCATACGGAATTAGCTATTGCAGAATTTCGATTACGGTCAATAGCGTTCAGTGTTTATCCTTGCGGCGAAAATAAAACAAAAGATATTATTATGCAGTAGTTTTGTTAACTATGCGCCGAGTGTGCTGAATCTTGCGCAATTTCTCACGTAAACAAACTTCAACGATCACGACGAAGTTTCCCCTGAAGTAATATTGAGCAAATTGAGCAAATTATTGTTACGGTTACATCAGACCATTCATTGGCTATGCCGTTCTTCCATGATGAATATTCATTGCCGCTTGATCTAAGAACCAACCAATTAACGGTCATAAAAATACAAATTTTCAGCGCTGAGGGATCATGCCGATTTGGAGAAGAAATACAGTCAACTACAAAGGCAGAACAATACACTGCAGTCCCAAGCGCACGATAAAGAAGAGAAGCTACACAAGTTACGAACAGGTAGACGATTCGTACAAGTTTTATAAATCCGAATAATGCGCGGTTGCATACACATGAACTGCATCATATATACTATACATTTGCGCTTATAATACTTACGCGTGTTAAATATGTCACGGCAAGAGTTCGTCGTCAATTGCCGCGTTGACCTTGTCTTATGAATTAATAACGTATGTATGTACGTATCATTTCTTCTTCAAATAGTCTCCGAAGCTGTCTGCAAGGAATACGAACAACTGAAACGTCAATATGACGTCGAGACGGGAGCAATGCATAGAGCGATGCAGCAGGCTACTCAGGTATCTATCAAATTATTTGTTTGTATATACATAAAAAGGAAAAGGTACGTTCGTGCGGTCGCGAAAGGAGTTGGAGGCTGAGAATGTTCGTTGAAATTTTCTCTGAATTATATACCTGCCACGATTGTCACGTGAATCATGGTTTATTATTCCGTTTCTGTAATCATGATCGTCCCTCCGATTCAATGGTAAAATCTATTGTGCAACGTGATGCGTTCGTCGTGGGAATTTTTGATGTAGTCACACAACATTATGTACTATGCGTACGCCGCGTGTGTGTACATGCACTTGAAGTAATTCGTACGTCCATTTTACTTGCACGTACACCTATAAATGCGGAGATCATGTTCGGCTCGAATATACCCGTTTGAACAGAAATGTTTGAAGAGAAATCGATACGAAATAACGAGAACCTAGCTGCTGCTTTCTGAACACCATGTAGGTACACACGTTTCGTTCGGATCCCATCTTTCGTTAAAAGAAATTGAATCGATTGTCAATCGATCGATCGTGTTGTCTGGGGGCGTGAATTTTGACGAGAACATACGGTTTCATTGAAATGAATTTTCTTAGAGATATTGCAAACTGTACCATGTTCGTTTCGAGTTGGTGTCCAGCCTTCTTCTTGGCTTCGTACGCTTGGGTGTCTATGAAATTCCTCTTTCAGTGGTACAAGCAAAACCGAGAGTTGAAGAGGAAGTCTCAAGTACTGGCACAGAAGTTCCTTCAAGTTAACCCGGAAGGAATTGTTGATATTGACATTTCCGATGAGGTTGATTCAAATTCGGACGGGACCGAACAACTCCGAGAGACTGTCAGAGGTATTGTTCACACTCCAGCCGAATATGAATGTGTTGTTACTATAACACTGGGACTCATCGAAGAGGGACTTTGTTCCAATCCTATGATTGTTAGGATAAAAAGAATTTTTTTTTCTACAGAATTGAGCGAGGAAGTCGCCAGACTGCAGACAGATTTGAATTCGGCAAAGCTACAGGAATTCGAGGCCCAGGAACAGGTCACTTTGCTCTCGGCACAGCTCGAAGAGGAGAAAGCACTCCGAGAAGAAGGTATACATACAGTCCCTCAACAGCTGACTCATTGGCAGAGCGGTTAGCTCGCCATCAGCTCGTCATTGACCCGCTGTCGCTGTGCGAATACCGAATCGGAAAACGAGAAATGAACATAACTATATCTTTCTAGGCGAAGTGAAGATGCAGGAGTTCCGAAAGCAGAGAGAAAACATGGAGCGAGTTACCCGATTGGTAGCCGACGAGGTTCAATCCCTGAAAGAACAATGCGATAAAGAGAGAGAAAATGCTAAGATTATGAAGATTGAGGCGGATAGGGTAAGTGATGATCCTGATCGATGTGAATGAACCCCGAGGAGCTCATAGCCCATTGAAGGGGGATATCATAGGTACGAAGAGCAACCCGTTGTGACTTTGATCGTGATACAATTGTATAGGCACAGAAAGAGCGCAACGTTCTTGCGCATCAGAGTTCCCTGCTGCTAGCAGAGGTAGCAACGGATCCTGACGGTCGGCTGTTGGCGGTTCTCCAGGAGGTCGAGTCCCTGAAGCGTTCGTTGGAAGAGGAGCAGCAGCGGCACCTAGCGCACATCCAAGGACTCCAGGAGAAGCTTGATGAGCGAGAATCGAACGTAGAGTTCGAGATCTTGGAGGAGAAACTTAAGCTGGCGGACGCAGAGTTGGAAATGGCAGTTCAAAGGTCAGAGTGCGCGGAACGATCCGTCGAAAGATTGGAGCGCACGATTCAGGAACTTGAACAAAAGGTCAGAGACCTGGAGACCAAAGCATCTCAGCCGGCCCCACCTCCGCTACCACCGCCGCCGCCTCCACCGCCGATGTTCGCCGCTGCAAATGCGACCGTAAAGTTGCTGACGAGGGAAAAGAATCACGCGGAAAATAATTCCGCGGTATCTGATATGGAGAACATGCTCGGCATCAGTAAGAGACCTGCTGCGGTCGCCCAACAACCAGGTGCAAATTTGTTTTTTTGAATTTTACAAAAGTTTGTTCGAATTAGAATTTTTCAGCGTTACGTCGATATAAGTTCTCTTTCGTCCGATTCTTAAAGTTCCCGGAGATCTTGGGAAAATAACTCGGGGTGAAATTTATGAGGGAAAACGAGATATTTGTAGTTTAATCGGAGATAGAGTTTCTTCGGCAAATGAGAACACGGAAGACTTTGGCTACTCGATTCCAAGTTTCGTGGCGAATATATTGTCTTCTGTTTGTTCGTAGCCATCGATGACGTGATCAGCCAGATCAAGGGAGGAAGATTCACGTTGAAGCAAACCGACGTGAGTACAGCGAATAAGTAAAATGGAATTTTACGGACCGACGCAACTCCCGCGGTGCGATTATCGCAATGCGACTGACCTCGAATATTTTTCTATATTATCTTTTAGAAGCAGCGTGAAGAGCAACGGAAACGTAGACAAGAAGCCGAGGCTGCACCACCGGCCGTTTCCGAGATGCTCACCATTCTTGGCACTATGCGACGGAGAGCCAAGCCTACCAGACAATCGTTCAAGTTTTCCGAGTCTACTGCCTAGGTCCGGAAACGTGACAGAGAGACTGTCCAATTACTCAGGCATAATGTCACGCTCTACTACTCAGCAGAGTCCGCGAAATATTGTTTCTCAATTTCTCGTTGTATAGGATAGGTTCAAATTCTGATTATTGCATACAAAAATATTTTCGGTAACGGAACAGCGTCTCCTAGATGTGCCTGAGGTCCGCAAATATCTTTGCATGGATCAGCGATTCTTGTTCCGAGTATATTATACTTGACAGGTATGTATATCGTTGTAGTTTTCTACGCGATGTGTAACTGCGGCCAACTGCCACTGCCTATTTTTATGGATTTCCCACGAATGGAATTGTCGCGTGTACAGGGTAACGCATTTTAAACGGTCCAGCGGAATGTCTTGGGCCGTGACCCCGGTACAGGGAGAATTTTGTAGGTAAAAAGTTGCGATTGAAATATCCGATCCCTCCAGCTATCAAATTCGACGCGCACCTATCTCTCGACCATGTCACGTGAAATCGGGTGGGCTTTCAGGTACCGCAAGAAAAAATACGTACATCGATTTCAATTGCGAAATTTCACCTCCAATTCACACTCACGTCTCCGCCTGCGAGGGGGAGCCAGCATCGCCGACCTTCGCCTTCCTCGCAAACCTTATACAACTTTAGTCTCGAAAAGATTCTTCCACGAAAATCGTTAGCCCAGATATTGCGGTGGACTGTTTAAAATGGGAAATCCAGTACACTATATATATGATAATGTAACAATGTAAAGTATTATTACGTTATTTTATGATTAAATGAAAGAATATCTTTTGTACAACGCCATGGTATTGAAATTATTCTGAGTTTCATTTTGGATTTTGGTGTCAATACGGGGGAATCGCGCGGGTCTACTCTGAAGGTAAAAGCGTCACCACGAGCCGACTTCCAATTCGACAGTAATTAGTCCCCGCGTCAATGAACGCGCGATTTGTGTACCGCTGATTTCGGTGAAATTAGTATTTGTTGTCGATCGGGAGTTGGCGCGATCCGTTGAAATCGGTATTTGACGGAAATCGGAGAGGATAGTGATCGGATCCTCTTTACTGCACCGAACTCAGAGCGCGGATATATAATTTCTGAACTCTCCGTAATAATTGTCGGATTTTTCAAAGATTTATCCGATGGCCGTTACGAATAACATCACGTTTCAGACTCCCTCGAATACTAGCGCATCTCATTCAACCGCTATCATCAGGGAGCAGTCGTTATGGAAGGCAACCTGAAATGACCTCGTTTCCGAGTTAATCTCGAACGTGCTCTTTTCCACTCCAAACCTGAGACATGCTGTTTTCCGTATCGAGCGTAGCATTGGGCACGAAAAATTAGTGCCCCGCGTCGCAGGCTGATACAGAAGAAACGGAGAGTTAATTTATTCGCTGAGCGTGCCGAAAAGTACCGAGCGTGTACCGTTTTGCTTTCGCAAACTTTCGGGCTGTAGCATTGCAATAAAAAGGCAAGCTCAACCGATCGTGAGTAAAGTTGTACGAATATAATATCACGGAGAGACAATTTTCGGGCGATTCTGGCTCGTTGAGACATCGGGCGATGCCCATTTCCGAGTTGGATCGAAACCAAGTTTGAATAAGAAAAAGAAATTCGTTGGGGGGCAACGCCGAAAGATATACTTCTGTACGTGGCCCCGCAACCCTCGTGGTGTGTCACCGGTGCTATAAAATGGGAACCGCAAAGCGGTGAGAAAGGATGACTCAATTATCACATAGTATGTTTTATTGAAGAAAGTTTCAATACGTATAAAACAAGGCATAGGTACATTTGTCTCCGGAAAGACAGTCAACTTGAGGTTTTTTTGTGAAAAATATACCTCCGACAAATTTATTTATACCTAAGAGCAATGAAAAGAAGGAGAGAGAATGTTGAGGTCCCGCTATCTTCAGCAAGATCTTTAGCAAATAATACGTAGATGTATATGCCACTCGTGTCAAGTATATTAGAGCTTAGAGTGTCTAATAAGGGAAAGAAAATGCTTCGGATTAGTTCCCGACCGAGCACTTTCAATAAAATGAATAATATGGCTGTAGTGAAAATGGTTTAGTCCTAATTGCTAACACCCGCGACGCCCAATTTGATCTTAGCGAGGATATTCGGAAGCTTCGATGCCTCGAAGAGCAAAACTTTTCTATAAGGCGTCATCTCGTCGTCGTCTTCTGTCCAAGTGCCCACCAACCCGCTTCCAGAGTCTTTTTCGACGGAAAATTCAAAGTCGCAGTCTGCTTCCTCGGCGAATATCTCTTCCTCCGGATTACTCCATAATACGTCAGGAACTGCACTGCTGTTCTTGTTCTTTTTCTTCGGACCGTCTTCCGTTCTAGGATTTTCCCTCTTGTACAACTTGCATATCAGCATGTGGTAGGCGAACTTAAACGGCATCTTCTTTTCCGCTGCCCTATTCATCTCGGTGAGTAAATTCTCGAACAACGGTACTGAGATTTGTGCTGGAATATTGATGAATCGTTCATTGATCAAGAGACCCAAGGGTGCCGCGTCGTTTTCCAGAACGTTTCTGATCAGGGTGTTAGTAGCGTCGGTTGCGTGCTCTTCCGAGAGCTGTCTCAGCAGATCTCTTAATTGCTTCACGCAAGGCTGGTTCTGAAAACAATTCGAACATTCCTAGCTTCGAATAATACCGGGAACCTCAGATCGTCAACATGGGTTCGAGTGTCACGTCAAATTTTCAAAATTTCAATTTTCACGTCAAATAAATATGCAACGTTTCATCGCGTAACTTGAGCTATTTTTTCCCCGAGGGGATTACGTACGACTTTTTAGATCAAACTATGCAGAGACATATACATGAAATCCTGCGAACTCTTCCGAAAACTCATGAAATAATCGAGAAACAATTGAAATCATTGAACATCTCAGGAAGTTACTGGGAATCGTTCAAAGTTTTCGTAAATCTGTTGGAATCCTCATCAACTTTGTGTTCTGGACAAATTTAATAGCGTTCGACTTAATTTCGTATAATTTTTCATGCGTAGTTCCTAAAATAACGAGACATCTGTGAAACACGCGTTTTTTAACTCATAAAAAGCTCGTGAAATTGTTTTCACTTGAAATCGTATGGAATCTCCAGAAATTCGGTGGATTCATTCGAATCTAGAAGATATTCCGAAATTTCATGTAATCTTGAAATCTAGTTCAAAGCACATCAGTTCGTCTCATATTCCGAGTAAGTTGTATCGTGCATGTTACTACGTGCGGTATATGACGCGTGCGTGGACCGCTGCAGCTAACCATAAACCGCGATTATTATTACGTGTGAGGCTTAGATTATGTACGCACGTTTCTCGTAGAGGGCCAGATAACATTCAAGAAGGAAATTTTCTTTCCCGCCGCAAAGATGAGAGTAAGCGGGAATTTTATATCGGTCAATTTGACGCGTCCGCGTATATAGATACCGGAAAACGATTTGACTCATTCGCTCGTCAGCCTGTCGATTGGTGTGAAAAAAAGTAATTGGTTCTCACATTTACCTGTCTATCGGATATATTGACGACGGTCGTAATTCCGAAGACGTCGTTGACATCGTCATCTTCGTCTGACTCCTCTTCGTCGCTCGTCGACTGCTTGACGACGGATCCAACGTAATTTTGTGAAATAATTAAATCGGTAAGCCCCCCAAGGTCGAGGTGGGCTTTTAGGAACAATTGTTGTAACAGCGTTTTAATGCCGTTGAAGTCGGGATCCTGAGGATTTCGACCCTCGAAATCTACCTGGATTTCCATCCCCTGCGAATGAGGCAATTAGTAATTCTTATACAGTTTATACCATAACGCATCGCTGATAATGCACCGGTTAACTTCACATAACGCACAAAGACTGTGTAATTCTTGAGGGTTTTGGGATTTTCAACAGAACTTCGAAAAAGTGTGTTACATGAAACACACGTTTCAATTCTAGATAACCAATTGAAAATAATTGTTCAGCTCATATGGTCATATTCTTGAGACTTGAAAACAAATGTCGACATTCGAATCGTCCAACATATCAATGAAAATGAAACGGCGATCACTGCAATCCTATGTATAGAGTGCCATGCCGTCAATATTTGGAATCGGTAACACAATATACTTATTGCATAGCGATTTCGAATTAAATCTGAACCTACAAGCGGAATATTCTTTCGGTCCCCTCTCAAGCTATACGAAAACGTTTGAAAAAATACCGAAGACAGAGGAACGGTATTGCACCGGAAGGAATTAATTCCCACGCACGTTATACATTTCAGGTAAAACATGTCAGGATTACAGAATTATCCGAGGTTCGAATCTAGAATAATTTGCAAATGATTTTTCAACCAAAATGCTGAAAATTTGATGATACATTTTTTGTTTTTTGAACACCGGGGAGTAGAGATTGATGTATGTACCAGCCATTAGAAGAATACATACGATTAGCCCATCTCGATACGGGTGAAATTTCTCAAAATACGGTTGAAACGCTACATTTTTTCACTTCGTGCACGATTTGGCCACAGTCAATAATATGCAATAAACCAAGTGCCGTGTGAATATTCTAGATGATATGTCGATGGGATGGGCTAACGATATTCATACTACTCGGAGAAAGTGAGTGTATATGTGTGTCTTTTCTATTGGCGATGCTTTTTCTTCAGCAAATTCATTTACAAAATGCAATGATTTTGAAAAACAGTTTACAATTGTGAGGACTAAGTGGTCTTATCCTACTGTCAGCCAAACTATCAGCTGCTCTCATTCCATCATCCGTTTAGAATTGTCAATTACGGATATAATGAGAAAAAATAGATAATTGACTCGACGAAATATCCAACTAGATAGGCGAAATGTAATATCTTGATATTATTTACATTATTTTCAAAAATCGGTTGATATTGTATGATAATTGTATCACATCGATAGATATTCAACTGTGGCAATTGAACATTGAATTGCACCCATCGAATCAAAAATATTTCAAGTCAATAACATTGTCCCTCACTGTCAGTGCATAAAACACGTTTCCGTTCTAATCGATGGGACAATTTGAATCGCGCACAAACTTGAAAAGTACGGCTTTTCAACATCGGACCGTGAAATCACGCTCCTAGTAATATTTCGACGAGGAGACTAAGTAGACTAAAAAAAAAACTGCAGTTGAATCTACCACCGTGATGGTTGCGGATAGGAAAACGCACATTTAGTTAAAGCAACGAAATATTAGTTGCATTGAACAATTATTTCTTCAGATCAAACGAACAATTTTTTATGTAGATACAAATGAACTTCCGTTTACAATAACGAACCTTTCGTTGCTTCAAATAAATGTGTCCCCTCCTGCCGCAACCTCCGCTAGCGGTAGATTCACCGCAGCTTTTTCTCTATGTATGTCAATTCTTGTAGATAAAAAGTCGAATGGACACATATTCCTTAGAAATAGAAACAAATAACGTATTATAAAATTTGTGAAAGAAACGTATAGTGGCGTTATCTTCCTTTCGCTGATTATGATTACTCTTTTTCTCCCGAACGGATCAGGTCGAGGAAAATTAACCGCAACAATTGTGAATGCGAGCGCCTACTGACGGGCAACCCGCAATGCGCACAGGTATCACGGGTGAACAGCGAGCACACGCAGTACGGATGGCATATAATCAAACAGTCGGCATTATTCAATTACATATCATTCGTTTGAAGTTTTTTAAATTATTGAAATGTAGGCTTCCCAAGCGTTTCAAATTTTGAGAATCGTCATACGAATCAGACATTTTCATCGACCATTAACAGCGGTCTCTTGACAGGTGACCGCATGCTCGATTGAGGTTAGTTTACTTCCATCGCTTGATAACGACCGATAAATATATAATTAAGCTCACCTGTTGGGCCGCCGATACGTTTTCATCCTCGCTCTCGCTTTGATTATCCGTTGAACTATTTCCCTCCTCATTTCCACCAATATTTACGTTTCTCGGCTGTATCTCACGTTTCTTCGTTGGCGCAGCCATGATGGAAATCTCGCGCAGCCACCCGCGCAACGAGTGTGGACATTGTGTGTATGTGACGCACTTCCGTCCCGTATAATCAGTGGCGGGAAACCGTTCAAGTGTGAAATACGTTCGAACGCATGCGATTCATGGAATTATTGACGATTGATTGAAATTCCTGCATGGATAACGATGTTTCTGGTACAGTTTCAGCTCGTTATGACATCACAAATTTATTTCTGCGCTCGACTGAATCATCAATTGGCTAGACAGAGCAACAGTGCAATATTATATCAGTCAAGTAGTGGAAGTATGATGTAACGAAGGGCTGCCGTTGCGCATAAGGTAGGTCTGCAGTAACACAATACAGTGTACGTGCATTTTATCCGCAATCAGCCCAGAAGGAGTCATGCGCAGTGCGTATTTGTCGGAAGCGCAGGCGCCACATTTGACCTTGGTACACATAGATATTCTTATATTGAAATCTTATTGCCATAAGATTCAGAATTCTGGGAATGATGTTCTGTTCGATTCTCAGAGATAAATTGAGTAAAAATCCTTCATTCTTTTTTCATAAACAGGATAATTTTCTGAGCATATTGTTACGGTATTATTCACAACTACAGTTGTATTAGCAATATAGCTTATACACACACAGAGGTATAATGCGCGCTTGGTGGTCGCTCGGGAAACTCAAGCATACGTACGTCCCTATTGTCGCCGGTGCTGGGTGGAATTCGATTAAAAGCACGCTACTCGCGCATGACTGGAGGAAATTCTATTTTCTAGAATTTCCCGGAGTCTGTAGGGCTGCTCCACAGCGCAGCACACACGGTTCCGAGAGCAGTATCGGCTTATAGGTTATAGAAAAAGAAACACAAATAAATATAAAAAAAAAAAAAAAAAAAAAAAAACAACAAACAACGAAAGAACAAAAGAAGAACCAAAAAACAGATAATATTAAATGATAAAATTGAAGTAAACGGGAGGATATCCTACCTCGATTTTGGAAGTGATCGTATCAAGTTTAACTCTTGGGAGCAAAAAAACCCCAAAAAATTCTGAGAGTGTGGCGGGGGGGTGAGATGGCTGTCTGGTGTTTAGATGTTCGATTGATGTTTAAATAAAATTATATACCTATGTATATATATAGTATATATATATATGTGCTAAACGAGAATGTTAAAGGATGTTTTAAAAATTCTGGCTGTTCGGTGTTTAGCGATGTCTTTAGAATAGCTGTCTCACCTGCCTTGAACTATGTTTTCAGTTATTTGCTTCTACGTTTCATTTCCTTAATATAATATGCCTACCTTATACTGATTTTCTACGATGTATCTGATACTTTGAATTTACTATATATATGTACTTCAATACGAATATAATGCGGATTCATTTGTTTATTATTTCCGATCTTTCAATTGCAATGTGACGCTATCGTTGAATCAATTTTCATACAGTTCTGCTCCCATCTTTCAGCTATATCCTTTTCTAATTCTAATACTCCCGCTCCGTACTATACAATATCTTACCGACCAGAGTGGAAAGGCTGAAAAATTCTGGACTAAATTTCAATATGCTTGTACCACATTTGGGTTTTATCACTTTATACTTAATGGCAATGTCTGTCTGTGCGATTGAAGAGCAAAAACGTGTTTCACATAAATGTTTTCATTCTTGTAGAGTAATTTGGCAACACAAATAAATGTGATTCGTAATGATGATGGTTTTGTGACACGCACACTGTATGTACAACGTACACATATTGAAACAAGAAAAGAAAAGAAAGGATGTACGGGTCAACCGGATTTACTGATGACATAATACTACGCCGTAGAAATTTTCATTAAAACTAAAAATAATAAAAATAAGCGGAGAAAAGTTTCAAACAGCAGACCGCAAGCTGGGTGGCGGTCTTTATGGATTTTTCCACCGCAATTGAATGAAATTAACCCATTTGCCGACATCGTAGGGGCGTGCTAGGCTGCGGCGGTCTAGCGGGTGAGCAACTGGTTGATTTATGACCGCTTTGCGTAGTGAGAGTCTGAGTAGCTGCAGCGAGGGGGCTAAATTAGATTGTGCTGAGTGTACAAATGACTTTATTCAAATTTTGAATGCAATTTAGGGGGAGACTTATGTTAGACTGAATGCTGCCTGAACAATTTATTGACTGCAACGGGCCTAGAACTAGTTTATAGGGTTGCCCGAGTTCTCTTCTAGCTTGTACATTATGAGTGATAAAAATTGAAAAACCGAACCTGATATCTCAAAGAAAAATGACAGCCTTTCCAAATCTATGCATTCTGATACTCCAGGTTAGGGAATGCAAGTGAACCTTCCTTTCACGTAGAGCTCAGTACAGATACCCACTTTGCAATAGAATTATTTACTCATTTTTATCATCCGATAGCTCCGGCCAAACAAATTTTTCAGCATGATGATTATCTCCGCATCGCGGAGTCTGAGGATCAGCTGTTTCTAGGCCCGGCAGTGCGTCATAGGATTGGAGTAACGGTTGAACGATGCTCACGATTATCAGGCACAGAAAATCTTCTGTTATATCTTTCTTTCGTTATCTCGTATAATTTTCGTATTCGTGCGGTAGGAGATATATTCGATATGGATTGAATGCGATGTTGTATCAGAGATCATCATTCCGGTGAATGATGGACATGTATCGAAGGAATGACTCTTAGGATTAGTACGTGTGGCTCAAAATATAGCAATAATGTCAATTTTTGTGCATCGCAATTGTAGTATAGTAGTATAGAGAATTGCTTGTGTTACGATAGCGAATATGGAAGCAACCGAATATGTGGGTCAAGGTTGAAAGCTGCGTCGAGGTTTGAGCATCGGCCGTTACGCGGATAATGTAGAATTTCTGTGTAGTAGAAAATACTATGGATAATGATGCGAGCAGACATTGCATCGCTGGCGGCAAAGTAGTTAGTAGTTCAATTCCAAGCCATTAGTCGCACGGATGCTACATTACGATGTTATAAGGCGAATCAGTAGTAACGGCGGGTATTTAATCAGCCGGACTGGAGACGCGGTCCTTTGCGGTGTCGTAACTTTTTGACCCAAGCGTCGAGTCCCCCCGTACCATACATATGTCACTTTATGGCAGAATTTCGCAATTCCCGCGGGTGTCGCGGTCGTAGCGGACAAAGATTTCAGGGTAATTAAAGTGTGCTATGATTCGAATACATTTGAGAATAGGACTTGGTACCTTGAACGGAGACTACTGCCAGCGCATTGCACAGGAGATGGCGGCGGGGGGAGGGGTAAGGCGGCGTAAGGAACCATAAGGAAGCTGAGAGAGAAAGAGAGGGAGAGAGAGAAGTTTATTGATTTGGTTTCTCACCGTGAGTTTTTTCCGTCCTGTTCTAGGCAGAAGGCATCTTGTTTATTTCTCACTCACACTTATCGTTATAGTTCGGGAGGAAGTACGACATAACTTTTATTGTGTACAAAGCTGTACGTTCGCACCAGCGCAGCGATCAATCCGAGGGTAATTAATCTGTGTACAAATATAACACGGAGTTTACTATAACAATTATGAACGAGGCTCGGGTTCTATACACTGTACGGGATATACATAGAAGTCTTAATCGTCCGCCTACAGAGTTTGATCTGGTCGTATCTTAATGTAAAAAGATGATATAAATTGTTCTATAATGTCTCACCTGCCTTACCTCGATATTTGAAGCGAGGTAGCACACAACGCTCTCTGACTTATTCAAATCCCTGGGACGACTGTAAGACGTTTAAAAGTCGACGAATGTCCGCTTTTCATTCCCGACTCGAAAAAGGACATTGGACGTATTCTCGACGTCTTTTAGTCGTCTCATGGAGTTGAATAAGTTGAAGAGCGTTTTGTGCTACTAGGGAAGGGGTCCCGTTAGCGAAAAGAACTGTTTGACTTGAACCATTGCATGATATTGGAATCATTCGTTTAGGAGAAAATTAGAAAATGTGAGAAGACTGCGAAAAATATTTTCTCGGTCTCGGTCATGAGATTTTGGCAGTCGTTCGCATTTGATGATATAAGATTGATTGATCTCCGGAAATCAATGGTACCTACACAATAATGAATTATCCGTTAGTTACATTCGTGAGCTTAAAATGCAACTTGCGATTCCGCGTTGAAGGGGAACCATCATAGGCAAGCATCCGTTTTGATATAACAATAGGTAAAGTTCTGGGACTGGTAGGTTAACGTATCCGGTGATTAAGAGCTGCGCGACTGCAGTCGCAGGGTGCATGAAAGATGTCACGACTATTTGGCCGACAACGTGTTTAGTTTATATGATATAAGAGAAACAGGTTACGAGGATTTATGGAAAGTGTGAAATTTGGAATATGGGACGCGATATAGAAATAACAACTGTGCGATAGTTTCGCAGCTTGTTAAGGAAACAATTGCACTACTGCATATTAGGCCACGCCATTCAAGTGCATAGAATTGCAGTACGAATAAATCAATCAAGTTCAATGTAATTCTAACATTTTTTTCATTTACTAGCTCAGAACGTAGCCTCTCAACTCACCGCGTCGTTCCGCACCCATTACCCCGATTGCATTTGAATTATATAAATATATATCAACAATAAACATTGATCGAGCGAAACGACAAGGGTATGAGTATCAGCTTCATGAGGTCATGCTTTCTCTCGGAGAGTGCTATTTTTGTGCTTCAGAAGAATCTTGTACAGATTCATCTCCTAATACTGAACCAAAAATTTCATATCTTAAATTGGTGCGATGCCCCTCATCGCCATTTCAAACCCACAGCCGTAGCTTCCCGACGGTTTTGTGAAATTTTGAAATCTGGATTCACTCTTCTAACGAAGGTCTTATTTTCTTGTGCGGATTTAATCAAAAGCGTATTCTCCCAGCGGTTTGGGGTCCTTGAATATCCGAATTTGTGGTATAGGCATTGAGAAACTTAAGGGCAGAAAAAATGAAGGAGTTCAATAAATTTTTCAAACAAGGGATCGGTCGAATACGAATCTAGCCTCAAGTTTATGGGGAATTCAAAATGATAGACGTGTTTTATGTTCAGATTTCGCTCTGATCGCCTTGCGTAATTCGCTGTGAGCACAGGCTGCACCTGATACTCCGCATTGTAGTTTGGCCGTAAGAGATTTACAGAGAACACTATGTAGGTGCGGGAGTCGTAGCTCATTATTTTTAATGAGATAAAAATGAGAATATCATGCGAAAGAAGTCAGACTCCGTTAAAGTCTCGGATTTCGGTTTACACGCCCTTTTCTGTGCATCTAGTTTCACGTTTCTGATGCTATGAGCTCACGTCCGTCTGTGGCTTCTAACGGCATGCAATTATTATACAGAGTCTCTTTTCATAGTGTCATTTACCGTTATACTTATATGAAATCGAGAGAATCGTAATATAAAGATATTCGCGCGCGAGGAATATAGTTTTACATACAATTAGGTATGAGATACTTCATAATCAAAGCCGAAGCATATGAGATATGAGACGTATAATGGACGACCTGTCTGCCTACAGAGGTCATGCTAACGTACAAAACTGTGTAACGTGAGTATATGAATTCGGATATACATAATAACAGGTTTAGTACTGAGACAATTGGATGGTCTTGAGAATTCCGAATTGTAAAATAATTCCAAATGGTGGCGTTCAACCGAACACGAGCTTTGGTATGACGATTCGTCTTTGACTCTTTACCGAATGATCACGCACGAAAAGTCGAACTTTTCGTGCAGGTGTGCCAAAAATGCTGTTTCCGTGTTCGTGCTCCTAGCTCTCCAACGGCTTGTATCTCAGTTGTCTTTGAAGGAAAGTTCAAATCTGTACAGTGATTCTGGTAGATTCATACGCACTCGACTCAAGTCACATTGTATGATCACATTTCTCCTGCACCTTGATATACTACTCAAAACCGTTTTCTGTATGGAATTTTCGTTTCTCATCTCATCCCGCGCAACTTTTAGAATTTGTTTCAGACGCAGAAGTCATTGTAGCCGTAACTAGCTTCTAATTGCGGAATACTTCACCTTATTCAAACGCAAGTACCTATTCAGATAACATAATGCTCATGTACTGCAATTTTAGTTGTGATATCACATCTTGAGTCGAATATGATCATTGTTCGAAGAATAATAGATATACATGTGATCGGTACATCTGGATTTGAATATCAGGATAGTATGACCACCGGGCTTCGTAGCACACCACAATATGGATCACTGAAGTCAATTGGATTTTGAAATTAAGAGCATTATAATATGCTTCTACTCAGCTGAGGCTTCTCTGCGAAGGAAGTGGTGTTTAAATCAACACCATCTCGACACCGAAATCTTGGTGGAGATGATGATAATAACAATAGCTCGAAGGGTGTTGAATTGACTGCACTCCTGTGTTTTCAATGGCACCATGATTATCCGTGTCGAAATTTTGGTCGGGACTCTGCGCACAGTGTTGATTCAAATACGATGAAGCCGTCGCTCATTTGACAACGTCGCCGGAGTATTTCATACGCGAGAAAAGTGTTGTGATTGACACGAAATTCCTCGAGCACCGACTCCGAGCTAGTTTACAGGGACAATTTTTGACATTGTAGATGGCTTATTCAATTTCAGTTAATAATCTGCCGCAGCGAAGCTTTATAAATGTCGGGTGACCAGAAAACGCAGAAATGCAATTAGTCTGAGCGTTGAAGATTTCCCTCAGGAATTGCGATGCAGTAAGAAAAAAAAAAATAGACAAAAATTTGATGAGAATAACGCACTCGCAGCATCCGTAACGCAGCTTCTTTGATCAAAATGAATTTACTGTTTACCCTCGCCCTCGGCTCTGCGATAGCCGAGGGCTACTTTTTCTCCGTTGAATATATATACACCCCATTCGCGATAACTCCCATTTTATTTGAGGGCGGTGGTTCCCCCTTTCGCAAACAGTTTAGGATTATTGAGTCCACCGCGCCGAGCGCTGTGCAGCACAAACTTCAAACTAACTGGGTGGCAACCCCATAGATTACATACCTACGTATGGGCATGCATTCGGCGGCGTTCGTGTATGCCCTCCCTGCACTCCTTCAATACGATCAAGAAATACGCGTATTATACGTCTACAGGTACGCGCGATCATAGTTATATCGCCGTTTAGTGTACGGGGTGAAATCTCCGTTGAAATAAATCCGAGCTTGAGTTGACCCGTCTAACTCACGAATACTATACTCTGATGCACGAGTGGAGAATAAAATTAGGGTGGATACAATGTACGATATGTCTGTTTTGTTGAATGAAATCTGGTTCAATACTTTCGGCTATAATTATTGCGTACACGGTCACCGTGTATGCATGTTTACCTTGCGAACAAAACTGACACCGACAGTAGCATCGATCGGTAACAGTTCTCGCGGGAATTCTGATCCGCTATACTTTACGAGTGATAACGTCCGCCTTATTTTCAATTGATACGATGAAAATACATTTTTATGATGTCCCATTTGAACCCCCCTCGGATCGTGGGGCTTGGTCCAGGCTTTTCGGCAGATAAAATAAAAGATATCCACCATACACATTCGGGAAACGGTGCTTCCGGGGTTATCGCGGGAATAAAAACACCTAAAAGAAGCGTTTCCAACGGCTGGAACGAAAAGTTGATCCAATTAATTTGTACATACATGATTGCGGTGTTCTCTTCTTCTTCGTTCGTTTTCGGCCATCTCTCATTCGGCAGCGGACCGCAGCATCCGGCGAAACAGGCCAATTTCGTGTCTTTGGAGATACACATATAATTATCGTTATATAATACAGAAATCAAATTTTTTATGGGCGCTGGGCTCTCGTGCGCTAATGATGCCGGCTGATTGTCTGGGAATCAAGAATAAATGAAAAGAACGTCGAGCTAGCCTTGAATTTTGATTGGGGGGGCTTATTGTTCCGTTTTTAATTATCTCCAGAAATCTTCTCGTCCCAGCCAGTATATTTACACAGCAATATACTATACGCAGAAAAATCTTTGCGCGTATATACAGGCATATAGCGATATTCTATGTATACCTGAACAATCCCTATACATATATGTACGTTCACTGTGCATATTGAACTCTGAGGGCGCTAACAATGTGAGCCTTCTTTGTCACTGTTACTGCAAGGCACTGCACGCGTATGCCTACGCATCTATATACCTATACCTATACCTATATATAAATATAAAATATTATGTGTTACACGCCGACGGCCAGTCCATTATATAAACACAGTGGTCACGTGTCGTAAATGCGGGGGTGACTCTGTCTGTAGCTACGTATCAAAGGATATTAAAGTTCTGGCACAATGGAAACGGTCGCGATGCGCTTCGTGGTTCTCAAGTACGTTGAACACCTGAAAAAGTCCGTCCGCCTTGCCCTCATACTATCCAGCGAATAGAAATAATAGAAGGACCGACAATGAGAACCCAAGTTCCCCCGTGAACGCGTCACGTCAAACGGATATACTCTGTCGGTCTATACTATCCACGACCGCTACAATTGTGAGATATTTTTCGTCAAAGTTTTGATTAGAAAGTACCTAGAGGCGTTCATATTGTTTGGGAGCCTAACCGGGTATTGCAGTAGTACTGGAGCAAGCAGTGCAGGGGACTGTCATTAAATTGTTACTCGATAGAAAGAACGCGGGAGATTTTGTTCAACTATTGGACAGCCTCGTTCACGAACTCGATCCACGTAATCTCTGATCATCGTCAACTAGATTTTTTGCAACGATCCCCGCGTAGCCAAATAAGCTCGATAATTACAAATGGGATGGTCGGCGAAATTTTGATCGGTCCAGAAGTCTGACCGCCATTGATCGCCGGATTGATTTTTTACGTCATCGACTCGGACCCGGGTAGGATTTCCGACTTTTTCAGAATATTTCGACCTCGTTTTCGGAATACCAATTTTGCAAGATTGCTTAGTATAATTACGGTCATTCCCCACCAAGGACATTGGAAAGTAGTTTATACGAAATCTGGAAGGTTTTTTTGACGTACTCTGGAATGAAAGTATTTTTCGGATTGTTCCAATGCCCGAAGTATCGAAATTTGCATTGAGAAATTGAGGATCTTAAATTGCGAAAAATTAACACGCTCGATACCTTTGAAATCGTTACACAAAGTTCCGCATTGGAAATCGAGGGTTTTGAGATCTGGTGCAGGAAATTGTGCCTGCAGTGGGCTTAGGAATTATTGGCAGGGTGTTGGTAACCGCTCGAAATCTTTCCGGATACCCCTACTCGGATATATTCTATAGTAAATCTCAACAGTGATTTCACCTGGCAATATAAATTGCCGTTTCATGCGAAACCATTTGTTAGTAACCGATCGGCATCGACTACGTCACGAATACGCATAATTCTGCTGTCTAGCGTATTTAGGTGTGACAGTATACTTACTGTCAGATAAATGTCAGTGCGCTGGAGGATAACTACGTTGGACAGAGTGACGAATGGCGCAATTTATAAAGAGAATTGGGGAGAAAGTAAGTCAGGTTGAGAAATGGTAATGAGAGTATAGAAGGTGTAGCATTGCGAATAAAATAGGAGCGGTGCAGACTGACCAAAAATGGTTCTCAGTGTGGACGCTCAATGTAATTGGAATCAACATGATCATATTGCATAACGTGGTCTGTTGCTATATCTGATACATTGAAAATGAATCTGCTAATGCGTAGGGTATGGAAAGTTTTCGTCACACTAGCGAGCGGCTTTGGAAGTATACTTCACGAATTTGTAACAATTTTAGATCCGGACTATAGAGGCACACGAAGATCGTGTTTGAACAAATATTTTTTCTCGAACTCGCGCTAGTTTCTGTGAAAATCTTATATATTCACAATCAAAGATCATTAGTTAATAGAACTGGTTTTTTGCATATTTCTCACCTTGAGGTGCTATTACAGACTCACGGCATTCAACAATGAGCATCCATACATTGAACAATTTGCAACAATTGGGATTTCCCGCGTTTTTAGTATCACTTTGAAATCGTGAATCGTGCGCTCACATCGTCGGAGAGTGACACGTTGATGTACAGGCAGATTCAGATCTCATGGAAAAGTGACTTCACAGCTGTATTCTTCGCTAAAAGTTGAGAATGAAATTCCTTCGCCAAAACTTCAAGAGCGCTATAACTTCTGAATTGATGTATGTTCTATCCGACCAATCAGAAGCCCCGAGCGGCCCGCAGGGACAGTGCTGGCCTGGATTTGAGTAGCGGGGGGGGGGGGGGGGGGGGGGCTACAGTGGCTATAGCCCCGGGCCCCGTGGTTCGAAGGGCTCCCTAGTATTGCGATACACTGAAAAAAAACCGAATCCAGCTTGAGAATTGGAAGGCCCCGAATACTCAAGCAGCCCTGGGCCCCCAAACCGATGAGTCGGCCCTGTCGCAGTGCCGGATTCAGCCTGTATATTTTCCGGAACCCTTTGCAAACATTCTGACAATTTGGATTATATACGGTGAAGCGCGACATGCGAAGAGATTCATGAAAAGACAAGCGTCAAAATCAGAAATGAAGTCCGCATGCACGTGGCCCCATCGAATGAGAAGCCAGGGTTGAGCCGGCCCGACCGACACGCGGAATCCTTTGATTGGCTCTGATAAAAACTGCTCTGATGCAAATACTAGTAGACCCTCGAAGTTTTGGTGGCGGAATTTTATTCTCAGTTTTCAACGAGGAATGCACCCGTGAATCCTTTTCCGAGCAGTCTGAATCACCCTGTATAGATAATAATATAATTCACGGTGGTTTGTGTCCGAATACGAAAGTCTTCCACCGGTATAGAGAAAATGGAAAAACAGCACAAAATTCTGCATGAAAATCAATTGTTTCCTTCGCCGTACTGTACGCATAGGTACTGCGTTGACTGACTGCCAATCCTTTTCCCTGTGAATTACATGCTAATGCATATCGATCCAACTATACATTTTCTCGAAAGCGTTTTGAAGCTGGGGGATGGCCCCGATATTAGGCCGACCCGCTAATGGTTAGAAAATTGATATACGTTCGAGGCTACACGGTTCACGTTGTGCGAATCCTGTTGTATTAATAATTCGTAGAATACTCGTTCGGTATATCTGTGGTGCGTTCGGTGGGTAGAATAATCGCAATGATATTCCGCACACATTATGCGAAACAGATTCATTTCCCAAATCTCCGAGCTCACGAAACGACAATATCTTTCACTTGCGTGATCCGCGCTCATTCTTCTTCGCCCATGAATTATTTTCGCCCCTGAAGAAATAATCGCTTCCTGTCTGCTGCTACGTAGAACGTTAGAACTCTGCCAAAGTCACATATAGACAAGCTTCTTTAATGGCCAAATTCCACCCAATTGTGCTTGGCTCACCGTTCGCGGTATGGACTATAAATTCACCTACAATTGTAAATAGCTACCCTCGAGGCAATCATAGCAGATCGCTTTTCAGCCTAGTGCAGATGTATTCATAGGTTGCCAGGCTACCGAATCTGCATCAGCCACAGGCTAACAGATAAATCTTTTGTCTGTGTTTTCTACGGTGTATATTCACCTCATAGACCCGAATGGCGAAGTCGATATCCCCTATAAAGTTCTCACTAACACGTATAGATCCCGGCTTCATATATCGCGCTTAAGATTGACAAGAGAATAGGGTCACCCCGAGGCGAAGTGGTTAAAATTTGACAGCCCGTAACGAGTCTCTGCGAGCACGGACGTTGGTGTGGATCGATTATTCGGTATCATTCGTCAAAGATCAGCTGTCAGTTTGGTACCGATGATCAGCTCGCGCGTTTAGCTCCGATTGAAAATAGTTCCGGACGTTATGTAGCCTCACCAATGATGCTCGTGGTCAGATTGAATACTTCAAAATTTGATTTCCGGGAAGGTCCGATTCAACATTGGTAATGATATGATCAAATTCATGACGCGGAGAGTTTCTGTCCCTACGGTGAAGCTCTTTACGCTATATTGACGACTCTCGATCGTGTCATAACCGTTTTCCGGAAGAACTGCCCAGTAACTTCCGCAAGAGTATATCCATGCCTGGATACGAGGCTGGGTGACATTTGAAATGGTTCGATTTTAAGTAGACATTCAAAATGGAAATGGCATTTTCCGTTTTCCCTTTCAAATGGTTCTTCGAAAACCTTTTTTCATTTGAAATAGATTTTTAAAGTCTTGTGCTTTCAGCATTTTTGATAGATTTGGAATAGCATTTCGCCCGATGATTCCATTTCAAATAGATATTCAAGGTGGAATATGATATTCTCCATTTTCAATTTCAAATACTTTCCGAAAAACCATTCTCCACTCTTCATTTCCAATAGATTTCTGGAGGTATTTCACTCTGCCCATGATACCAAAGGTATAGGGATCATATCGTCATCTGCCGCAGAGATATCGAACTACTTCTCGTGGCATATGTAAAGAAGACGTATCAATGTTCGTATCAAATAACTCTCATTTCACCCGAAGGCTCAATTATTATAGTTCATGGAACGCAATATCATGTATGCGCAAGTTTTACATCTCGAAAATATTATTTTCGTCATGAATATGACTTCAGAGGTCCATTACGTGGGATATTCTGGAAATTTTCAAACGGTCGCGAACACTCACTCTTCTGGATGACCAGATGAATTTGTCCCATGTCACTATTCATTTGCCACAACACTAATGAATTTTCGTCAGCATTTCTCAACATCGCGCTCGAGAGTTACGAATTTGCAAATAACCAGAGATCTGAGGATCGAACCTAGATCAAACAGGCGTATTTCGATAGAACATCTCACACAGCAAAAAATTTCATGGAAACCTCACAGAAATGTGACAATTGTAACTTGTAACGATTTTTAACTTTGTGACGGTTGCAAAATTTCGAAATTTGAAATACGTGACGACTTGAAAGAGACATTATTGAGCTGAATTCGATTTCCCAGTTTTCCCATCAGATTGTGATCATTCGGGATTATTTTGGAAATTTGTACCAACTTCAGCGGCCGCTGTCCTCGCCGTGATTCGAACTCTGTTCCCTCGGATTGTCAGTTGCACACTCTACCTACTACGCCAAACTGTCTTGTAATTTGCGATAAAATCTTCTTCTATTTGTCACTAGTTCTGCCTCTAGTCAAATCATATCACTCTTGATTGAGAATCACGCATTTCCCACAAGGCCAAAGTATGCTTATCGGAAAGTTTATATTGACGGTAGTTTATATGGATTTGATTTCCATTTCTCGATCGTTTTCCGAATAACTGAAAAAAATGTTTCAGCAAACATTCTAGAAGGTTTACTGCGATAAAGAGTCACATTCTTACAAAAACTTTCGCAGAAGCTATACAGAGTGTTTCATTATTTTGATATTCGGTAACGTTTCCGCGAACACGAGATCTGGAACTTCTATGTAATGTTGTAAAAATATTACAGACGAAATATTTAACAATATTCTAAGACGACAAAATCCAGACATTCATGCTATAACATTATACGCAACATTATGAGTGTAATGTTTCAGGGAAAACCCTTCGACACCTTATCGAAATATTACAAACAAAATGTTATACAATTAACGTTATAGAAACATTATAAAAGTAATATAACAGCGTAGCCTTGTCTGCTATGCGGGATGTAGCAAAATCCCATCTGGTGAAACAATAGTTATTATTATGAACAATTATTATTATTGTATACTAGTGTAAGAGAACCGTATTCCATTTCGAGATCAATTGGTTGTCGGATTTTTCACGTGAACCTAACTCAAACTAGTAAAAAAAACAAGCTCACAGGCTGCAGAAATTTTTCTGTGTCATGGTTTTCAGATTATTAACCTAAAATGGTCAGCTGATGTCTCTTTGCGACGCCATATTGTGTGGGTCTGCCCAAAATTCGATCCGAATAATCTGTATATCAGTACCTCTGTTCTATTGTGAAATATTATAGCTCCTACAAAATTTCCGGGTGCGCCTACTTCTGCGTGAAAGAATTTACCGAGATCAGAAAAAGATTTCGATTCCCAAGAGCGAAAATCTTGAATTCCAAAAACCGCCATCACGGGCTCGGCTGAAATATTTCCACAAATAATTTTACATCGACGTACGTAACTTTGAAAAACTCGAACGGAAGTAGAATGCGCATGTCGGCTTATGCAACTTCATAGCTAATTTCGTAATGTCCTTAACTTCGAACGCAGGTAAATTTTAGACGATATTTGCTACCTGTCAGTCGGGCCTATGTGCTACGAGTAACACTTTTTTAATGTGCAAAACCGTCCCAGATATCAACGGGTCGCCGCATGATTGAAAAAAATGATGATTTTGGAGAAATTCATTTCAAAGTGTTCCGACGATCTTCGAGCCATGATGGTACGGGAAATCAGTAGTATGAACAAAAATCGGCGAATTTTTTCCCCCTTTTTGTTCACAAAAATCCAATATTATGCAACTTTGTTATTCCAAGGAATAATTTCCAGCGACTTCTTACGGTTTTTTTCGCTCGAAGAAAGTCGGAAAACCGTCGGAAAGTCGATTTTTAGAGAGATACCAATTTTTACATCTCTGCCCGTTTTGTCCCGACTTCGCATTCTCTGCCGAGGTACCCGTTTCGCCTCGGTATCCCCTATTTATACATGGAATGCCGAAACGGAAAATTTCTGTGAACAATTTCTTTTCAGCATTTCACCCGCTCACACAGATTGTTGCTCGCTCTCCATATATTGACGCGATTTGCAATATTGCCATACCATTTGCCGCGTGTATCATGACCATATAAATATGTTTGCTTCCATGTGTCGTTCGCTCACGCACTATTGCGATTCGCGAATTCGATCGCGACGAGTGTTTCTTAGTCAAGCGGAAGAGAGAATTCGTCGATATATCGGATCGGCATGACGATGAACAGAGAAGAGTGATAGTAATCGACGAACGAAAAGAGAACCACGGAAAGATTTTCATCGCGATTCTGATTACGGAAGGTAAAATCCTATCGGGTAAGCAGAAGACTCCTGGTATCTCTTTTAATTGCAGGATTCCTTTGTGCTTTTGCGTTTAACGAGGGCTGCAATGTCCCACGGAACTATGTATAGGGCCCTGGCCAATCGTTTGCGCTCTTCTAGCTCTTCTTCAAAAAGCTTCTGTTCACAGGCACGTCGCGGGTATAGCGGGCAAAAGCACGAGAGAGATTGTAAAGGGATACTCTTGAGTCGTGAAGTGCTGAATAACTAATTTGAAATTCAGCATAGCCATCTTATTTCGTGGCGCACGAACGAGCTTTCTCTTATTTCCTGCGAATTTCCCGCCGAGCGATCTTTTTTATTCCCCCAACCCCCCGCCCGGCTACACAATCCTCGGAGGAGCGCATCCGACAGAAGAATCTCCCGGAGTTTTGTAACTGATGTGATTTGGGCGAGTGAAGTTTACTGAATTCGCGGTATAATATAATACAGACGCTCGTGCCTCGGCCGGGAAGTTACAATATGAATATATTCTTTGTTCTCTGCTCGTCTATACCGCACCGATGTTTATCGAAATATTTCTGTGACCTCTGCGGTCATATAAGTCGGTCGAGAGTATTCCATGTTTCGGTTACCCAACGCGGTTGCCACAGGTGCACTGCCATACAGCATCTTTTGAAATATGTAAAAGGCAAAAATAGAAATGATCCTGTCATTGATCACGTGATCACGTACTCTTCCGGGCGACAAAACCGTTTGCTAAGAAGAACCGCGCGCGAGTGTACCAAAGAATGAGTCACGTCGAGTTTCGAACATCACGTTTGTCCAAATCGATATTATCTTGGATAGTAGACATACGAAGAAAAAATAGAAAAATAGCGTCATCTCCGGTAATTTGTGAGAGAATAAACAGATGTTCGTGAAGTCTATCGTACGTTCCGACGGTGGGCATTGTACGCCCATTGATGTATAGTCCGACACTATAAGATATTGTCATCGTTTTCACAACTACAATATTCTTCTCACATCCGGCACTCCGCGATACTGGCTAGCTACTGCGGAGAGAAACACGTGTTCTCGCTATACCGGTATTATTTGATTTCCGCAGCACATACAGCTCGGCGTATATACATATACGTATGAGTATATTTTATGCCGTTAGTTATATAGTTGAACTGATTCCCTCGTGAAAACGTACCTGCTTTGATTCACGCTCCTCGAGAGCGGGGTACAAAAAGTATCGTGCAAGTACGTGACAGCCAAATTATTTTTTGCTCCACTTTCTCTGTCACGGTCGACGCGCTCCGCTATAGATGCCGACGACGAGTAACAATGGATGAAATAACAAAAAATGACGAGATCCGATACCGGGGCGCATCTATATATGTTTCGCGCCAAATTTACGTGGCAAAGCTTGCGATATTGATCGAATAGAAAATCGACGAGACGAGTGCCTCTCAAGATCATGAATGAGGTGGTGAACCATTGCAAGAGACTTCCGGGGAATCCCCGGGACTAACCTGCTGACGGCGGCCATATTCCTCGCGGATAAAGCGCATAGGTGTACGCAGAATGACGCGAGAGGAACGCGAGATGTGTGCGGTGTACTCGTATGTAGTAGGTACTATAGATGAAACAATATTCGCGCAACGCGTTCAGTTTCGAGTTGACTACGAAAATTCAGCAGAAACTCTGTCTGAAAGCTTACTGCACTAGGTACGGGGCAGTCACCGCGCGGCAAGAGCTTAAAGTCACTTTGAAAAAAAGCTAAAGAAGGGGTTGTGCTACTGGGAAGCTTGCGCTGAGGGCGCAAGCTCACCCTCGCCAAAGTCCTCCCACTCCTCGGAGAAAGGGCGGAGCTTTATCTTGAGCCAATACATATTCCGTTGTGTATCCTCAGTCCTTTCTCGGCCGAAGCTCGTAGCGTGACGCGCAGTGGTTTCTGGAACAACTAGGTACCCACTACCCACAATAACACCGCTTTAGTTTTCCCAGTTATTCTATATATATATATATACAGTGAAAACGACGTTGTTCGACAATTATCGTTTGTCATTTATCCCCGAATCAAGGATTTCCTCATGAGTGGTCGTATTCGCGGGAATATGATATGAAACGCGCGACGTAATCTAGATACTCGGCCGTTCGTTCGAAAAATTTGAAAATAATTCTGGTATAGGAATCATACTCGAATGGGAATGGTCGAGCTGCGATTGCCCGCTAAAATTCCATTCGCATGTCAATCGATTTCACGAATTCGCCGTGACTGTAAATCAGCCGCGATAACGCGTTGTCTTTACTTAACGCGATTAAAAACTTACGATTACCGCTAGCCTGGCGATCGATTGATATCTGACATGGTGTTAATTGGTATTGGGAGAAGAAACTTAACGTTCGAAAGATAAACCGAAAATCTATACCTATATGTAAGGAAATATTGAGCAACGACTTCTCGAGATCCGCAAATGTTCTGCGATTTGATTGAAAAAATATTGAATCAGAAAACGTCAACGATCAATCCAATTTCGTCGAATAATTGCATCATGGTACATTGAATAGCGCATTAATTTCCCATGATTCCCAGGAGGCTTGCGAAAAACAATTCCGATCGATTATTTTCTAAGCTACTTGATATTTGTCAGGGATGGTGTGATTATTTTGCAATATTTTTTCCGCAAAAATGGAATATCGGTACCATTGACAACTGATTTGTAGTATATGGTATATTTTTGGCATGAGCCGCCGGATTTTCAGTCCCCCATCTCATTGCATTAACGATATAAGTGTACTACAGATGGAAAGTAAAAGTAAAAAAATAAATGAATTCGTGATTTTTGGATTACAGATCAATGTAAGTGCGCGTGTAAGCCGTGTGTGTGTGCGTTTGCCATCTACGGACAGAGGATCGGAGTCGGGTAGTGGTAGTGGTGGAGAACTGGAGAACGGAAAATGGAGGCGACGGGGCTGCGCGTCACTTCCGCCCTTATTTTTTGCATTTTATTCATACCGCACTTGGGTAAGTTTTCACTCCAGCATACATGCATGTACTTTTGTTCACGTAGAAGTGAATGCGCGGGGGTGGTAGATTTTCGAAAATCACTAACTCCGGGCATCGCGGAGGTTTTTCATTCTTCGATATCAAAAAATAACCCCAGCAGCATGCCTCTGCGCCTAATTTTCCCAACGCCTGTGAAATCTACTGACAATCGGCTAAACGTATGTGGAGAATGAAAAGGTACGCCTGCACTGATTAACCGATGACTCGTTTTTCTATCCTTAATAGACCGCGTTCTGGATTCCATATTATGAAAGCGTACGTCTTAGAATTACCAGAAAGTACAGAAATGTTTTGGATCATACATCATTTTTAACTATTCCACAGTGTAAGAGGTCTCTGGGATGTGATCAAATCAAATACTTCCCAAAATCTGCAGGTGAAATCATATACGTATCTCTGCGAGATTTGCAATTCAACAGAATTTCGGGAATCCTGTTCAATCGGGAACATTTCGAACGCCGATTCACCGATACAACTTTTGCAATTGTCACAACAACAACAATATTTACCGTTAATATTGTGCTAGTATACCGGTGTATGATAACGAAGTATGTTCGAATTGGCGATAAATGGGTTACAGATGCGAGTAAGTTTGTATACGGCGGTGATGTCTTTGCGGGGGGTGTTAGAGATGGAAAGTTTGATTCGTTTTCAGGTAATTTGAAAATTCCACTCGATTCCACCGATTTTCAAATACTCCGGCCGTGAAGTTGTCTCAGTACAGTTAATCGTGTATAAATTATCCGTTACCCTGTACACTAAGATGGCGTCGTGCCTCCGGTAATGGCGGTCAAAACGACGAAACATAGACACCTTACTAGTCTACGAGATGTGAGGTTTCGACTATATGAAAACCGCTTGATCGCGGCAAATAGCTTCCACATTTCCGGTAGCTGCAGATGCAGCATCATTTATTATGCCGAGAGAACCTGACGTCCACATCCTAATCGCAAGCGAACCTATACACTTACTCCCACGAAACATTTGTGCAGTCGAGATTACGTGGAAGGCGGATCAACGCTATCTCTCTTTCCTTGGCCAGCGATATCGCTCTGTCAAATAATTGTCCGAAAAATCAACCGGTTTGGAATCGATCAGAAAACAATTGATTCATACTGAAATTTATTTTCTAAGCCCGAGTACAAGATCGGGGAATCGCGGCTGGCTTCGACGAGTCACCATTCCCATTTTTCGTCATAATTTCGGGGCATGATTGTGCCCCTAGATTCATCTATCCATCCCTTTATTTTTCCTCTTTCAAATCACTTAAAGTTTGAAAGTAAAAAATCATGAAACAAAAATTTTCAGGGCTACTTTCAGCGATATAGTGAACTGCGGCCATTGATTATCCGCAGGATTCTGATAAACTCTTTCGAACTTTGACTTCTTTTCTCTCCTCACTTCACCCATACGACTCCATGCTGTTTAGCTGACGATGAGAACGAAAGTTTGTTACTATATCGCACAGCGGGTAGGTATCATATTACACGGAGAGACCGTTTTGGCGACGATTGTTGAAAATTTAGTACTAATTTCTAAAAAATTTAGTAAAGTGGTGGCAATCCATGATATTCAGGAATGGTATGTTTTGAACCATATAGTGGTGGTTCCTAGCGACGTTTGGAAATGATTACTAGTCTATGGCATTAAAGCAATGGAACTACTAAGAACATTGCTGGTATAAACTGCTTCTGAACTTAGGAACTATTACTATGCCTATAGCTAGAGTTACAAACAATTTTACTAGGTAATTGAATAAAATTTTGAGACCAACAGAATTATTGCCAATGTACACTGATGACGAATATAGTACTCAAACTATAACTACCGAAGTCGTAAATTGTTACTATACTCTGTATACTGATCAATCCTCATTGCATATGAGTGGTATTCAGTTTATGTCATGATTTATCTTGCAACCATTGCAATACAGATGACGTACGAGTCCACATACCATTAGTTTACAATGGTAAATTATTTACCAATGACACCTAGACGTGCGTGTAACAGTCGTTGTAGTAATACTTATCGCGGGAAAAAATGGGTGCTGGAATAATTGGGTGGATTGAATATTTCGAATTTACTTTTTGATACGATTTATTTACAGACACTTAAATCCATTTCTTTGTTATGTAAAATTTACCATTTGGCGATCTAACTATAAATGTCGGAATACATAATGTTGCAATTTTGCGAACCTTCCGAAAATCTTTGGCACTTACACATGTGTCGCAATTTTGTCAATGTTCTTGAATTATGATAAAAGTGCATTCTTTCACAATCTTACCTGTAACTTGTGTATTAGTAAGCTGAAACCCAGAAGCCACGCGTGCAGTCAATTTTTTCAAAATGCTGTTCAAAATATGATTATACAATATATTTCTAATACAACGATGTAAGGTATTTTGGTGAGTGAAAAACTGTTGCAAGAAAGAGCGGAACGAAGAAGTACTATTTTACAATGTTTTGTCAATTACCTACCAGCATGCCTTTTTGGACTTTCGTCAGTTATAAACTCGAGCTTACACTTTTGCCGTGTGCACGTATGGAAATTAATCAGAAGTGGATAGGTTATTAAATTTCGGTGTACAATTTGGAATATAACGATGCCAAACGCAAACAAAAACCACAGTTTCAACGATCTATTATGTCAAACTTTGAGACTTACCTTCAAGAAAATCGTCGAACCCTACGCCACATTTATAATATTGCACTTTTTTGTCACCCACGCGACTCTCTAGCTAAAATACAACTGACGGTCTCAGCTTGTCTCAGCGTGCTAAACACCCTTTGGCGGCACAGCTTTACCAGCGTTCGCTATGCGATTAGAGTTATGAGTACACACCAAAGTCCGAACTCGTTTCACCAAGCAAAATGCGCTTTATTAGCAAGGTTTTTCAGACTCTTTAGCACGATGTGAGGAACCTCTACCTCGTACGCGGCTCTCTGTTTTCTCACCGCAAGACCAGTACCGGTTAATAATGAAAATTGCAAAATGTTGGGAACCGTTCGTACATGCAAATAACAGATTCCTGCCAAGTATTGGAATGATTTCTACGCATACAGTTACGATTTCAAATTAAGCATGTACACGGGGACTCATTGTTATGCATGAAATGATTATTTCATATCTGGCACAGGAATGAAGCTGGATGTGATATGGTACTCAATATTAGATTCCGTAGCTTACCTGTTGTTAGGATCTGCTACTACACACCCAACGAGGAGTGCTGTATTCGTATGGGAACGGTTACACTCGTGAACCGTTGCTATGTAGTTTAAGAATCATCCTAGATTTTTTTGAAATCGTTGCCAAAAAAATACAAATTTCCAAGAATTCCGGCCGATTTCTCGGAATTTTAAAAAAATACTAAGTAAGCCAGTTTAGTAATAGTCACCAAAACGGTCTCTCCGTGTATTCTCGATCTCTCTCCGTTTTGGTTTGCGCTTTTTTATTCAAAGTACGTTCACTGATTGCCGATGTCTTATCTATTCTGTTTGGCTCAAAATCGTTTCACCGGTGGCCTCACACGGCGAGAAGATCTTCAGGCCGATGTCAGTTGAGACCATAGTGATTATTTGAGGCTCCATCCCTTATCGTTTGCACGCCTGACCGATCCCGTTACTTTTCAATGAACCTTCACGCTTCACGTCCTACGGTCAGGTAGAAAAACAAGAGTTGATTTTTCATTCAAAAATATGACGTCGGTAGGTGGTACATCTGTAGTATGGAACGAGTTTTGGAAAGATTTTTCAAAAAATAATCAATCAGAGCGAATTTGTTTTCCTTACAATGGAATGCCGTGTATCCCGTGAAGTTACATTCGCTCCGCCATCTTAGTTTCTGGATATTTTTGTGCGGAATGCTGTGAAGTTGGCTATTACAACTAGTAATACATACAGATACTGACGAGTATAGATACCTGCTATGCAAAGAAATCGGAGCATCGTGCTACGGTACCTTGAGAACCTATCTGAGGATCCTTAGCTTAGTTTACCCCACATGATACCCTGCAGGCATCACATCCACATGCGTATTGTGCAGGTTTCCAATCGATATACCTACCCATGCTTCGGCCCTGAAGTTGGAATCACGATGCTGAAAGATGCAGCTCTATTTTTCCCAACAATTTACAGGCGGAACCACAGTTTCCCATCGAATTTTTATCATATTCCTCAATATTGGGTAGAAATTTGAAGCGGAGACTAGAAGCTCGATGAATTGAAAAATCGAAATTGATATTTGAGGAAACTACCGATCGATGGAATTATTTGTCAGACCGATTTGTGCATTCTTTATAATTTGCAATCGAACCGAAATCTTCGTAGCTCCTTGAGATGATTTTCCGAAGGGGGAACTCGCTCTGAAAATCGGTCATTCGATTGGCAAGCTTGTCAAGTTGTCCGTCAATCTTTGGCACACTACAAGGTCTATCGCTTTCGTTCATCTTCGAAAGAAGCTCCAGACGTTCTGAAAAGTTCGATGAAAAATCGTAAATGTTCTTATAATCGAGCTGAATGCCCGATGGCTCATGCTTTCCGATCTGCAAACAAAAACCGAATGAGTCACATTGGAAAGTACACTTACCTGTATTCACAGCCAGGTGTCCCTTGAATCGAAGAATCTCAAAAAGCTGAACCATCTGCGTTTTCGGCACAGCTTTGTCTCCGTGAGCCATCCAACGATCTCGAAGTCAGTGAGCAGAGCTTTCATGTTCTGCTTATAAATGTCTACTTACTCATCTTATTTCGATGTGAAACAAATTGAAAATCGAAAAGTGTGAACTCGTTCTGAGTGAAACCTGCCATTGGATGAGAACAAATGATATTCAATTTTCCTGTAATAAATGAAGCAATTTGAACTCACCAATAACCGAAATGGAAAATTGACAGTCTCGGCTTTTCAATTTGTTTTCTGAGATGCTGCTTCGTATCAGTTTGAGCCCAGTGGTGGGCCTGTGTTGACCCAGACTGCACACACACCGCTCTCTCGTTGGATACGTCATCGCCCTGTACAGGACATAGATCCTATAACAGGAGCGGGGGCTGAATTTGGTATTAGTCGAGTTCAAGTACAGAATATTGTTTCTGCAGATACTCGAGCTCAAATTGCGCACATTTAGCAGCTTATCGGGCTTACCGGTAGATCCCAGCCTCCGGGGGTCCTTCCAAAAACATCAGGGGTCTTGCGACTACGGAACGACGAGGAACGGCACGCTGTTGACATAATCGATACAAAAGTACGAACTAGCTCGAAGAATAAGCATCGCGGTAGTATATCGATTGAAGTATAGTCTTCGTTCCGCACGCTGTCATATAAGTTCACTATGCTAGATCGGCGAATCGATAATATTAATTTGCCAGTGAAGGTTTATCGCTTTGTGCTCTCTGCTGCACCGTATCGAATACTAGTCTGACGTCAGCGATACCAAATTTTTATTCAATGGGACATTTACTGCCGGCATTATTTCTGTCGAATGAAACGCACGACTTCTTGTTCACGACGTGAAATATATAGGCCTAGAATTTCTAATCAGTTTATTTCCTGTGTTCGCCGGCATATGTCTGACTGTCATGCAGATTCAGGAATTGTATATAACATTGCGCCACAAGTATCACGGCATGTGACCCTAACTGGATTGCCTGTAATCAATTCTTGATTTGCGACCCACTCGTCGCCCAATTCCGAAGATTTTTCGGCCCAAGAAATGCTGTGTGCAATTGAGTATTCATACCCGAGCAGCCGATCGTCGTCCATCATGCCAGAAACAATTCTGTTCTCCGGATCGATCATTCTCAGTTTTGATATTATGTAATGGTACAGAGGGGTTGAACTCGTCCGGTGTTTTGAAATGGAAGTAATCCTGCATGCTCGAGACGGTAGAAAATGGTTCAGCCACTTGTAGTCCGTTGCTTTATGCCTGAGTATATATACTATACATACAGAAATACTATATGTTCACGTACATGAGATATACCTCGGGGAATGGACCTACACAATATAATGCCAGCGCTAAGAGGATCATGTCCCTGTTCGACATGGGCCGCTTTCGAAGCGTAGTGCGTTTGTGCAGAACAGCCCCCTCTTGCCTTCCCACTTTCTAAACCCCAACTCAGGTATGAGATCCACCTAAGAGCATTTCGAATGGACAACCTATTGTCTGCTGTTCGACTCCAGTGCAGATTGAAGATCTTGAGGGAGCTTCATTGGAAAAATATATATCGTAGATTTCGATAGTGGGCTTCAGCTTAAGCTGATGATTACCATCAGTTTTCAACGAACCGGTCGTAGATGGCTCCCAGTTTTGTACATTAATGTCGCGCAAGTAGCCAGCGGGATGAAATTTCCGAAGCGCCAGGTCTCAAAGTCATTTCACGATTTGAGGATCGGTTGAAAATATATGCAAACAAATTATACGACGCGAAATAGGCCGCAGTTCATCCTTCGAACTTCGAGTTCGGACCGACTCGTTATATCCAGAATTGAAATTGAAGGTTTTGAATTAATTTCCGTTAAACTATTACCCGATGGAGACAGATACACAAATCCAAGTCCCTCGCCGCAGGCGCCAATCGGTAGTTTGCACCAATTAAGGGCAAGCCACAGAGTTTAGGGACGTTTTACATTATCGTGAACCGCAGCCCGCCTGGTTCCCAGTGGGAATTGCGCATCTGGTGTCCAAGCAACAAGTCCATATTAAATGCAGACCCATTCGTCACACCAATTATCCGGAGTACCACGCGCCATATGCAGAGTACATATCCCCCTTCTTCTTGCCCCACGTCACAGTTTTGAATTAAATATCGCGGAGATATAGATGAGGCTGGTTAAAGGTTATGCTAACATTTGTCTACCTGTTGGATCATGGTCCTCCGCGTACCGCTAATGTAATGACACTTGCCACCTGTCTGCTGCTCAGCACTCCCCGTGTCATACAATGCCAGTGAGATTTTTCATTCGCATGTTGGAAATCTTTCGTGCGATTGGTTTTGAGCTATTGACGTTAACAGCGTGGCCTTGACTACCAGTTGGCCCATTCCGTCAGTCAAGGTAAGTTATACTAGGCTCGAGTGTATTACAGTGATACCTAATGATCGATGAATGATTAAGACATCATCAGGTGGATTGGGATCCCGACTACCGAGCGAAAAGTCCGGTGCAGCGTCGTAGGGAAAATTTGGATTATGCAAAAGATACTTTATCCTTTTCCGGGAGCTAATATACGGCAAAAACGAACCGTACAATTTAACTAATGGAAGGGAAAAGGCTTTCGCTGGTGTAGAGACTTACTATAGGTATACTCCAAGAAGCTATAGTCCTACACGAACTGCGTTGTACATTTCTATAACGGGAGGCATCCTTTGTTCGTGGCTTGTGTGGTATTTCCATCCTACAGTCGCGGTCGGTTCATTTTCTTCATTTTCATCAGCAGGTTCGTTGACACCGTCGAGCTTGAACTGATAAAAGTACGAACGATTCATCAGCTTTTCCGTTCATTCTCGATTCATTCTCGTATTCTCCAATGGCTATACACGATTCTTCGATTGGTCAATGGGTACTGCGCAAATAATGGTTGGAGTTCATGCGATCCACGATTATCTCGTCTCGATCACCAAGAAGTATGTGCTTCCGCAGTTGCCGGCTGGTAGCAGTCAGACGATCATGGCCGACGTCGAAGGTGGATGTATAGACGTGATTCTCAAAGTTCGCAGAAATTCTCGGCATGGCGCCAACTTCGTCGAGTAGATATTTGACAAACAGAAGCGAATGAGTAACTATATCCTGCGAATTCTCATTCCAACAATATCCACGGGCGGCTAATTATCCCACAAAAATTGTAGAATTTACGGCTTCTCCGGCTCCGACTTTCCCAGCATCAGGATGGCGGACAATTTGTAGCCGGTAACGCGGCAGCAATTGATATATCTATCTATCTATCCAGCATATACGTGACAAATGCCGTCGTTGATATCATTAGTTTATGTTCCATGCCTCTTGCGGCAGGGGGGGGGAGGGGGCGGGGGACGGGGGACAGGCGTTAGTGGATCAGGGGGTTCGGTGGCGACGGAGCGAAGAGTGGGAAGAAGAGAGGGTAGGAATAGGGTGAAGGGGGGTCCCATGAAATTCATGTTATGTGCGTGGTACGAGTTCTGTACGGCGGTGTGCCTTCTACAATCAATATATGACGGGGTTCCCATGGGGAGGCATTCATATTATCGCAGTGGAACTCAAACAACTGGATAACGCGCTGGTTGTATTATGTATATGACTCGCACGCGAGGAGCATACCGAATACCTCGGGCCAGGAAACGGCGGTGAGAGTGTGAGGATTCATCCTTGATTAAAAATCAAAGCCAGGAGATCAGGATACGAAAATTCAGTCCCCTGGAAACATGAGAGTTCCGTCAAGTCCGTCTGTCCACAGCTATGCGTATGTAGTACTACATATGTTGACATCCGTATGCTTCGACCTACCGCATATGAATGTGGGACATACTATATACAGGAGAGGAATTCCGTTCGAACGTTTTGGAATGTTCGGTGGTGCGAGTGAAGAAATGCCTCGGTTTTTCCTCCGAGAGGGTATAAATATGCCCCAGAAATTGTTCGCTCTATAAGATTCTTCGTTCACAACTTTTTGATCGATGTACACAGGTATTGTCGGTGATGATCAATTCGACGTCAGATGATCATCGGGCAGAGGTTTGACGTTCAGTTTGTCCTCACCGTTATTCCCAGTTCGACTGACTTCGTTTACTTTGTCAAACCGGTTCGCAGCCTTCCGGTACCCGTACGATTTTAACGTTCAAGGAATCCAAGAGACGCTGAAGATGAGGTGAGGATTATCGGCTGTCTTGGGCGAATTACCTTCCGTCGTAAGACCGTGTTACATTTTGTTCGTGATTTTTGTCGGGCAATCGGGAAACGTGATTGGTTATGAAACAGAATGTTCTTGGGGAGGCCTCTGCGCTTGGATTATCCATCCCCGTTTCTCATTGTGTGATCAACCCTACAGACAGTGTGCCTCGCGTATTGGACAAATCCCGAGGCCCGCCATTCAGATAAGAGTTCAAATTTTCATCAGCCGCTGTCATAGTGATTAATAATCAGCGAGCGGTGATAGGAGCGATCAAAAGAGACAGCGCAATCTCTTGATTGACCCCGCCGGTCCACCAGTCAGCTCCAACCCAAGTCCTAATGAAGAATATGAATGATATTTTTTGTCGTTTGCCCGTTAAGAGATTAAAGTAGAGGGGTACCCGGGGCTTAGTTTTAGAGCTATTATATTCTCGGATGATAGAAGAAGACGGATGGAGAGTAAGAGCGAGAGAGAGATAGAGAGCGAGTCAAACAGCGGCAAAGCCATAAAGTGGGACGGGGAGAGAGTCAGGGAGCAGAACCAGAAGAGCGCTGAGCTTGCGGAAAGGGTGTCTGGCGATGCGTGCACCTGCTTTGGCAAATGCATCAATTCCCAGCGGACAATATCGAGTCGTTCGATAGAGTTTCAGGTCCGTAACTGATAAAAGGTTCTCATCAACTTTAAAACTGGCTCAAGTTTCACGGTTCGCATAATAATTCGTGATTGAATCGGACCTTGAATAGCAAAAGTGTGGAGAATCGGGCTGCCGATTATTTCAGTGAAAAATTCGTCAAGTGTCTGACGCCCGATTCCCGGCATCGCCGGACGATCACCGTCGTACGTGACATAGAACCGGGGTTCAATCTTTAAAAGTCGAGCATCCGAGGCCGGCGTATACTTGCTCCGGTACTTAGAAGATCGATAACCCGACTCGCTTGATCTGCTGTTGGCTGCTGCCAGCCCATATCTTGATTAAAATCAGCGTCTCCCATCCCAGCGTCCCTCTGCTCCATACCTCTCTCTCGCACTGCACGCCCCCTGATGGATCCGGTTAGTCTCGTTAATGTCTAAGCCACCCCCGCTGCCACTCCATACTCCCCCGTCCGCCAAAGACAATAGAACTTAGCTTCCGGTTGATGCGTTATCTGCCATAGTGCCGCGAGCGGCCCTCGTGTATAGCCCGTGTGATTTGTTAGACCTGGTGGATGGGAATGGGTCGTTATAAAACGGCGCATCAGAAGCCCCGGTGTGATCTGGTCCGTCTCGCTCTTTGTTTTCGTTTTTTCTCTCCATCATCGGAAAACGTGAATTTGGCTGACTTCGGCGTCGGAGAATGTCTGACTCCGATGCGCAGCCACCCTGATGCCCTCACGCCGCAGTCCTGCAATGAATATACGCGTGTAGTACATCCATACATACCTACGTACAGAGTGGAGGTATCAGTCAGGTTTTAATGAAGTTTCAGGCGCTTCTGCCGCGCTGCATTATGCGTCGTATACTGCATTTTCGTGTGCAATAGGTCCCGGAGGGATTCGCGGGGTCCAGCTCGACTGCATATGCAGTACGAGTGCAAAGGCTTCACGGAGATACGCGGGAGGTTGCGCGGCGAGGGATCGTCCCTGAGGACCGACGGAGACGCTAGACTCCAGCGAGAGCTGTTTGCTTTCCTCAAATGTTGACCAACTTCCTTCTCGCTCTTCTCTGATAGTCCCGGTACTCCACCCAGCCGGCACTCCAAGACCATATCCTGCTTTCAGAATCACCCCCTTCAGCCGCGGTACAGGTCGCCTCATTCTTCGCGTCCTTGAACCAAACACGGAACCGTCATATGCTACCTGCACGTACTCAGCGCCTCCCGCCGTTCTCGAGAGGAAAGTGTCTTGCTTGCCACCAAATTATAAACAAGATCGTTCGCCCAGTTGGGGGTCATTTCCCAAGAACTTGTGTACAGCTGAACATTTTTTCAACCAACTCATCTCATCAGCCATCGTCCACGGGCTCAGATTCTAGATTCCTTCGTTTCTGATCATCCAGAAGAAAAGTCCCAATCACATAAGCCGGCGAATTTTTGTTTTCACCATTTCGTCACGGGGATAATTCCAACGATTCGTTATGAAAAATTCTTTGAGTCGGAGAGTCGAAGTGGCCGCAGCTCGCGTGATTTGAGAATAATGTATAAGCGTTCGGTTTCTTCATTTAGAAACTGTAAAACGTGTTTCATGGTCACACCATGAGCTGGTTCACCCTAAAGCCGCTCAGATCTCTGCATCCGATTGCGTTTCCACCACGATCAACTGGTTCACTCGAAATCCACCCATCCAGCCGGCTCATTTCTGCACACAACGAACATTTTCTCTATGCGTAACGTTCGCGGACTCGTTCTGTAACGTCGATTATTCCAAGAACTCGTTTATCCTCGATCGCGGTAGAACCGCTTCGGCTCGCTGTGGAACCCCGGTGGCAAAGCGTGTGCGGTAATTACAGATCCATTAGCGTTACTCCCAACAAATAGTAGACTATAATCCAATAAACATCGATGGCCATAATATACCTGGGGTAGTTTCGGCACCAGTCAGTGGTAGTTTAGCTTGCTATGGTGTCTAAGGGGCGCGCGTCGAACCCCTGTTAGATAGTGATCATTGCATTCATTGTCACATCACTATAATATCCTGTGGAACGGTGAATGGGGGAGCTCTGCGGGACACCCTGCAGAAACCTGCCGCAGTGAAAAGGGGTGCGCTAAAAGCTGAAGCGCATTTCAGATAAGGACCCGCGTGCGATAATTATCAGGCGACAACGCTCAGCCCCCCGGCCGCCGTTAACTTTCCGTTTCCGACGAATCTTGCCTTTTGGCAGAGAGTTCTATACTATTCTTGCATTTTTCGAGCCCGGTTTCACATCCTTATTTCCAATGGTTTCGAAAAAGGTGCTTTTGCATTCCATATCACATGATGAACAATCCGCTTACGCGAAATGGTCTGTTTCCACCAGATATGGTGATCGTGCGGACAATAGGAAACGATATCTAATGATGATAATGGCAACGGTAATGCCAGAGAAGCTCTTCCACGGACAGAAACGTCGCGCCGGGCGCTGCAGTCTTGGATTTCGTCAGAATGTTGTGCACGTTCGGAAAACAATCGGTTCGATCGACTCTGTTGGAGCAAGGGAGGAAATTGAAGTAATGGAAAAATTTAAGACCGCGAGGGAAACATTTAGGTGCCGGAGTCTGTAATCTTTACTGCCTTGCTGCTTTCATCTCAATTCTAGACGGTTTTATAGGCCTGTCGAGCAAATGAAATGAAATTCATGCAAATCAAAGCAAACCCAACCCTGGCGTATCGTTTTGTATTGGGGTGCTGATGCGTTCAACCTGTGACGCCAAAGGGCGAGTCTCTCCCACAGTCTACGTTTGTCTGTACTGGCGAATAGACAGGTTCTGGATTAATGTATGTACACTACACACACGAGCGCAGAGCTATTATGCAACGACCCAACAAGCCCAATAGTTTCAATCGCCGGTATCAACAGATCCGTTAACGCCTCCGACCGGTACGATGCCGGGACTTTGAGCAGAATAAAATCTCCATCCATTAGGATTTCGGTGAATCTCGGTGTAAGCTTTCCGGACGTTGACCGATAGCAAATGAAATCGTATGATTTCTATACTTTTTTCGAATAATCTTTCTGTACTTATCACACGAAAACGGTTGGTGAAGAGGATGGCACCAGGCATTCGGTAGGTAAGTTATTATTATACACGCGTAGGCATACTCACATAGTATATGAAAGACGTGCGTGATTAATGCGTTCACGACAATGGGGAACACGGAGTGGTACATTAACCTAATGCAGAATAATTTGCAAATAAACTTTTCAGACAGCTCGGTTTGATTGAATTTCAGAGTTAATCGGGCGAGAGTGTTGTTCAACATCTAATGGCAAGATTACTCCACGCCACTGTTGAAATACTAAGGCGGCGCAGCTCCCAACGAGCTGGTTTCGTTATGTTTCCTACCTATTCCACGTGCACCCTTTGATCCTTGCTTGTCTGCAGGAAATTCGAATTGTCAGTGTACAACGCATCCACTTCGTCATGAGCTCTTATACATTCCTTTCGCCGCGATATCCAAATGCCGAGAGAGTCCATAGGTCCGGCTTGCAGCAATACCGCGTTGAAAAATATTCAATTCAGTGATTTCACAGGGTTTCTTGCTCGATTGATTAGAATGAATCGGAGTTCTTCACCTTTTGAACCCTCGATGAAATGTTCACTGGAACATGAACGTCCCGCAAGTTGATCGGGGCAGATAAACATGTTCAACCTTTTCACAGATGCCAAAAATGTTAAATGAGAAACTCGAGATTGCGTCCGACTTAACGTTGCTCCGATTAAAAAATCTCCCGGCTTGCTGACGTGATCACCTCCATTTTTTATTAGAATAAAACTCTGTTCGAACATCTCGGTTCTTTTTTGTTCTAGGGCAGGCCCGGAACGGGCCGAATTACTACGGGCGGAAGATCGGACCTCTCCAGGTTTACTCTCACGGCATAAGCGGCACTGTTTACGCGGTAGACGACTCTACGATCTTCATAAAAGGCTTCAGCTACGACGGTACCGGTCCCGCCGCTTATTTCTGGGTTGGCAATAGCCCCAGACCCAATCCTGATGGCTACATCGTCCCGTACCCCGAAGACTACAACGAAAGGTGCGTATGGATGGTTATTTTCTGTTGTTACGACCCCGCAGTTACAGATCAGTGAAAACGCAATAACGAGCGAAGTAAAGATGAACTCCGAACGGGAACAAGTCCGTAATTCCAATTTTATTAACTGCTGCAGTATCGCCAGCTCCTCCCGCCCCAGCTTATACCCCCCTCGGCAACAAGCGCCCTTTGAGTTTCATTGAGTTTTATTTCATCCCTCGCGGGGGCCGGCCGCCACGGGCTGACGCCTGTGTGCCGTTCCCGGGCTGCTTTCAGGGCCGCCACTTGTATTCCTGACCGCGATGCTTTCTGCACGTTATGCTTCACCGCAAAAAACTTTCACCGTACAACTTTTGGAGTTTGGCTCTAGGGTGTATTTTTTAAACGGTATTTGGGCTGAGTTGAGCGAGATATTATGTGCGATTCGCTTCAATCCCGCTATTATTAAGAGTAGCATAGTTACTTATTAGGTTGCCCGAGATGTCTCTGGCTATTGGAAAGTATCGTAGGTAGTATATTACGATTATTCAAGAGAAAGGTTCTCATGTATATCGAAGACTATTTACAATCTCACGCATACCTTGATTTTTCAGAGATCCTCCCGTCCTAAAGGCGTACAAGAACACTGATATCATTCTAAGGTTACCCCATGGAAATCGAATAAGAGACATCAAATGGCTCAGCGTCTGGTGTCAAAGATTCACGGTGAGTACGGACGAATACGATCTCTATTTCCTCTTTCACGACGAGCTGGTGTGCGTGGAGAAGAATGCTATAATTTTCGGTCAAACATGATGTAACAATTGGTTGTGAAAGTAGAGAGTCAGAAGACACCTCGGTGGTTTATTGGCACGGAGAAACTGTTTGAGGGGAATCCGGTGGAGGTGGAGGTGGAGGTCGAAATGGCATCGCGCCAGGTGCAGGCGTGAGGTCGACGTTCATTGACAATTAAAAAAAGTCTTATCGCCGGTACCACGCCCATATGGCTGTTACTCCACTTTAACTACCGAAAGTTATGAACTTGGGTGGCAATTTTTGCCTAGTGTTATTATTATTATTATTATTCTCGTTTTTGTCTTCATATCTTCGAGAAATGGACTTACGAGGAGGACTGATAAGAGCGGTAATGTGGAACAGAGACTTTTCTTGCATATAATACACAAAGCTCGATCTGGGATCCGGAGATTCAAATAGCCCGCGTTTGCGTACGGCTTATTTTCCGGGCACCCGGTACATTCAGAACGAAGAGCAGACAACTCTGTGACCGCGGCGACGATGCGTAGCTGATGGAGGGTTGTCACGGTCCAGGAGCACCCCTCAGACTGTGATATTAAACCCCTCCGAATATAAGACCCCCCCCCCCCCCCCCCCCCCCCCCCGATAATACATATATACGCCCCTGTCTTGGCTTCCGAATCCATCGCGCACGCACCATTGACCACGAATACACGGCTGATAGGGCGTCCCCTCAAAAATCAAGTTATCTCGATGCTTTATATATCACTGGACTTAAGATCAAACATATTTTGGCCTCTAAAAGTGAAGTTAGCTGCTACAGTGGAAACTAAACCTTGTAGCGAAGCGGATCAAGTTCGTACACACTTTTGGAGACGTATTCATATTCTTCCACTCTGAATATGTTTTGAACGCTATAATTAATTCGAGAAGCCGGCGTCCTTATATCCGTAATAGTTTTGGACTCCAGAGATACGGGACTTGGAATCAAATTTGATAATAATTGAGAATTTCTGTAGTTCTTGCTCACTACTCATTACCATGGGCGTAGTCTGAAAATCTGAAATGTCCAGTATAATATATTTCCCCTTTTTCACCTCACCAATGTCCTCTGAAAAATCGCCTGGAATAGATGTAGGTAATGAAGTAGGTACGTCCGATAACGAGATACAGTCGACTTCTTTCCGTTCATACAACCTGCAGCGTATTACAAAAAGCGTTTACCTTCTCTGCGATCCATTTTTAGCTTCCGTTTTGGGATTTTCTCTCTTTCTTCACTTCCATGGACCAGGAATTCGCGATGTGCCCCCGATTGCGAGTCACTTCCACGTGGAATTCCGCGGATATCTATCTACTTCACAGAGCATTTCCATAGACGGATGATCACCATTACTGACCTCAATGGAAGACTCCCGAAGAGTACTCAAAAAGTCTCAAGTCATCAGGGCGACCATCTTGATGGCGCTTTCCATGTCAAGCGTTAAAAAAATTGTAGGTATTGTGCCAAACTCCAGTCCTATGTTAGACCGCAATCCTCTACCGCAAAGGTCTGCCAAACTTTCAGTAGTCGTATTTCTCACCTTTTTCGGTGAGTGGGGAACGATCAGGCGCGGGGGCTCTTCAGCCCAAATACTAGAAGTTCAACCTCTCTTTTTACCCAATAAATAAATTTTTGTGGATAGAAACGATAACGGTATCACATTAGCTATTTACGTGGCATGCTAATCAATAAACTGTTCTCAGGGCGCGGATGATATTTTCAGTGCGAACCAAAGGCTAAACAAATAATTTTTTCCACTGCCTAAATAAAATTTGTTTTCCAACGATCATCTTCCTCTCCGTGACTCGCCGTAGCTCGTTCGACGACGCTGCTAAAATTGTGAATATTTTCCCCATGCCTCTCGCCACAAGAAGGGGCACCAGCGTATAAGTTAATCTGTTGATAATGTACTACGACATTGTCGGATGAGAACTGCATACTGTAGAGTTAGTTGAACTGGCCCATAAATTGTGTGATCTTTGAAGCAGAAAGGTGTTGTGGCAGCCCACTGGTCGCCTCTGGGTAGTTGGCTGCCTACATGCAGGCGCCGGCACGATTTCTTGAATCGCCTGCATCTCACAGCCGACACAACGGAGACGGCTATTTCCAACGGAAGTGTACCGAGCTAGAACTCCACTACCCCTGCTTCTCTTAATTATCCCGTCTAAAATGAACACTCGGTTCGCGGACACCCTGTATAAACGTTTTCTCGAATGTTTTTTTTTTTTTGTCTTTTTTGAGGAAAAGGTCTTCTTCAATCCAGTCTTCAGCCGATCACCTTTTCTCGAATGTTTCCGTACGGAATCTTTCAGCTTCCAACCCTCAAAGGTAAAATGCGTCCTACGAAATTCAACTGATGACTTGTTTCGCGGTATCCTGGTTTCGTTCTATTATCTACCAACATTGTCTGTTACGTGAAACCTCCACGTTCTTGTCCTCTTCTCTCTGAACATCAAAAAGATACGATAAAAGATTGACAAAGTTAAAAGCACCGAGACGTGGGTTCAGATATCAAAGTTCAAAATCAACCTGAGCACCGTTCGTTTCGCCGAAGTAGATTGTCTCCTGATGCAGTTTATCAAGATAAAATTGTGGGCGACCAACTGAGGCGAGACCCGGGACCAAAGAGTGACGTTGGGCTTCCGTGGCAAATAGAAGGCTGGTGGGGGTGTCCACTATCATTGGGGTCGAGCTGGACCAAAAGAAAAAAAATTACTAAAGCCTATCTGAATCGCTGGACCGTTGAGTGGCGGTTTTGATATCGGAGAAGGATCTCTTCTGAAAGGAATTCCCTGCTGGATTTTCAGCTACTGGCCGCGGCGAAGACGGACAGTGAAACGCAAACGTAAAGGTTTTCTTCTGACAATGCAGCGTCTAAGCACACCGAGAGTTGGGAGGAAACGTTGACTGACAGACAACCATCACGGGCAGCCGGGTCTCATCTACTCAATAAGCTAGCGGAGTTCGAACAAAACTGCTGAAAAGATGTATACCTATAGTACACGTATGTATATAGTACCTATGGATTCCGGTACATAATAAGCCTCATCGCTTCTTCGATCAAGCTTATCTTGAGCCTCATTCTGACAGGCAACTGAGTCCGCTCTTTTGTATAGTTGATAATAGTTTTTCTGCAAGCTGCTAGCTAGAAGGCGAGTTATGAAGGGGTCACAAGGTTTGTGGTCACCTTCTCAGGAACAGTGCTTTGAATTTTACACGAATCGGGCTGATCCCACTTCTCTGCCACCAAAGAGTTATCGAATTCGATTGTGTCTGGCGATATCGATTGAGGAGAAGCATCATGGATAAGAATTGAAATCTCCGCGTGAAAAAACGGCACATAGTTCCCAGTCGTGGAGATAGGCTGGACGAGGTAGTAGCTAGGAATTGTAAATGCGAGGGTGATAGAACGCAAGCTTGGTCGCAGGGAGGGTTTCCTTCCCTCCAGTACCACGCACGGTATGCATTTGCATCTGAATTCCCTCGCGGAACACTACAGTTAATTAAACGTCTCATAGTTTCGTGAAGCCCTGCTCGTGACGTAAAGTGGACTGCCCTACCCGGGCCCCAGTGTCCTCTAAGCGTCAATTAATACCTCCCGCACTAGTTCAAAACTCTCCCACCACCAGTGTACAGCATTCACAATAAACTCGGCTTTGTCATCAATGCAGTTCCGCTCCAAGATAGCAGGTTCCGGTTGCATTTGCGTGGATCTTGAGTCCCGAAACCGATCGACTTCTCCCGGCTTTAGCGTTCTGTTTCTTCTTCACGAATCGATGAAGACCCAATTTACAATAATGATAATATCATTCCGAAGCACTCGCGAGTCTTCAGAGAACTGAATCGAGGAGCAATATTCGATGAAGAAATAGTCAACTTATGAAATTTCAATGAACAAAATCGCCACGACTAAACGGGATTTCTCCCCAATTTTTATCCAAATTAGCGCATCGAGTGATCAGAACCTCCATGATTCGTTCCCATTCGAGATTTGTTTGCTACCAGTGACCGAGCGATCGAGCTGTGTGTGTCACGTCTGATTGGCGTTGACACTGGTTCTGTCAGATTCCCCGGTGACTTTTTGGAGGACGAGGGATCCGCCGATTTCCTCGTGTCTGCAGTTGTCCCCCGGTGGACACGCCGCATTCCCTAATCTTGCCAATTCGGTGCTTGTTATTATACGTCGACTTCTCCTGTGCTAACGAACAGTCAGCGCGTATTCTTATAGCAAACCGACATCTCCGCACGTCACCGGTGAAATTTATGTAGACAACCACAGTCAAAAGAGCTTCAGAGTCGAAAAGACACGGATGGGATGCTCCGAGCTAAAGAGTTCACAAATCTCTTCACTCTACTCCCGCACTCCACTCCGTTCCATTCCTCCCCTTTCCGTTTCTCTTATTTCTCCGTGGGGGAAAGTTCCTATGCCTAGTAAATTTTCGGCTGATCGTGAACCCTCGGATAACTGCTATACGGTAAGATATCAATGGATTTCCGGGGTCGAAATCGGGAAGACTCACTCTTTTCGGTGATTTCGCCACGATCGACATATAATGTCGGATCACTGGCTGGGTAGGGCAGCTTGGGGGGGTGGAACTCAGGGTTGGGGACGATCAGGTATTGAGGCACAGTTGATATTCTGGCAACAGTCGCGCGTGCGCTGGGGGTGACGGTCGATGTTGGCCGGGCTAGCGGTGCCAGGAATGCAGCTGTCTTAATGCCCGGACTTTAAAATGACGCCATCTTGAAACCGGTAGGATTACACTGCTCGGCCTTGAACCGTCCGGTGACCGTTAATCGACTTCCTTTCCACGGAAGTTCCAGATCGATCGGACAACTGGCTAGGCAGGTAAGAGCAAAAGTCGATCCTGGCCAACGCACGGTCAACAGTGATCACACCAAGGTATGCATGCAAACTACAGTCTCATAGCGGTAGGTATACTTATGAATTTGTCATATCCATGCATTCTTCTGAGCAAATTCTAAGCGGCCTTCTCACGCATTACCTATCATTGGCCTGAATGTGTCTCACCGCAATGGGAGGCTTCGTTTTCGTTGATTGCGTCCCTCGCCATTTTTGGAGAAGACTGTTCCGACAGTACCATATGCAAAGCTCTTTAATTCTCGTAGAATTACTGGGCTAATCGGAGAACAGAGCTACATTGGTACCCCACTTTAACTCCGCTCTTTGCTAGTTCCATTCTCAGGACTGTATCGGTATCTGGTATACGTTATGTCAAAGATTTACTGAACGTGCGGTGTAGGCTACGCCGTTTTGGATATGCGGTATAATCATGTAAGAACAAAAGAAAAACCAAGTGCGCAAATAGTCTTGACATCCGAATGTGCTCTATGAGATTACAGCATTGATTTTACCATGGAAATTTGGATTCGAGCATTCGTGATGTAGTCGCTCTTCTGAACATTTCTTTTGAAATTCCTACAAGGCATCACTTTCTCTGCAACTGCCATGGAACGTACATCTACGCGTCAGGGATAGCGAAAAAGCTCCTGAAGATGGCCGACTGCGCTCGACCGCAACGCTGAGCAATAGACAATTGAGTATATACATCTTCAAAATGACATGTACCGGCGGATTTATTTGAACTGCAAGGTCCCGGTTTAATGTATGAATAATATTGGCTCGAAATGGGCTGACACAGCATTAAAAAATAACTGTGGTCCGCGAACGACTGCTTTGCCCATTTTGCAATTCACAGACGACGTTCACTTCCCAGAGATGAATGTTGTGTGAAAACTTGAGGGAGATTGATTCGCGCACATCTTCGTTACACAGATTGTCTTGGGATTTTTGATGAAACTATCGTTGGATGGATCGGATAATTTACCGACAAATTATACTTGGGAAGTTTATTAAAAACTGAACAATCTTCGTTTAGTACCTTTTTGACAGTTGGTTCGAGTGACGCGGTACGTCAAGCCAAAAAATGGATAGTTGGATTCGGAAAATTGAACTATTTTATCGAGGAAAAATAAATGAAAATAAATTGTAGATTGCAATGAGCCTGGAATAAATAATTTGACGTAGAGCAGAAATTCTGATTACCTCAGAAAAATGTGTGACTTAGTTGTTCAGACGGATCGAACTGATCAGAAATCATTATCGTGTTCTTCCATTTTTCTGTTTCCTCTGTAGCTTTTCGAGTTTTTTGTCACTGTAATTAGCGAGGAAACGAAATTTCCACCCGCATAATGAATATATAGGTATGCAATTACCGGAAAACTCTGTCCGATTGTACACACGAACAATTATAATTTTATTACGATTAGATGAGACGTTAACTTCGTCTTAACGAAGTTACAATAAATATAGTGACCCCGGGTAAAGTTTCCGAAGTTACTCTTGATTCAAGCAGACTGTAAACTATACTTAATTCCGAGCTGTCTGCCTGCTGAACTAGATTGGGAGGTGCATTCACAATCATTTCCAGTTGACACCAGCCTCGTGATCACTATTTCAATCCAGAACCTCCGCAACTGGAAAACCAGTCGGAAAAATATTAACGCGAAGTTTAAGTTGAAGCGAGCTTACACCTCGGAGATAATCGAACAACATATTTCAACAGTTTTCTCATTTTCTTGTACTATCAAAAAAACTGGAGTCAAGAAGTTTGCTGGCTAGGCCATCGATGTGTTCGTTTCCGTGATATCCTAATCGGCACAGAACGATCCTGTAGAATTACGAACGTCGTGAAGCGGATACATAAATGTGTCCGAATATCACGTGGAACTATGCATCAACAAAAAATCAACTATGGATCAAACCAAAATTGTTGATCTCACGTGAAATCTGGCTGCGAAAAAAAATCGCTATACTACGAAGATAGCGGAGATGAGTCGACGTAGGTACATGTTAAGCAGGGATCACACCCCAACAGTGGCCGCGATGTCTTCTCTGGCGGAGGCTCTTTTATCTGGCCGTGTTCCAGTAGTCAGCCTTGCGAATTGCCGGGGAGGACGAGAACCTGGCAGGGCAGAACGCGGGCGTATTTCAGCAAAAGTTATAATTTTTCCTGCCCCGACGAGCTCTGGCCGTGAATCTCGTTTCTGATTGGAGGGCGCGTTGAGGCTCAGGTACTGAGGACCGCCCTCGCAGTCGCGCACTCGCGTAAGTTTTGTCATGCTCGTGTGCCGAAACGGGGTAAAACGAGGTGAAACGTAGGAGAAACGGTGGCGAATGGGGTCCCCGACGAAGAACTCATCCCGTACCGGTGCCGATGTTATTTGCAATATTTTGTGACAATTTCATTTCGTCTCATCCCGCAGCACTCCTTCAGGAATTGGATCTCCGATCACTCCTTCACTCTGATACTGCAAAAATGGAGAAATCACTCTCGGAAACCATCCCCCCCCCCCCCCCCCCCCCCCCCCCCCCCCGACGCCTTTCGAAACATTATTATTCGAAGCTTTCGTGAATATGAATACCGTTTTTCTCCACCAATGCACAGCCGTAAAATCACCGTATAAAATATTGCGTATATCAATCTATCTTCAAAAAGCTCAAAATGATTTATTACGCCTTGATGCCCCCGAAACGGTACCAGTAACACGCCGTTTGCTCACTTCGTATTGCGAATGTGACGCAACTACCGAAGTGTATGGAGTCAAGGTGACACGTGAGTCACGTTCGTCGTTTGCGAAGGGTGTGTGTCTGCAGGAATATTCCATGTACGCACATCCGAGCTGAAAGGTTGCAAAGATTTCATATGCGTCCCTACATTCATCATGCGAGAGATAGAATCAGTGCTGAAAGCAATATCAGGATTTGCGTGAGCGTCACGCATACGCGTGCAAACTCCGAACTGTGCAGTAGGCTGTACTCTGGAACCTCTAGCACCAGTATAATCTTGACTGCTAGTATCAGTATACTCGCACATCCAACGCGGCATTATTTCACAAGGCGAAGACGGGATCGATCCGTAGATATCTTTCTAAGAATTTTGCAATAACCAGGATTTCTTCAGCAATCTGCCCGAGTGTGATCAGGCTGCAAGTAAAAGTCAGGATTTGCGAATAACCTCGTACCGCCTCTTGTACTACAGATCCAAGAGGAAGGCTGTCTTTGTAATTGATGGAAGATCCGATCAACCATTCCTCAGATCTTGGATTCTTTTGTATCCATAATATTGTTCAGAGAACAAATCATCGATTGAATTTTTTTCACAATACGAATGATCAATCGTCCGAACAAGACTGGCTCATGTCAGATAATTTTCATTTCCCTCCGCTTGGCAGAGATTTGTTTTCTGAAAAATCCAGAATCACAAGCGATTTGTCAATATATAATCGATGACTGATCACAATTTCACTGTATCCTACCATGAAAGACAACGGACTCATTAGCCCTGACTTCAACCAGACGACGATTAACAGATCACGGAACCATACTGTGACGAAATTGTTGGATCAAAAAAATCAGCGCAACTGGAACATTGATTTTCGAAAATACCGTATAAAAGCCCTCAGTTTCATCGACACATCTTTCAATTTGTGAAGTAGCTGAACTTCGAGTATAACGTTTCAACATTTGCTTATCGCTCAACCTCTGCGAGAATGGGATTTTTTTTCATGAGGTCTGTCAAAATTTGTATAACACCCTTTGATGTGATTCTTTCGATCGAAGTGATACCAAGATTGGTTGGAAAAAAGCGCTGATTCAATACGATTGGCTTAACGGAATTCGCCTTTATCTAAATTCCGAATCACGCTAAGGAAATTGAAGTGACAAATATCACGAGCTCGTCATAATTCCTAATCAAATATCATAGTCTCTGCGTTATCAGCCCTTCAAGTTTCATCTCCGCGGATTAAACTTCTAAATAAACTTCAGCAGTCTCGGCAATTGGTCTGAAATAAAGTCAATCCACTCATCTACGCACGGACGATGAATAAGACTGGAGCAGACAGAGATCATATTTCGAAAATAAACACGGTCGACAATTCTTCTGAGATAACTTCTTAGCACGATTTTCGGATCGTGTCGTTATCGCGAGCGTTTAAAGAACGTTGTAAAAGTTGAGCCGTGGACAATTCGTAGTATGATTTGAAACGAGAGTCGGAGAGGGGTGACGAAATGTCTTCTTTTAAGTAGCCGATAAATTTAACGATCAGCCCGTTACTTTCGTCCTCGAATTTAATGGCACTTTTTTGTGCGAACTTGTTTTTTACCATAAACTAAGTTCTCTCGTACCAGTTAAATACGTCCTGGCGTCTAATTAGCCCAGATATCCTGCGATATTCCAGATTCTCTCAAGTTGCCATTTTCTACGTCTTAAACTCCGCGCTGAGAATTGTGGACGAGGTTTAGGTACGTTTTTCACTCGCGGGGGTCATCTCATCCGACCCGGTCCAATATTTTCTACAGTCTTGTTTGAATATACTCGTATTCGACTTCGGTTCTCCGTTCAGCCTCGCAGTTTTACAGTTCTCTTTCAGCGAGTCGAAGTCATATTGTACACAAATTAACGTCACCCTGCGCACCTCGAGAGGTAGTTTGACCTGAAACTACTTTCAAAGTTTGAAATAACACAATGTAGATACTAGATATGAATTTTCGATTTTCGTGTCCGGGATTATGGAAACGCAGATAGAATTTGCTGTGAATCTCAAGTCTTGTTCTATAGCTTGATAATTTGTTCAAATCTTTCGCTCATTTTATTTACAGATATGTTTTTGGCCCTGCACAACGTATTTGCAGCATCTTCTGCATAACTTTTGACCGACAAGAAGATCACGATCAACGTCTCAATATTTCATAGATCCATGCTGCAGCGTTCGACTGATAAAATTGAAGTACTAATTTTTGGAGGTGTACTACCCGCTTGACCGATTTTCCAGCACGTCTGAGCATCTTTTCTAGTAACCAATTACACATCTTTGAATTTCCCAACGATAAATTTCGCGAGTTCAAAATCCCAGTGATTTCCCTCGGCTAGTAAGAGGACAAAAAATTCCCATTTCCATCGGGTCCTTGAAATTGAAAGCCTCTAGGCTTGAGATCTGCTGTTCTGCATCAGCCCCCTTCAGCATCCCTAATCATTGCTGCACGAGCTGAGTTATATATGTGGCGTCGAAGCCACGTGCAGGCAGAGGCTGGGGTGGCGGGCTATCGCCCGTAACAAGGCCTGATGTCTCAATTTCCGAAACGACACTCGTCTCAGCGGGGCCTCCGAGCTCGATGCGCTGATACGGGGGTGATAAGGTGCTAAAATAATATACTGACCTCGCCATAGATATATACGGCCGGGCTCATTGTTTCCCGATGTTATCTGCATTTCTCTAGTTTGTTGGGGGATTTATTTGATCGAATATCGATTGAGCTGGTACGTCGGCACGTATCCGATACCTACATTCACGTATTTTCACACGAAAGCATGCAGGTCTCGTAGCTGACATGTCTTTTGACATCGCTCAAACAGAAACATGCGGCGCGGCGATTCGTAGTACATACATACATCGGAAATAAACTTCCCATTCGATCATTCATTGCTCTTCGAGTTGGTATATTAATTGGATCCGTGAGTTAATAATTTCAGTCAGCTTCGCGTATGAAATTGGCTGCCGTGAGATCCGGATTTTAGGTATAAAATGAACCGCCAACAAATTTCCTTTCCAGGTTGAAGATATAATAACGATAATCTGACGCCACGCTGTATCATACGCGTCAGTTTCATCTCTGACCTATTTATCTTTTGCTATGTATATACATGCCTCAGTGATGCAGGCATCGCCTTTTTTCCCATTTCATTTGCATTTCAAGTACAATTTCCATTCACGAAAGGGCGGAAAACCTCCCCGAAAGATCCTCATACTCGGTTCGGTAATTAAAAGAGGTAGGTGTGCCAAATGAGTTTAGGTAATCCAAAAAGAATCCTCCCCCCCCCCCCCCCCCCTCCCTTCTCTCTTTTTCAGACACATATCTGTCCGGAGGAAATTTAGTTCATACTTTATACAGTATATTATACAACGACGCATTCATACTCACACATCAGTTGTAGATGTGCTGTGAATCCAAATGAAATCCCTGATCATGCACACCGTTTCCAAGGCTCATGGTCGGCGGTACGTGAATATATATTATACGTGCGACGGTATATTCAAAATTTGTAACTCAGCAACGCTCATACACTCCGTTTTATGTCTCCCTCGCTTTTGCCTGTGTCGCAACTCATCCCACGGGACGTTTCATCCCCCAGTATTAAATATTAAGGCACAACCCCTCACGCGGTGTAGCGGTAACAGGCACCAAACCGTGCCGGATAGTCATGTGTAACGATCAGTTCATTCTCGTACTGCCATCTCCGGTCCGGCGCATCTCGCCCGGAAATCTAAGCGCTTGAATTCTGTTCTTTTTTCACCTTCCTATCCGTTCGATCGAACATTTTATCAATGATAGGCATATTTTCAAAATCTACTATGGCCAGCGGTCGAACGGAGTTCATCGAACGTGAAGCTTCCGTCTACCTTCAATATGGACAACCCCGATCATCGTCGACGACTTCGTACTTTTCGCGTCACCATCCATGTTCACCGGACACCCATTTTAAATCACGAATTACGACTCATGCTGGACGTAAAATTTCTAATTTTACGGATGCCGGAAAACGCCTCCTCTTCCGCGATCTGCCGTATAGCTTTCTGCCCACCAAGTCTACCTATAAATGACTCAGCTATGGTATGAAATGAAGTTATTGTTGGCAAAAGAGGCAGGTCCACGTGGTCGTGGGTTTTCTATGACCGCAGCATCCGCTGGGACGATTACAACTTAGTCTGTCACCGCTACCGCTACACCGTCAAAAAGCCCAGGACGAAGCGTCAGTTTGATGCCTTTGATGTGGTCGTTAGGACCGAAGGCCGGTCCCGGTGCCAGACCCCTGCGTATACCCGTTTATCTCGTAAGCCCGGATTTAGATTCGGATCCGAAGCTATTATGCATCAGGACGCCCCGGTGTGTATATGTATACATATACACGGGATCTTGCGAACGCGGAAGGGCTTCCCCTGCGCTGCACCCGAAACGATAAACTGCTTAGGCACGAGCGTAATTGATCCTACTCTATACGGCTCTCTCTTTCAGTCCAGCTCCCTGAACAATAAGTAGATAAACTGATACCGAACATGTTTTCCTCGTAGCCCATCGCCATTCTGATTCCAAGAGGATATCTGTGAAACACTTTGAAAGGGTGTATTTTTGGAAGAGGAGTATGTACATGCCGGAGGAACCATACGACGAGATACTCTCATCGCGAGAAACTCGACTGAGCAGTATTCTGAAACGTCATCAATATTGTTCGAGTCGCAATGCTCCTCGTAGATAGATCGAATCAAATAAAAATGCGAGCACATTCCACAAGAGCCATCGTTCACGGCTTCCGATTATTTCTGTATGTTGATCTTTCACCAGAAACTATCCGGAGCACCTATTCACTATATACGCGTGCTCAAGATTTTCAAAAGTCTCGTACGATGAACTGTGACCGAGTGCCTTCAATGAGCTGTACGCATCACCCGCGTATCGATGCTCACGCAAGTTTTTCGTCCAAGTTTCACAGAAATGAGCGAAAGTACAGAGCTGTGACTTTTGCCACGCTTTGCTTCTATCGGAAAACTGTTCAGCTGTTGAATATTTTTTACTGTACCGAAGTGATTTGAGTGATCCATAAACTTCTCATCATATTTTGCGGTTGATGATTGGCCGATAACACAGTTCTTTCTTCGTCTGTTACATGACCATTTATTCAAAACTGAGTTCAAAAATGTGGAATTTGAGTATTGGTTAATCTGACTCCTCATGACAGATATTTCTACCTCGCTTGTATCTGTTTCGGCTCCTAGCTGAGAATTTCAACGGGGAAGTGAAATTGATACGATAAGGCGGAACTTATTTTCGACAACTTTGTTCGGCCCCGTTGGTCCATGAAAAATACACCATTTAAGACGTATATATTCCGTTGAGAGCGTTTCATAATTTTTTACAGGTAGGAAGCAGCAATCGTTAGAAGAGCGTGAGCCAGTTTAATCGAGAAACAGTCCATGGCCATCTTTCGCCTCGGCTGTTTTGTACATACATACGAATAACGGTGGAAGGCTCAAGGAGCTATCAACTTTTGTCGGTGAAGCATGTAAAATAATAAACCTAATAGTAATAGCTATTACCTCTGTACAGGTAACTGTTAAAAAGGGAATTGTGTAAGTCAAGGAGAAAGAGAGAGTATAACGGCGATCGGTGACGTAAGAATTGAATAATTAAATGGAAAGGCCCGCAGAAAGTACACGCCCACCTCATTTTCAATTATCGGTTCTGTTGCCAGATGAGAAAGTATATTGTTGAAACTTTAGTATGGAAATTGATACCGTCAGCCGCTTCTTGAAGCTCATTCGGAGCAAAACTTGGAAAGCTGAAGTTTCGTCTGATAAACTGATACGAATTGAGCGATCCAATATTTATAGGAATTGGTATTGAAATAAGATTGCGAGAAATTCGTTTCCTCCTGAATCCATTCTCTCCATATAATTTCCAATCTCAAACTTGGGAAAATGAATTGGCCAATTGCTCTCAGTCTACTAGGCTATGATTCGCAGGAAAAAGTTTGTTACAATCATGTCATATCATTCGAAACGGTCTGTGAGCAAGTCATAGGCATAGGACGTCTATTGAGAAATTACGAGATAACACAAGTCGAGATCACGTTAGCTTTTGTAATTCACAAAAATTGATGAACTGTGGTGAATCTAATCGCGGCGCTTTGTCCGTTACCAATAACACCCCGAGATTTACCTATTCATCTGCAACAGGGGCAGCCCTGGTGCAGAGTTGTTTGGATCGCGGGTGTTCGACGATACCCGAGAGGGTTCTGACTTTTTCGGATAGATTTGTTCCGAGGTTTTAGAATGGTCTGAGAAATCGTTGCCAGCGGGTAAATCGCAGTAGTAAAGCACCCCTTCGAGGAGCGGCGGCGCGGGGGGAGGATCCCTTGTATTATATGGGACCGGTCTCTAAGTCGTCTTTCAGCGTTTGACGGGGTTTCAAATAAATACTACCGTGAGAGGCGAGGGTGAGACGAGAGTAGAGAAAGCGAGGGGGTGAACCTCGCTTTCTTTTTTAGAGGGTAAAAACTCTGGCCACTGCCGGAGCAGCAGCGAACGACGGTGACTTGAGCAAGGGTCGGATGGATTTTCACTCTCCTCTACCCTTTTATCTACAGCTTCTTCTTAGTTCCACTGCAGTAAACGATCGGGGAATCTGATTGCAAGATTCGTGCAGCGGACTGCATTTCACAGCCGTACCTATACGTATAAATTTGTGAAATTTGACCGAGTATTTTGAATTTTCAGTTCGATTTTGGGGACGTTTACATACCGTCTGATCTCGACGTACCAAAGCCACGGATTCTGCCAGAATTCTCGAGATTCGCCCACGGACTCCGCAGCGGTAACATCAGCATCCTGGACAGCAAGACTCTGTACATTCCGAATCTTCACTACGACGGCGCAGGGCCTGACGCCTATTTTTGGGTCGGAAATGGCACCGAACCGAACACTCTCGGTATCAAAGTGCCCAATGAGATGGGGAGGTAAGCAGAGTGCGGAAATCCCCGCGATAAGCGGTTCAATGATTATTATCAAGAAGTTTGATAAGCCTGAGACATATTTCTGGAAATAGTACTCAACTGATACTGCTGTTGCGGACCCCGTCAGATCGACTGACGAGTTCTGTGCTTGCGAATCATGTGGTGAAGCTTTATCGTCCTTTATTGTTATCTTTCTCACGATTTGCAGTCTTTGACTCTGGTCGCAAGGCAAATACCACGATTGTCCATTATTTGACGAAAAATGTACGTCACGAGAGACCGCGTCTCCAGCTTGCCGCACTTTGCATCTGTGTTCAATACGATTATTTTTCGGCAGTTTACGACCGCTACGTGGCTACCAGGGCGAAGATATCGAGATAGTATTGCCGGACAATTTGACCGTCTACGACATCGAGTGGCTTTCTGTCTGGTGCGTTCAACATCGGCAAAACTTTGGCCATGTCCACATACCGAAGGACCTCGACGTGCCACCTGCCCTGGGACAAACGAAGATTACGGTAAATCGAGACCTGCTGTTAACAGATAGGCCCGGAAGGAATGCGAATACGAGCGTGCCGCTGATTGTCAGGGGGGAAAAGTATTCGCGTTATGAAAAACCGAAAAGAAAACCTTCGATCGGGGCGTCATTTCGTAAATGAAATTTTCTCAAGCTTTCAATCTCGTTATTTTTAGCGATCTATTATTTGTTGATAGCTGGGTAGTGAATTGACTTTTGTGAAAAATTATTCAATTTCCTGTGTCAAATCTGATCCCGGCGACTGGGGTCCCGTTGGATCGTGATCAGAATAATTACGTTTACGATCGCTAAGAAACAATAACCAGGCTGCTCTTCGTTGTTGTATAAAATGAGACCCGAATGAAACTAATGGAAATATTTACTTTTACATACAGCCGCCGTGGTGGTATAACCCTGTGAGTACGATATTGTACAAGTATTGTTTCTGTTCGGCATTCACAGAGATAGAGAGAGGAGAATTCTGAATTGTTTTCCCCCATTATCAATTGAGCGAAGCCACAGTAGACGGTTAATTAAATGGCTGGCGAACTTTCATCAACGCTACTTGATACGTTAAAGAGTGGTTCGAGTCTAGTCAACTGAACCGACATTGCATTGATAAGAGGATGCCATCATGACTTTCTCGGATAAGTACAATTAGTTTCCTTCATCTCTCTATCTCGTTTGCTTTTTCTATGGCAATTTTTCATTATCACTGAAGTGCCTAAATTTGATTTAATAATCAATATTCATTTTATCCGCCCATATTACACATCGATGAGTTTCACGCTTGATATGTTTAAAAATTACACCTACCTATTTCCAGTCTATTTCTTTCCGACGGTAACTCAAATACCAATTTTTATTTTTGGGTGGGGGCGAAATTGCGAAAAACCAAAGTTTTCGGAAATGAAAATACCGCGAGAGTGCAAAATGCAGGAGGGCCATAATAACGAAAGGCTATCTAAGTAGAAACGAAAAATTCAAAACGCAAAAGAATAGAAATAAGTATTAAGCGCGGGCAAATGCTCCCGGAAATTTTGAGGACTCCTTTTACAATTGAGCAAACGTTTGCGTTTTTTTACTTTTGGGTCTTCTATACGTAGCGAATCTCACGTTCAGAGTATTCCAAAGTAAATACGGAAACAAATTTAGAACATTTTTGACTTTTGCAAAATTTCGAAAATTTCTTAGGGTGCCCGTTTTGCCCGCAACTTCTGAACTTTCACTTCTTGATCTTTCGCTACTTCAGAATTCGTGTCTTTGAAATTCAGAATTTCGGCCCGTCTGCTCTTTGGGCTTTCGGAATCTCGATCCCCATTCTCACGCTTTCACAACTTCATGTAATACCTATCACCTTACTGCACTTACGATAAATATCTCGCACCTGATTTAACGACAGAGATATAAACCTTCTGTCGGTCTTGTTACTGCCAGCCTCGAATTTTGAGAGTACGCAAGCCCGGAAGAAACAAAAATTCCCATATTACAGACGAGCAGTACGCGACCCCCGCCGAAGTCCATCCTAACGAACTGCAGGGAGATATTAGGTGACCGGATCCAGGTCCAATGGGAAGTGATTGGAGAAAACGTCCAGATCCGAGTGACAGCTCGAATTGAGGAAGATGAGTACATAGCCTTCGGACTGTCAGGGGAGCAGGGTAAGGCGGAAATGATTGGCGGGGATGTTGCTGTCGTATGGTACAATCAGAAGACTAAAAAGTTCCACGCCGACGATTACTACATGTCGAGTACGGCACAGTGCGATAGCAACAGGGGTGTTTGTCCCGACGAGAGAGTCGGCGGTAAAAACGACGTGATTCTTCTCCACGCGGAAAGAAAAAACGGAATCACTTCCGGTAAGCGAATGGTCGCGATACAACGCTCTTTCAGATTCAGTGTACGTGTTAATTACTCGAAGCGCAATCTGTGTAATGAATTCTGTAGCCTAATTAAGATCTTCAAACGCACGAGAAAACTGTCAAGCAGTTCGAAACGGCTTGTAGAGCTTGCGCCGAGTAAATGACGAGTTAAGTTTTTCAATTCACAGTCAAGTACATGAGACCAATGAGCACAAACGAACCGGTAATGGATCAGATCATCCCAGAAAGTGAAGTCAGCGTGATAGCGGCTATTGGACCTCTAAATTCCAGAGGAGAAGCAAACGCCCACGAAAATTTCGACAAGACCACGGACGACATTCGAATCGATTTCACATCACGAAATGATAACCAGTGCAAGTTCTCTTCGCATAACATCCCCGGACCCACGAAACTCGACGCATGGCCACCTGCTAAAATCTCCGGCGAAACCAACCTCACCGCGAGAATTGGTCCCCCTGGAGGCCTCAGAGGATACACTTCGATCACCGGTAAATTTCCAGATGCACATCGCAATAAATTCACGATAATCGCAGCAGATGCTTTCTATCTATTCGATCACGTTTTTGACGCTAATAGCTCAGACTGCGGTAGTTCTATGTCATCGGCAATTGGAGAATCGTATTGCACGTATCAGACTCTACTTCAACTCAATGTTCGTATCGATAATTGCAGGTCAACCGTCATGGGGCATCGCGTGGTACATTAACGATCTTTTGATCCCTGAAATTTACGTCGAACGGGGCCAGACCTACACTTTTACCGTTGAAGGTGGTATGGACCCCAGTGTTCCGCTCAGGTAATTCACCACAATACTTTTCACTGCAGCATCTAACCGAATTGTACAGCACAGTGTGATGGATCGGCCAATGGAGTGTAGATCAGGGTGTGCCGGAAACGACATTATTTTCCGTTGCCACATCCCACCATTTTGAAAGCTAGTTGTTCACTCAAAAAACACGTTCGTATATAATTCTCGATTTAACTTCACCGTATACTATCCGGAAGAATAGCAACCCCAGCGAGCGAAACGGGCTTCGCATCCCTGAAAGCTGTTTCATCATGCGTTCTGATTAATAAATGCAAATTTTCACACAAAAATTGTGTATTTTCCGATGTTCTCCCAATGGAAACGAGCATACACACCCTAGAATACATATTAATCCGCGATTCTCATTCAGGTACCACCCGTTTTATATAACTGATAATCCGGAGGGTGGGTTGGGTCAAAGGAGCCCGGCTGACCAAAGGAAGCAGACCATTTACGCCGGAGTCGGATGGAGCTCTGAACCGTATCCTACAGCCACGGGACGGTATTGCGAATGGGTGCACAAGACGGTAGATATGAGCGACGATTCGAAAACGTTTGAGAGTTTCTTCAAGACGTTGAAGCTCGAGTGCCAAGAGGGTGCGCCTGCTGTACTCACGTGGAAGGTTCCGAACAATGCTCCCAATCTGTTATACTATCAGGTAAGTGAAGTTGAGTCCTTGTTCTCGCCTGCATCAAGCAGATTCCCTTCTTTTCCGAAATTACCTTAATTTCATATCCCGCATACCCGAAACTTGAGTCAATCCACATTATAATTTCCCAGGCATTTCGCCCGCGGCTCTCTCAGTATTTGATATGAAAAATTTGTCCGTTTCTTAAACTCAGTATGATTCGAGCTATATTTTTTCAAACTATACCGAGTTCCGAAAAATATTTTTGCATCCGGTGTTAGTTGGCACGTGATTTATTCTAATTTTTCGCTATTTTGCCGCAACGAGGGCTTTTTCGGAAGCTTTTGGATACATCTCCGATCTGAACTGATCTTAGAGCTTGCCGGGCACCAATTTTTATGTGCAATGGGTCACTGAGCAACGATCTGAGCAGCACGAAATTCTGCTGTAAACTAGTTAAAAATGGGAGCTCCCCGGGCATCGATTTCCACGCATAGCTATCTTTATGAAAAGAAATTCGAAAAATGGGGAGAAACATTCCCAAAATTCATGATCTTCGACTACTTTGACGATTTGAGACGGCAGATGCAGCGGAGGATGTATTGAAGCTTCACGGTTGAAGAATTATTTTATTGGGATTCAACGTAAACTAGAGCGCAATTGAGATCGGCGATATTCAACGATTTCCGAAAATCGACCCCTCCGTTTCGACAAGATATCGAAAAATATTGAATCGTACTACATACACGGTATGCAAGACAGAGAGCTATTTTTCGAACTTTCCGAAACGATTTCGTCCGATGTGGGATACGTAGCTATAATGAATAGTCCGGACGGATTTTTGTGCACAAAAAGCTACAGAGGTGGGCGCGGTGCTTGCGCACTTCAAATGCAATTTTTAGCAACAGTAATCCCTGCACGAGGCAGCTGACATTCATTTTGAAAATGGATTCAATGCATGCATCATTGCTTAGTCTTTCAGGGGCAGAGATATTGTTTTACGACTCTCATTAGGCGAAGAGACAGAGAGAGCCGGTATTGGAATTATTCGGGAACGAGGGGCGAATCGAATGATTAAAAATTATCGAAATTTTTTTTAAGCAGTTATACAATAGTTCACCGCCGATATTTCACTGGGACCACAAAATTGCGCCGAATTCTACCGTTTCATCAAATTCTGCATGGGGTTCGAGAAGATAATACGAATTTTAATTGTGTAATGATTGCAGTGCTTTTCTCACAACAACTTAGGATGGAAAATTCGCGTCGTGGACCCTGGCTTCGAGCTTCCGAATGATAAAAATGACGGAGACGCGATAAAAGCGATGCAGGTCGTAGCTTTAATGATATCAAGTTTTTTATTATTTTTTAGATGAATAGATAACAATCATTCACTTCGATTTGAATGAAACTTGAAAAACCGACAAAAAACAAAGAAAAAAAAAAAAAAAAAAAAAAAAGAAACAAAAAAGAAACATTGAAAAGTAACAAATATAATGAAAGTTTTAGAGGTGCTTGTGCAGGCGAAGTACGTACAGTTGTAAAGTAATTTAAAATTTAAATGATACAAGGTTGTAAGAAAGTAATTCAGCTTATAAGAGTAAAACTTAGAAAAATATTTTTAAGACATAATTCAAATCTAGTTTACGATAAATTAAGAGAATACAAATAATACGAGAAAGCGGGACAATAAAAATATCAAAACGCTATCAGAAGTATCGAGCTGTTTGACAATAATAATCGCAATTCAAACTGAATTGGAGGCGTATAGGTATATGAAAGTTCGACAATACATAAAATATGATTATCAATATGAAACAATATCACTTCCAAACTAATAAAATCGGAAGATATAGTTATATTTATATTATATTTAAGGTTCGTAATAAATTTCATGAGATTTTCAATTATATATTACGTGCATTTGCATAAGAATTGGGCGAGGCGGATGTAAATTTTTGCACAAAGCTATATAGATGAATTTCCGTAGTTACTATACATTATTATGAGATACAATGTAAGATAATATATTATAAATCATGCTGTCTACTTGACAATAATTTACGATAGATTCAAAGTATAGTAGATAATACACATTCACATGTAAAGTACGGCACATTCTTCATCAATTCAACAAGCCAATATTTCTGGATTCTTCAAATCATTTCGCGTCGATTCGATTCGCGATCGATTACTTATGACTCATGCCAAACAGCGATCCGCGCCAGTCGGTTACAGAATACAGGCAATCTTCTGACAAACTTTGACTACAGAAATTTTGTCTCCGACTAGCGATTCCTGGGGCAAAGAGTCGATTTTTCGATCGATTAGCAGCCTTCACATCGACTAAACTAAACAATTTTCAAACAGTTTCTGTCTCCGTCGTAGTAACTTGCATTTAAAAAGCAGTTCGCATCGTGATACCTATAATTTGGCAATTTTTTGAATTCCACAATTCATTTGACATGATGTTCAGGAGCTGCCGATCAAAACTGCACATTGCTACTCTTCACTTTTTCCATAATTCAATACAAACTACGAATAGGTACAGTGGCCTTCTGCTGGTGAATTGGCCCCATGATTCTTTTTTTCATTTTTTTCATTTTCTTCATCTCAAGAGGGAGAGACTAGAACCGAAGAAGAAAGTGAATGCAGGAAAACGAAGACAATTCTCGGGGCGGGGGAGGGGGAGGGGTGCGAATTCATCAGAAGGGTGGCCGCGAAACTGCACCCATACCTCAAATACACTTTCGGCAATAGAATTTTGACATTTTTTATTCGAGTTTTGTAACCATAAAAGTAATTGAGAAAATCGGGTGTTCTCTTGATCAGTCATAATACGTATGCCTCATACGAACTGATTCGATTGTCCGGTCTTGACCAAGTTTTGACTTTGAGAATAGTGTTGAAGCACAAACAGTAGTGTTCCGATTCGAACAAATGTATTGTGAAACATTCTCGACCCAATTTGAGATATAATTCAGCACACTGAGTCGGAATGAAAAATGAAAATAACAACCGTGGAAAGTAGGAATATATGGTTTTGATTGACATCTCCTAGAATATTCTAAACCGACGTCACTCTACGAAAGTCTTTGAAGACGGAAAATTAGTTACTGGAAAATTTCGTGACCCGTCAATGGTGACTGTGGAACAACCTGCGCAGCGAGTTGAAGCGAAATGTGATAAATGAACGAGAAATTTGTTGCCCTGATTCGAAATGACGAAGAATGACGCATATGTTGCATGTGCATTTAATAAATAAATAAATAAATATATATACATATAAGCGTATATGTCCTTACGTATACGTATTAAAAAAGGAATATATCGACCCAGGAATGATGTGGTACCCGAGACTATCAGCGCTTCATCACTTGTGTCAGGCTGAATAGTTTTATAGTTAACACAGATCGCGAGTCAGTGAAATTTACACATTTTTCAAACTATAGCCTTGCGTCTCCGGTGATATTTAGGTATCGATCGATTATGAGACTGGAGTCGCTAAATCGTAGCCAAAGTCTGATTTCCATCGGGACTATGAAATGGCCTATATGTATCGGAAAGACAAACTTTTCCAATGACAAAATAATATGGCGATGGTATGACATACCAGCGACACCCCGCCAAAAACTATGAGCAATGCGATTACATTAATTGCTTTGCAAATAATCAGTAAAACTGCTCCTGAGATTGGTTCAAAACCAGTGAAACGCAGGGAATCCCAGCCCTGGGGATCAAGTTAGTAAAAGGAGTAACGTCGAGTTCTTGAGTCTTATAGTTACATGTCAATTCGTGCCTATATAGAGATAGTTAACGGAGAAACCATATCAAGTTATCAAATTTCGCAACAAGAATAGTTCAAAATGCCCAAAGCTCTGCCTTCCGAAACGCTGACGAAAAATTGTCATTCACTTAGTAATTACGAATGAATAATAATCCTAGTTCTCATAGGCAGATTTCGCGATACGAAATCGTTAAAAAACGTTCGGTGACACCGAAAATTGCAAGACATTATTCCTAGCTTATTTTTATTTCACTATTTCTCAAGTTCCGACCCAAAATCTCCATTTCGTCGGAGTTTCCGACTATTCAATGAAAAGCTCCGTGCGATGTCATGTATGTTAGGATATCCGATATTAACTCTTCCGCCCGGGTTCTGGACATAATTGGCGAAAATTTCCGTTACCGCTTTCGAAAATCAGACGAATAAATTTCACTTCCGAGGCATGATCAGTGTAGGCCCTGCGCAATTGAAAATGTTTAAACAGACTTCATGTAATAGTTGAATAGCCGTATATAGAGAGTTTGTACGTTTTTTACACAAACCTCCTGGGTTTGGGATCCCGTACATCAACTATAACAATTATAGGTCTCGGGTACAGACAGAATCCTGGAATATGGAGTATTTTCAAGGAAATTACGAACGTATATACATACCTACTCATACTCAAACTCATATACGACATACTATGTATATATGGTGGACCTTCCTACAACGGAGTGAAAGTAATACATGTGCCTTGGGTGCAGATATAATTGAATATATAATTGAAAGAGATTTGGCATTCTTTTGGAAATATGACCACTCGTACGTAGAAACTGGCCCCTAAATAAAAACTGTGCTTGCGAATACAGAGAGATATCGGATTCATCGTCTCACCTCTGTCGTAGAAAATTAAGGTTGAAGTGTTGAATAAGTATATTATAGTATATAATATAGAATGTAATATCCATACGTATAGGTATATTCACGTGAAGCGGGGTGATCGAATATTGAATGAGTGATACAGGGAGGGACGTGTAATAAACCGTCAGAAAAAAATCTGTCGCCACAAGCGGTCCACACTCGAATCTTCGGGTTGATTTGAACGTCGTTCTTTCAATCATTGCGATATAAATTCTTGCTTTGATGCGGAGCTATGGATATGCCGTTCCAATTTGAAAATTTTCCAAGTGACAACAAATTTTCAGTGGACTTCATTGAACAAATTTTCTTTTTTCAACGGTCCAAGTTGAGGATTGGTGAGATGTCAGAGCTCGCGGCTACAGCGGATCGCGTCGGGTTGTTATTAACGATAGCGACTCATTGTCAGAATGATTAAATCTGGGGGCAATTCAAACGCAACCAAGAAATCAGTAAAATACATAATCAGCTTAGAGAATATGAGTAATATAGTATAAATGATAATATAATATAATTTAAACGGTGAATCTGTCGAAATTGCCAGTTTCTTTGCACGAGTTGCTCTTCAAAATTGAAATGATCAAAATTTATAAACAATATAATACCTACATGGAGACCAGATTGTAAATTCTATATGAAATTCAGAACATACATAACGTATAATTATATATGTATATAATATAACGGTTATAAACGTACTCGTAATAATTCTTATCTTTAACCATAATACATAATTTAAGAGACAATAAACGAACTCTATTCTTACGATTGGTGGCATACGTACGCATAATTAGGACGATACTTGATGGCAACTTAAGACAATAATTTTTGAGCCAAGCATGTATAGTTTTTCTTCTTTTTTCATATATGAAAAAAGAAAATAAAATTTTAAACACAGAGATATATGTATATGAATATATATATATATATACCTATATATATATACCTATATATAGCTCGTAAGCGGATCGAACTCCTACGTCTGTGAGCATGACAATAATGAAAATCAACTCTTGGGCTGATGTTAATTGGCTGCCGTGTAAAAAAGCAGATAAACTACAATATTGATAATAACCAGTGTAATGCCATGAGAGAAATATCACAGCCATACGTGAAATATATATCTTGAAATTTAGATTTGGGGCGCGAAAACCGGAAGAAAAACCCTCCATGTTGAATGATCCGAAGATTTACTAGTATTCGAATGAACGCTCAAATTCTGCGTTACAGTACATTGGAATATAGGTATAGGTATACGAGACATGAATCGATGTGATCCTGCAAAAATAATGATACTACGAATTCATTTAGACGCCTGCGATGCGTCTTGTATTGTAATTATTTCCACCGGCGTTTTCACGGCAGCTCAACAACGTCCAGACTTGTTAGTACTTAAGAAAGAAAAAATAATAATTTAGCAATTAAGAAAAATCCATTTACTGAATCATCTATCGTCGTAGTGCTTTCCAAACTGAAGGCTGGGTCGGCTTGTAGAACAGCAAATTACATAGTTTAATCTGATATTGAAATCATAATCTGAACGTAAAACAGGAAGAAGCAATATGGCATTTTGAGGAAAATCAGGGAAAAAATGATTTTCGAGATTTTTAAATGAATGATTTTTTTTCGAGGGGCACAATAGCGGCCGATCACTTCAGCAAGTAGTTATTTTCGAATGAATTCTGAGCACCCGGTGTTTATTGGCAAACTTCGTCCGAGATTCAGTTTAGAAACGGCAGTTTTTCGAAATAATCTGAGAACTTTCGACCGGGAATGAATATTGAGGAAAACAATTCGACCGAAGCTGAGTCACATGGAGACTTTACTAATTATATAAGAAGATATATTCGTATCGATCGCGGTCCTTATTGAAAAGTTTGGGAAACACTAAACAGTCGCATGTATACAGTATAACGTTTACAGATCAATAAAAAGATAATAAGAAGATAAATTTAATATACATATATCTATAGTTATTGTCTATGTAAACTATCTATAATTATTGTCTACGTACAGCATGCTCCTCACGAATATACGAAGTTTAGGCTAATTCGTATATCCGTGAGGAGCATGCTGTACGTAGAGAATAACTTTGAAAAACAATAATAATAATAATAATAATAATGATAATGATATCAATGATAATAATATAATAATGAGTAAAACATTTCATACTCCATAAAGTTAATTATATATACATATATATATACATATATATATATATATAATTGGATAAGTTTTAGGAATAAGATTAGCTGGTTAAGTTTAGAATTAGGGATTTTGTCAATACAAAAAGGAGTGTGTGATCAATGAATAATGTTTATTTCGAATTTAAGAAGGTATATGTAAGCTGGAATTTGAGCATTTCTTGGTTTTGTATTTTAAGCATTTTTCCTCACCCGAATTTCGAAGAGTCGGGATTAAGCTATAGGACTAGACTCCGGCGCTGCGGTGTGCCGAAAGTGACACAGCGTTTGGCTCAGCATAGAAACATTCGTACATAATTACCGATAGTAGTTACCTTGATCTCGGATCTCTCATCCAATGTGAAGTATGTAGTTGAGGAATAACCGTTCTGTCGAGTCTCGATTCTATCGGTAAATCAGTGACTTATAGTCGCTGGATTGCGGCGTGGACGCGGGAAGGGGGGTGAGTTGGGACGGAGGTGTTGTGATAACGCGCTTAAGATACGCGCCATTTCACTCGACGCCCCCGTGCGCCGCATACATTGAAACGGCGTGTATTTCAAACGGATTATCACACGCGTCCCCGTCATAACACGCTCCACCGCCCGCGACATAATGGATTTTAAGAAGTTTCAGCTCTTGTCATCTCCAATTAGTGTAGAAATTGAAGTACCGTATCAATAAGTTTTATTTAGAAATCTTGTTAGTCAAAGTAAAAATGACAAATACCTGTTTCGATACACTGTTATGCTTGTAATCATCACCACCAACCCCCCCCCCCCCCCCCCCCCCCCCAAGATTTCGTAACAAAGATGAAAATTAAACATCAAATCGCTGAAGATCTTGAAAGGAAAGAAAATGAGAGAAAAACCAGTAACCAAAATTCGAAAACGTATAAGAAATTGAATGATTATCCTCTACGACGTATCAAAATACCATAATAGTTAATTACATTATATCAAACATTGTTGTAAACCATTCTTTCAACGTTTATGTGTTAGGCTAGGGAAATGAAAACAATATAAATAATTAAGTAAATGAATAAATTTAAACTACGATACTTAGTACCAATCTGTAATTATGTCAAGCAATTCGAGGAGCACTCAATAATTGGTACATGTGAAGAAATACGGTGGAATTAGAATTCAATCGTTTTATTAGGTATAATAACTCACAAACAATTAGATATAGCTCTATGAGTCTAGTATATCAAACTGATATGAGCAAAGCTAAGTAAATTTTTGTTATTCGTCTTTTTTGTGTTTGTTCTGTTTTTTCATAATCGACGAGGCATTAGGTGTGTTCCAAATAAGCGATTGAAGTGTATTTCTTCGTTGCATATGATTACTGGTGCATTCTGTCAATTCCCAGAGAGACTTTTTCGGCAAAAGTTTGCTTTCGATTGGCTACAAGGTCTACCGCATGTAGTAAAACAAGACGAAAATTTATCAAGTTTTCCTTCCTGTCTAGAACAGCCTATGAGAAACCGTTATTGAGTATTTCAATTTGTTATACTCAAAGGTGCATATTTTTTGTTCGTCGTTCATGAATTGTGAAATTATACAAAAAAACAAATGAGGAAACAACAGCTTCTCAACATATGTCTGCCGAATTTTCCAAAGATTGCATTCTTTTGAACGTCACGTAATACTAACTATGAGAAAGATGAGATCTTTCTTGTTCCGAAGTAGTTGCCGATTTTCAATGACCTGAGGTCTGCGGATGGAATTGCTCTTATCTAGTCTCCTAGATCGCACTCTTCGAGATAATTCTTAAACGACACAGAGTAAAATTCCAATTTATTCATTGAAAATCATTCTTTCCTTATTCGATACCGTGAAGGCTTTTAAATTTATCATATATCTACATATTTTAAATTGATTAAAAAAAATGGTAAAAATGGAAATATTTCAGGCAATGAAATGAAGAAAAATGATTGTCGTTCGTTTCTACACTACGACATGTCACGGATCCCCATTCCAGATTTCAGATTTGCTCTGCTAGGTGCGATCTAAGAGAAGAAGATAAATGGAAAATCTGATCGAAGGCGTAATCGGTTCGTTAATAATCGGTATTCAAAAAAGAGCACAGTTGTTTCATATCTACGTTATACGACGTTCTAAATCATACAATCCCGAAAAATTTTGAATATATATCCGAAATGGAAAATAGTATTTCACGAATTCTTCGTTCCGTATTTTTGAGGTGCAGGTAACCAGCAGCGGACGAAGAATATGCAACGCTGTAGAGTAAATCAGCGCACTTACCGTTGATAATAAATTACTTATAGAAAGTTCTTTGAATCGAATGACCAAAACTGAAGAATTCTTATTTCTTTTTCTATCCACGTATAACAAGATCCCGAAATAGTAACGAAACGAAAATCGTGCCGAAGAAAACCTTTGTGATATTTAGCGGAATGCGCCTGCTGTAGAATCGATAATTATCCGTTCACATTAGTCTAATTATAGTGAAGTTGTTTAAATGTTACTTTGTTTATATATAGTCTATGCGTAAGCCGGCTATTTATTTCGCAATATCAAATTGGAAATAAAAGGTGTAACGTGTCGAACCAATGTTAATATTTTCCAAATGTTTCAACGACCTTTAGTTGATAATATATCATAATATCCGGAAGTGTTACTCTATATTACCGTTTAATTCTATACACTGTATACTGTACCTATACCTTTGTATAATCATTTTTTTACTCAATTTATGTGTACAGAGGAATACACAGAGGTGTACGATCAAGTTATTATACTATATCACTACAGATATACCCTATAGATCCCATAGACTCGTATAGAATTTTCACGTAATACATAGTACTCTCAATTAATTCGTCACCCAAATTATGCTTTATCAAAGTTTATTGACAAACCACGTGTAGAAAACAGGCCACTGTCATTCATCCCTATCGTTAAAATGAAATGTAATCTCGGGTTACCATCGCGTGTCAGTTGAATCCAAAAAAGGCAAAATTCGACTTCGCTATCTTTGATTGTGAATAAATCTTGGAGGATTTGTTGCGGTCCATCGCAAATCACCTCACGTAGGACGATTTTGCGAAAAAGCAGTTGGTTTCTGTATTATACATGCTTTCGAGAATTTGGTTTTGCACTGATATTTCGGGACTGGCTCGAACTATTATATTGAGTTCATTAAAATTTGCCAAAAAATGTTATATTACGTAGAGCATTGTCTGGTGGAGCTATACAGAGAATTTGCAAGGGGTATTCTTTCGTTAGGGATCAAAAAAATTCTCAAAAATTGTAATACCATCAGCTCGTCGAATGGAAGAAGGCGAATATGAATATAAAAGTGATGATTGTAAATGGGCCACCTTCCTGCGTTTCTCTCACACGATAAAAGAACCTTTCGGTCTGCTTACTCGGAAACATTCGAGCAAAACACGTTCAAAGATTTTTTGTGATCCTCAACGAAATATTAGCCTCTTAGAATTTTTTTTCACAGTTCCTCAGGATAGGACTGTACTTAATGCAAAATATAGGTCAGAAGCAAAAAAGTTCAAAACTTTTGAAACGTATTGAAAAATGGTGAAATTTCATTAATTGAATAACCAGCCCGGATAATGTGTGCTCCAGAATGAGCGCTTGACAAACTCTATAGCTCCATTCAGTCCCGAGATGTGTATAAGCAGGAAAATTGGACTCTCGAAAACTCTAGACTGAACCCTATTTTCACGAAATGGTTCGATACGAACTCATTCGTAGCGGTCCACAAACTATTCCGACAGTTTGGACAGAATCTAAGATGGTGAGGTCTAGAGTGTTCGACCTGGCACGGAATGATCCGATAGAAATTTCTTGACATGTTAAAATAGCAAGAAAGAACAAATTTCGTTCTTCGTACATCGTGCGTAAGGCCCCTTGCCATTTACAATTTGAGAATGGTGTCTAGCTATGCAAACATGTATTATGTATGTACCACGAATTTCACTAATGAGATATATAATACCTATCCCCATACAATTGAGGCACATTATGATTATTACTTATTGAACGTTGTATCATATTTTATATTCACTTCTTGTGGTTGACAATAAACGGGTTTTATAAAACATCATATACACAATTATATTACTATCATTTCGATCATTTTATTACAGAGTGAAAAATCTTCCTAGAAACTGTGAATGATTGAATAATAAAGTTTCATGCGCATAAGAATGACGGAGTATTTTCACGTGATTTATGATTGTTTGAACAAATTTAGATCTCACCGTCGTTGAATTATTTAGGGTAACCCCAGGGATCTTTCTTGCGATCCATTAGGGCTAAAGAGGATTCACAAATCTTTCGGAATACATCGCGCAGTCGTTGTTTTGGGAATACCTGTAAATGGAAAAATGAGGGTTCATGTTGTTATTTTCAAGGTACCGTTGATCGCCACGTACCTTATAAAGCTGGTGCTGTTCAGAAGCCAATGTGTCAGCCAGCTGAATACATTCTGCATGTTCGTTCATTTCGGACATCACGGAATGCAATAATAAAGCAATCTTTGGAATACATAATTTTCTTAAATTTTCCATTTGGTTTTCTCGCAATTGCTCGTCACGGCATGAATGCTCTTCATTGTTGTAATTTGAATCTACTAGCCAGCCTCCGTCAGGGAATAATAGAACGTTGAATAGGAGTTGCTTCACTGCCTGAAAAATCCGAAATATACGTGCTCAGTATCGAAGGTATATATATATACACCGAATAGCCGAAAATTATGAAATCTCTGGGGAAGCCGAAACAATTGGTATTTCAGGAAGACTGAAATACTGAAATGAATACGAAATACAAAAAACCCAAGAGAAATACTCAACCAATAATTTTGAATGGCTCTAAAAATTAGTCAATGTAAGTACTGAATAATTGTGATTAACTCATCTATTTTTGGTGAATTGAAAAAGAAGTCCGAGATGACTTGTCCATCAAAAACTATTTCAAGGCTCAAAAACTGCTTATCAACTGGATTCAGACTTGATTTGATGGAAATGGCAAAATTTGGCATTGTTTACGATTCCATATGGTTGAGATATTGTCAGCTACATGCCTTGAAAGCTTTCTGAGAACTCGGAACTTTCGAGAATCCAGAAATATTTGGGGAAACCAGAAGTCGGCAATTGTCGAATATTTCAGATTTCCCAAATATTTGGGCAATTCCGATTCTCTCAAGTACATGAAATCTTCGAGAATCTCGATATTTTCGAGAACTCAGACCGAAGCTACTAGATTCTCCCAAACCTGACCCAACACAATGAATTTCGGTACCCGGCACAATACAATCAGTTATTATATTAAAGGTTCTAAAGATTCTCAGTGACGACCTTCAGCTTCACATCAGACTTCTCTGTATAAAATCGAAAGTACCTTTGTGTGATGCTGCATCGTGCATTTCCACCTTTCCAACTCGGCATTATATTGTGCTTTCTTATGATCATGAGCAACTTTTTCAGTGAAAGTAGCATACAGCGGTAGATCGGGTAAAGGAGTTGGTCTGCCATGATGAAAGTGTGTAAACCATTCTGTAAATCCCTCTTGCGCATCTGCGTATGCTTTGTAACACAAATATTCACGAATCGATGCTGACGCTTTTTTGGGTAAATTATTTGTCATTGTTAAATTTGCCATTGTTCCTTCCATTGTTGGATACTCCGTCATTATTACTTCAATCGAATCCATTGGAATCTACAACAATTGCCATGCGAATTATTTATTACTCCTTTCAAGCATTTGGATGAATTGCTCATCTATATCGGGTTTTCATTGAATACGGAGCTTATTAGAGGTTCGAAACAAACAAAAATTTGATTTGATTCTTTTCTGTATTTCAAAGAGGGTCATCACCTTATTCAAAGCCTTCCTCGCAGCATCGATCTTCTCATTGGATAGAAAATACCTGATCAAAGCATTAGCTTGCCACAGCGCTTCCTCCCGTTGGCTTTGATAAAACACTATCCAGTCGAGCGCGTTTATTTTTTCCATATCAGCATCTGTGATGGCACCTTTTAGATCCCAGGAACTGGCTTCATGGTTCTTCTGTCTTATATTTTCAACGACTAATTTAGTGATCGCCTCTACGTGTAGATTTGTAACTTCAGCTGCGGTAAGACACTTTTTTCGTAGTTCATAATCCTGTACATTTTCCAGGTAATGCGCGTATGTTGTTATCTGGTCTTCTTGCGGCAGTGTAGCTGTGTAGAATGCAACTAAATTCGGATCTCCTATTTCGATTAAGACTTGTATGTAAGCCGTCAATACCTTGTGGCCAATTCTGTCGTTGGTACTCCTACCGATTTGTCTCAAAAACAGAGTTAAATGAGCAACAAAACGCAAGAACTGTGCGGTACAAGTACCAGAGTCTACAAGAACCTCAATTTCTTCCATTAGCTTAGGGATTTGATCAAGAATTAAATATTTTTGTATCAAATGATCAGGCTCCGTTGACTGCGCTCTGATATTCGAATATTTCGATGCTTGTAGAGCGTCAAATACGCCTTCGATGTCCGTCTCATTTTGCCAATACTCTTCTGGCATTGGTGTATAGCTTTTCAATACCGCTCCTCTGATTTCAGACTCTACTTTAATGTCTAGCAGCGTTTTCACGTGCGACCATAATGCGTCCTGCCAAGATTTCGATATAGGCAATAGCTTACGGAGATTCCCACACAGACTAGCGTATATCGCACGATAATATTCCCCTGAAGAAATACAAAAGAATCATTATTACAAAATAAAAACTATCCTACAGAAAATTAACTCTGTATCGTCACCTGTTTTACTCACCAGCACGTTTGTCTTCGGACAATTCCCATGCACACAATTTCCAGAGACTCCGATTCGGGTTTCCCTCAATAGGGAGTTTCGTGTCATCCAGTGGGTTCGTGTAATTAGGATCGTGATGAGGTGTCCATCCTAAGAGACAAGCGGCTCTCCACGGTTGCCCGCAATGGACAGCTAAGGCCTGTGCTCTTTGTAAACGCCCACATCTGACCTAAGCACAACATGTTTATTAAAATATCAGAAGCACACATATTAAACAATTACATGTGGTCAAGTATCTACCTCTAAAAACATTCTCTTCTCTAATCTAGCATCATCTTCTTTGTCCAAGTCGTGTAGAGGCCTGCCTTCTCGTATCGGCGCATCAGGATCTAAGGAAGTGACCATGGGCCTAGAGGATTTGAAAGTTACGCCTGTCTTTTCGTTTTGTAATTGATGTAGGGTATTTTCCCAGGCGACAGTTTTATCAGTGAAATTTTCGATCAAAGGTAATCTGTTGGCCTGATCCGAGGCATTTTTTTCCAACCAATCCACGATGAGTTGATATTCGGTGATCAGATGGTCATTTTTGTACAAGTTATCGATCACATCTTTCTCTGACATGGTTGTCTTCAAGTCCATTTCCGTTGTCGTATGAAAGTTGGAAGAATTTATACGGTTTTGGTACATACAGTACACTAAGCGCCAAGTGTTTCTTTCGTTTTCCAAGTTGATTTCTTCATCTGACATCTGTGTGCTTTCCACCTTTGATTGCATCCCTGTTAGAATTCACAAGTTCAAATGAAATGGTACAGAATTGACGAATGAAATTCTTCTTCACTTTAACCTCAGGTAGACAGTCGCTTTATAGATACGTACCCCTCATAATTTCCAGGGTATCGGTACAAGTCTGTATAAAATCTGCAATTGTTTCAAATATTTGTGGAGCGGAGGTATGCGCCTGCATACTTTCGAGGAATTCGTGGAATAGTTTAACGTTGACTTCTCGCCATGGTTCGTTCGCTTTTAGTATGATACCTGTCGCTGCAGAATCGTCCATGAGCTCTCTCAGTGTCATGTCATTCTTTTCCGTAGTATTCATAATGTCTCGGAGTTCGTGCGGAGCCATTGTAACGGAAGTATCGAAATCCTCCAAGTCATTTTTGTTGAATGACTTTGTACGGAAATATGATCTGTGAGCTCTTGGACTTTTGACGGCAGCACCGAACGACTTGGACTGGTCACAGAAACTGCGAGAAACATTCTCCGAAGAGTCTGTTGCTTTCTCTGGATTGTAGCTTGGCTGGAGAGAAATACGCTTCGGCGTTGTACTCTTCGACGATATTCTTAATAACGGCTTCCTCTGGATTTTCTCGGAACCCAACAATCTAATCGAATGCTCGAGATTCTCTGGAGTCCCACAGGGCGAATCCATCGTTAGATAATCTGCAAAAAAATTACCGTTACGAAGTTGATGAGGAGATGAAAGGATTTCAGTCCCGCAAAGTAGGACGCAAATTCGAGAGAACAGGTCGTTAATCATATTCAGAGAAGCAGGCTTCATCTTGGATGAGAGGAATATTGTTATTCGTTAACTAATTACGAATCTACGAAACTTGGAGAATAGTTTTTGGTAATAGAATCATTTGAACAGTAATATTATAAATGAAGAAGAATGTTCGAGATGATTGTAATTATTAAAAGATGCAATTCTTATGATGTTTGAGGTTATGAATTCTTGTTCCTCGCGTATCCTGAGGTTGTCAGCGGTATATTGTCAACAACACTATCAGAGAGCGATGTTTGTTTGGCCAGGAGATGAATACACAAAATTTGAAGCATAATTTCTGGATTGATGTACGTGTATGTATGTTAAGTCAAACATTTGATTCCTAACCTCAATTCTCACGTGAGTAATGTGATAACCGATTTACATAATATGAGATATCGAGATCCAGAAAATTTCTTGAACATCACATCACTCATAAAATGTTAATTACAGCACAAATTTTCATCAACAATGAATAAACAACTGAATAAACACCAGTATTAAACTTATGAGAAGTTTACACCCAGTGCACCGGTTGCGAGCGCGAAATCAAACGGTTTTCGGCAGTATTTGACCAATTCGAATCTTCATTAAGGCTACATTAATGTTATTGGCACAATACTGAACGTCCGAGAATCTGCGATACAGGGGGCGGGGTGTTTCGCGTGAGCCAATGAGAGCCTTTCTTTTGCAGGTGGAAATCGACGAATTCAAAATCATTGAGTACTTCCGTTAGATCAAACTAATCATATGGCGCTGCGTATCTCATCGCTCTCATGAAAGTAAACTTTGAAATAAAAACAGTTTCGAATGGAATCAAGATGGCGACTGGTGAGTATTTAGATGAAGATGTAATTTTCATTAACAAGCGGTAATCTCATGATGCTAATATAATATTTACAATGCTCTGTGTGGCTCCTGTAACTCCAATTCCGAATCCCTTGAAATTAATTACCTAAAAATATTTGCAAATAATTTCCGGCACCTTAACCACAAAACATTCATTTCTCATTACATTTCCATCTCTTAATTCGCACCCCTGAATATTCGTTCGGGCTCAAATCATCTGGTTATTAGAATCTTGTATTGGAAGGTAACACTCTGCCCATACTTATTGATTATGTAGACACTGAATGTCCAAGTAATGAATATGTAGTTTTCATTAAACCCATTTGCTCCTACAGTATAATATAATTATGTCGATATGGCATTCCAATCTTTTACTCAATTATTGCGATAAATATGAAAGCCTATCGCTAGGACACTGACGTTGCCTCAGCAAATATTAAAGGCTGATGAGTTCAATGCTTGACAAGTGACCATTAAAGGTGCGAATGTTTTCCTGCTGTCTTTCAGAAGTGGAAAAAAGCCTGCTGGTCATAATTCTGGATACAAATCCGGTCCAAAAATTTGTCCGCCAAGATACAAGAATATTGACGCAATGTCTGGATGCTGTGATAGTTTTTGCAAATGCTCATCTGATGCAAAAATCGAACAATCAATTAGCCGTTATGGCTTGTCACTCTCATTCGTCAAACTTTTTATACCCGGATGAGAAGCCGAGTGAAGTGAGGCAAACCGATGGACAGTACGAAGGGTTCACCATGGTTGAAAGAACAGTTAGGCAAAATTTACAGAAATTAGTCAATGAAATCACTACCGATAAGCCTCTTAATACGGAGAGTTTGATTGGCGGAGCCCTGGCAATGGCACTGTGTTACATCGTCAGGCTAGAGCGAGAAAAGATCGCCGGTGAAAAAATACATTCAAGAATTTTAGTCATAACAGGTAGCAATGACTCTGCCTCTCAATACATGAATTACATGAATGTCTTCTTTACTGCACAGAAATTGGTAAATCCATTCCCCAAATAGATCTTTCAGTTTCCATTCCCTCAGATTTCAATAAAACCGAAAGAGTACTCCGCTCAAAATTCACGGCTTATACTTCCAGGGAGTTGTAGTTGACGTGTGCAGTCTGGATCAGGAGCTTGGATTGCTTCAACAGGGCTGCGACATAACTGGGGGAAATTATTTAAAAATACCGCAACTAGCTGGACTTTTGCAGTATTTGTTGGTAATATAAAGTTCAGAATTTTCAAATCATGCACGGGTACATTCCGAGTATAGCTATACTCACATCGGTTGAATGTGAACCAAATGATATTAGTTTGGAAATGCATAATGAGATCAAAATTATGAATTTTATCTTCTTTTTCAGTGGGTCTTCCTCCCAGATCCAGACATCAGGACAAAATTAGTCTTACCTCCTCCAGTCAAGGTTGATTATAGAGCTGCTTGCTTCTGCCATCGAGAGCTTGTGGATATTGGATTCGTCTGTTCTGTATGTCTATCAAGTAAGAAGAATCTAAACGTACCGTGCTATCCTCTTCATGCCTCAAAATATCATATAACCCATAATATCTTTTTCAGTTTTCTGCAAATTCAGTCCCATTTGCACGACGTGTCAGTAAGTAGATTTGTGAATAATTATCAAAATGTCAGACGAGATGGAATTGGACTATCTTAGAACTGCGTAACAATGTATGACAATGTATTTTCCAACAGCACTGTATTCAAGATGCCTGGACCCATGGCAATTAAGATGAAGAAGAAGAAGAAAAACTCGGACCTTGTCCACTGACCAACTAATTAAATTATTATTTATTCTCTACCAAGTTCTCAATTTTTGGCAATAAATTTTATAAAAAAAAAGGATTACAAAACTTTTTATACATCATACCTCATTGAATTCCGCCATGAGAGTCACAGACGGTTTTTTGTCTTGCTCGATGGACTCCGCCTTTGCTTCCCAATACTTTTTGAATCTGCAAGTTAGCGATTATGACGCGTGGACTGTGGGTCACTGACTAAGTGCTACTTCAGCTTATATGAAATAATGAATATTCTACGTAAGAAATCTTATCATAGTCAATAGCATGTTTACTCGTGTTACTAAGCTATGTGTTCAATCTGTCCAGTCTGCCATCATTTTAGTGGAAATCAATTGAACCGATTATCCTAATTCAATGTTGATAGCGATCGGTGACGTATTGACCTATCGCAATTTAAAAAATTTCATATCTGGGTGAATAAACAAAATCTGAAAGAATATTGTACGAAAAGCTGATCAATTGGTAAAACCGTTTCGATTGGACTTCCATGTGCATCAATGAATTGTGAGTGAATGAAACGACGAATGAAATTTCGATCTATAGCACAGGCCAACAAAGACTTTTTTTCTAGTGGCGTGAAAACAGGCCGAATTCTGAATAAAATACGAGTCAAAAAATGTTACCAGTTTTTCCGTATCTGCTCTAGTTTTGGAGATACAACATAACTTCCTTAAGTACTGAACAAATGAAAGAATTTATATTTCTAGTTACTATAGTTACGTTCCGATATCTTTGTTGGAAACAAAAATGATATTCGACGTAGCTGTTAGTCAAAGAATAAATGGATCACCAAAGTTATTGATTAAAAATAAACGTATTTAATTAATTATTTCATTATCCTTGCGTTCTATTTCCGTAATTCGAAAACCTGATTATTTTGATATCAAGCAAAACTTACAAAATTAGCATGAATTGCTCACGTTGCATCACCCATCAGGAGACGTATGTATGTATATACGTGTAAAAGACACAAAATGTAAAACGTGCCATATTTCGTAAACGAGATCGGACAGAGCAAAGCTGAAGCAATTTTTTGAACCAGTGACACAAGAATACTCAAGAATAGGTCGAACTTTCCAGCCACCAAATTACGTGTTAGCCAGTGTAATTCTATCTTGACAATTATATTCGGATAACGCAATTATTTACGATATTCAAGAGAGACTGATAGTACGGAAACGTTCGTCAATTCTGTACAGGGGCCGGGGGAACTGGATATCCCACTTACAGCTTTTTCACTGTCAATCGAAAGCTATACGTATTGGGAAATGAAAATGTGTGAAAGAGAATAGCGCATGCTGGAAATGATTCTTGTTTATGCATTGTTGATTTCCGGTGTATGTTTTTAGCCCACGGACTTATGGGACGGAGTCTTTCCTTGTGGCGTTGAAGCAAAGGACGGCAGGGTAATCAAATGGTCGGCCATCTTGACAGGCGCTATCAATATAGATATACCACCGGGTACTACATATTTGTTTACTTAGTGCCCGATGCAAAATTAAGTTTGTGTGTAGTGTTTTCAGTGATTTTCATAGTTTTACGAATATTCTACGGCAAGGTAATTACATCTAATGTGAATTCAGCCACGTGCTCAGTAAGTGTAGTAATCTATTGCGAGACATTCGTTTTTACAATTTTAGCGGTTTAGAGGTTAGGATGTACGGTAAATTTATACCCCAACGGATATGCATTATTATTCTTGCTTTTAGGTCTAGGTACAATATGCCGCACCGCGCGGCAATGGGTTGTACAAAAAAAAAATGCTAAATGCGTCGATAGTAATTAATATATAGGGCCACTGGTTTGAACGTGGCGCGCAAATGGCGCCAGTCGATCAGTCCGTGTTTTACCCCAAAATCCGTAAGTTTTAAAACTAGAAGGAATAATTTCTGACAAATATTGTTTTCTTTTTTGCGTTGTTGGCCGTTTGCCCCGGTGTCCTCTACACGTGATACAACTATACAAGTAAAGATCTAGACATAAAGTGCCTGGCCATATGGCTCCCAGGAGAGCGATAATGATTAGACGTCAGCCTTGCCATTCCCACGGTAATGTAAACAAATGGAAAATAATTATTTCGCTGACTGAAATTCATTTCGGCTACTTACAATGCCCTAGTATTATCTTTGAAATGAGACGGCTAATTATCACCTGACAACCGAAACAATTTACTTAATCAATGATCATGGAGAATTCTTGTTTCCAGACCTATATTTTAATCCATATCCTTGATTAGCGCTCGCTGAGCGTAAAATATACAAAGCATATCAATTAATCTGCCAGCAGGTAATCAATTCACCCGGGAGGCCCGAGTTTTTTGGTAATAAACAACGATTACGTGAACCAATTCAACCCGTCAGCTAGGTGAAATCCGATCCAATTGTAACAACACAAGTATTGTACACACATACATGCTCTGCAATTATTGACAACTAAACTAGCTATGATAGTACCTTCATGCGATGAATTAAAAAAAGAGTTTATTTGAGGGACTTCTCATTTGATCACAGCGTGCTCGATTTTCTACCGGATCTCATTCGAGTGTTTTTCGAGGTCCTTTTCATTTGATATACATTTCAGAAGAATCCGGTCATTTCTACTGAATGCAAACGATAATAAAAGATTCTGCCCAATTTCAAGTAATTCCCGATTACTTTGGTCGTAAACAACAGATTTCATCATTTTTCCCTATTTCAGTAATCCTCAATTTCATATAGGTATACGATCATATTTCTCGTGATTCTGAAGCTATGTCGAAGTAGGGTGACTGACTGATCTTATTGTCATACATGTATATAGCCCCTCAAGCTAAATGTAAGATAAAATACGGCAAGCATCGGGGGGCGCCTGCTAATGTTTTGGATGTGTAAAAAGATATATACCGGAGGAATCGTCGTGTGCCTTGTATACGTGAATGTGTCTACTTGGGTATAAGCATCTACAGATATAACAACTGTTCGACATTAGGAAAGACGGATGACTCTCTGGAGAAATAAATCCGATATATCTGGTACCGATATTGGACTCAATTTTTGGGATAAAAAAAATCGCGCCGCTTGCGTTTTTCCAGCATGGTGCCTCGCCGAACATACTACGATTGTATGTGTAGGTATTTATAGCTACTATCTGCCAGCCGCTGAGTTAGAATCAAATGAAAAAACGATCGGACAAAGATACGCAGACAGAGTTACAACGTCTTGCTGCGTTTGCGCTTAACCCGAATCGCAGTGCTTTCAACTGCGATTGTGTGCGTTTCCATTATATACAGTGGCGTTCAATAGTTTTGCCGCACCTGAAACATCGCAGTATTAAAAGTCCGATATTCTGTTGATGAATCATCGTAGAATAGGAATGAAAAAAGTTATTGCGATAGGTGCGCGAGTTGTGAGTTCTCAAGTCAACTACGGCTTTTCAGCGAATAGTCATTTTTGAGAAAGCAATGAAAACGTGCAGCCTAATTGCTCGCAAATCATAATCCACAGAAACTCCACAGTTCAGTAAGTTGAGGAAGTTTGAAGCGAAATATGCAACAAACAACACTCTTCGCGAACGACGTAATGATCTGGTCGTGCTAGTATATTATTTTCTTCACCGGGTGGCGTCTCGCGTCTGCCTGCAACATAATTTCCAACAGGGATACTCAGGCACATGGATCTGACATTGTTCAACGGTTTCATCGCCCCCGGTCACTCTCTCAGGCATCAGGGAAATAAACGAGCGACATCCGACACTGGATTTTGGTAATGGTCGGCCACATTAAGAATGTTCGGTTTCGGGAGCTTTGTGACTTAGCATAGAATGTCCTCTGCATATACAATTTTACAGCTCATCTGCAGATGTCGTTACTTCGACATGCGATTGACAATAGCAATAATTACATCGAACGGGATTTTGTTCGTTCCGATATGAGGCCGATGCAGGATTGCTCACGCCCCAGGGTCCCTACATCCCTCAGCCGGCCCTGTACATGTATATTGTGTTCATATCACATACCTAACGCGCATCCCATTCCGCATGTAAATTCACGAACACGCATACCTACGTATATATAACAACTGGGGGAATATTGCGAAGGTTGGGCTCATTTCACTTGGTACATCAATTCTCGATAACGCTGCAACTCTGCGTACGTGTGTACTCAACCCAACACGGGTAGGTATTCTGGGCGTAGGTACCCGTCCTGTTGGGGTAATGAACTGCTCCACTCTATCCGTGTAGGGTTAATTTGGGTTAGGGTGTCGCGTATGCGCCCCTGCAGAGAGGTACAGGAATGGGACTTGTCGTTTTCACGATTCAGAAGATACCGCACACTTTCCCGCCCGAAGTAGGTATGTATCCGAGAGAGACGCTCTTCGTCTATGGGTACGTGTATCCCTGTGCCGAAGGTCAATATTTGTTCGATCTTTGGTCCAAGCTAAAGTAAACAACAAGCGACAATCCGCATAGTCACAGAATAAATGTGAATTTGATACCGTGAAAGAGAAAGTAGAAAGTTGTAGTGATAGCCAGGATGTAGGTATAGGGACTCAAATTGCTGGAAACGAATAATAGGTGGAGGCAAGGAGATGGCGAATTGGGGTCAAGAGGAGGAGTCCAAGGACCTCTTCAACAGTTCAACCTCTTCGTGTCCTATCAATATGGAAGTGTTGTATTTAACACAAGACAAACTTCAAGAATTCCAATATTTGATAATATTGTTGAAGCGCGTATAGTCACCACACGCGGCTTGAACCTCACCTTATAACGGTTGTGAACTCTATGAACCTATTACGGACCCGAATGTCCCTCTCCAGGCTCCTCGTGCTTGTTTTTACCCAACCTTCTCACTCTCTTTTTCTGATAGCGCATAGTTCTCTTAAAAAAACTCTCATCATTCGTGTGTCTTAAGTTGGATCAATGAACTGCTGTGTAATTCTTGATTCATCAGCAAACATTACGTGGGCATGAATAAATCAAGCTGAAGAAAATCGACAAAAGTATCGAATGAATGCAGAGAATTGTCAATGTTCGAGTTTAAGGTACCATAGGATCCTGGCTATCTCAGATGTACTGCAGTAACCGTTTCGAAAATAAGAGTCTCAAATTTCGAGATACGACTCGATCGATTTTAATGAAACTTCGAGAATTCGTTGAGCATGATGGCAGGAAGTGGCAAGTGTTATACTTTTTCGAAACATTGATCGGATTTGGTGAAGAATGAATATTTCCTGTGTTAGCTAGGTTAGATTGCCAGCGGTGGCTCCATGCATGGCCTCGCAAGACGCACTGACGATGAAATATAACAGACTTAGAACGCGCACTGGTGTGCTGGCGTCGGAAATCCGACTAATACTTTATATCCGTGTATCTTCTGCTTCACTGCGAGAGTCTCGATGTGTAACTAAACGACTTTCTGCAGGTAGTTGTCTCTCCCGTAGCGCGTCGAACTTAGTTGGCGAAATCTGTTTGGAGCCTGAAGCTGGATGACGTGAGGTGCTCCCAACCGAAAACTAATCTCATCAACTTACATAAAATTAATGAAAATTACGACTCAACTTTCCGTACATCGTTTTGGTTGATCTTGGAATTAAATAAAAGCTCTGCGAACCCGAATTCTGAGAATCAATCGTTGATTCTCTTCTACAAATGTATATCACCAATAAATTATGAATATCGATACGACACAATGCGATCATCATTGTCTCCGCAATCCGCCACAAAGCTACCGCTCGCGCTCCGGTGAATGTACTCCCGCTAGTCAGTGGAGCGCGCTCGTCTCTTTCAACGTACTTGGTCTGCTTTGATATATAATTTCGACACGATACTCTACCGAGTCTCTTGATACACCTGACTTTGTATGAATGCTTCAATTCTGAATACCTTTTTTCCAGTAAAACACGGATACCTGTCATGTATATAATGCACTACTATTACTACTATACGTCTATTTGCATTGTATACGCACTCCGCAGAGAGCTTTCGAGAAACTCGGAATTCGTTCTTTCTCGACTGCACCTCACAACCAGAGTCATCTGCATGATTGTAGAATGTGATGGTCGATTGTGTACTTTTGTGCAAGTGTGAACGTTGCTCATCTCGACAATAGGTACCTAGTGTTTTCACTTGTGGTAACCAATGCCCTTGTCCGACAATTGGATCGCAGTTCAAAACTTTTCACTTTCAACAGACCGCCGAAAATGAAACTTCTGTCACATAGTACACAATTCAACAACTGAAACAGATCGCCATGCTCCTTCTTCACCTATTTTTACGTATATATACCTATACCTACAAAGTATTGCCTGATGTTTGATTGAGGAGTTCACTGCTTCAGTAACCGCTGGACCTGGATAATATTCCGTTGGCCTTTTTGGATATAGAATCGCGATATGGGCAAGCCCATCACAATTCTATACGTAATGGCAAAGAGTGATATTTCTAGTTGGAGCAGCAGCTTAGTAGGATGTATTAAGCTCACAGCTCGAGCGAACGCTCGGAAACGCGGTCGGCAAGAAATGAGCTGATTTGAGAAGTTTTTACTTGGACGAGCGTAACTCTCAGTTGTACTTCTTCTATCCGGGCTTTTGCATTCGCTAATTAGAACTTGGAATTTCCCGTGGTTTTTCATTGCACACCGCGATATTTCCGACTAGCTCGTTCTTTTCCGGTTAAATTATTATCCCGGAGGCTAACCGAGCTGAATGAAACAAGCAGATCTCTGTGGACCCGCTAGTGCGGAATGAAATTTCACCTGTCCATTTCTCGATGGATACTGGTGCAGTTGATAAATAATTCAGCACGCCTAACTGGCCACGAATTTGATATTCCATTTGCTTGAGCAGGGGGTTTAGCATAAATTAGAAAAACATAGAAAGCTTTTGATAGATTAGCCGACCAAGGCTAGGTACGCCGCACGGCTCTCCGGGCTTCGAGCGTGCTTCTTTTGCGGGTTGAGGTTTCGCGATGGAAAGAAACACCTAAGCGCTGCCCGGCTATAACCTGAACGTGGTTCGCATTTCGGTCGTCCGGTTGCGAGCATAAATAACGTATATCTGCCGACGCAAAGTCTTGATATTTGCCCGCATTTCAGCGGAATTCAACTCAAGATAGTCTTCATAGTCCTGCCGTTGGAATGTTAATTCAGGCCACAGTTTGTACGCAATGGCATACAGTTCTCCGTCCTGAGACTATGCCAGCTACCGGCTGAAAGATGGAAAAGGCACGTCACGTCTATGTCGATTTTTTCTTGTTGATTCTTTCATTTCGGAATAAAACGTTTTCACCGGGCACACGATCTGTTCGCGCGCGATGCCCGCGGCAGAATTCACCGCAGGACAAGTTAAATGTGTTTTGTTTCGAAGTTTCTGGTGTCTGTCCCACGTCACGATAAGTTTCCGATTTGAATATATACGGAGATCCACGTCTCTCTATTCGTTGGCAAGAAGTTTGGCTTTGAATAAAAGTAAAAGATTGAATCGTACTTTTAAATTCGGCACTGGTAGGCAGCCCCGTCTCCGAGTGTATGAGCGTGCGCGCGCGTAGATATAATCTCAGAATCTCTTAAGCCTTCGAAATCTGGAATTGAAATTTATAATTCAAAGCTTATCCGTGAGGCTTTGGAAAATGTTTGCTAATACGTGATATTCCCTCTGGCGAGTATATAGGTATATATTATCACGTACGTCCATACCTACATAACACGGCCACCCATACTTCCACTTATGTACACACACGCTCAGCAATATTTCTGAGCGATTGTGCCCGCGCACTTTGCAGAGATAATATATATATACCGCTACCCCGGAGCATAACGGAATCGATCCTCTGCATACGTATGTACGTACATCTAGGTACGTAAATTTGAATGATAATCAAATTTCGCAAATTGTAAGTTCTTTAGCCTAACGTTGCCCAGAGTCGAGTAATTTGCATCACGAAACGACAGTTGGCTGTAGCTTCGGTCTATCAGATTAACCATCCGCACCGTAGGTATAGGCACGCCGAGTACCTAGCGCAAGGAGGAATTCGCCAACCAAACTACGTCGCATCGTCGAGCCCGCTAACTATAGCCTGCTAGATATTACATATGGGGTGGTTTCTCTCATCCGTGACATTCTTGCGGATGGTTACCGATTTTCACGCTGAGTGAGATCCTGGTCGACCCAGATCGTCCGAACAAGAGATATGTCTGTCTGAAGATCAGCGCGCGGACCGTAATACTGATTTAACATTTCGTGAACCGGGATACCTTCCACTAACCAATATCTCGCGCAGCGTCAAAATCGGTAACCGTGCCATATGCATGCTCGGGAAAGTCTCCCGTATGAGCGAGACCACGCCATATCCTACGCATGCATATACATTTGTGTCAACGAAGCGAGAAACAAGATTATACTCTGCATATTACTCAGATTCTCTAGTTTCCGGACAATTTTCGCATGTCCGTTTCCAGTCTGATCGACGGAAGAAATAGTACTATTTCGTAAAAGACACACGACTGACTGAGATCATCGTCGGCCTCCGACATAGCAGTAATAGGCTCGCTATAGAAAACTGCAGTGTACTCGCGTCTGACTTGTATCATGTACTCTTGCTAAGAACATTTTCACCATACGAACCAAGTATAACAACAGCTATACCACTCACCTCAGCATGTTTGAGGAATAAACGGTGTATTACTAAATCTGACTGTATTACTGGAATGAGAAATGGTTTGCACTTCAGGAAGGAGAACAGAGCTGCACAAGGCCTGAACGATAACCGTAAAATATGCAAACGGTAACCGAGGCCCGTCTTCTTCGGACGAGCGAGTGTCGAATTCAGGTGCCCCCTTGATAATAAAAGGGCTAGGACAAAATGGAACCTAAAAGTAGTTGAAATGAAAATTACCATCATCCGGGTGTCTAATTAAACGCTCTAGAGGCACAATTCGTACTTTTAAAGACTTGAAAACGACGGAAAGTTCACGTCCGTTGGGTTCCCATGCGGCCAGGCGTGACGGTAAAATACTTACACCTATATACAGGTAAATTTTTAAAGCCGTGAAGGAAGCGGATCCGGGAGCCTAAACGGACTCTGTACGGAAATGTTCGGTTCAATTTAACGATAATCGAAATTAGTATAGCACTCTCCTTTAATTACACGGTTCCGGGTTTAATTCTTATACTCTGGCTCATTTTCAAGTCGAGCCGGGGATCTTACATGCCTTAATGGTGGTAGGAGGTCTGTTTTACAAGTATAATCTTCCAGGGTTTGATTTATTTATCATGTCGATTCTCGGCGCCGGTGTGCCGAAGAATATGAACAGTACTCAGTACCAAAAAATCTACGGACTCAGCTCGTACGTACGTCGGAGAGAAGGAAACGCGACCTGAAATTTGGAGGTAAAAAATGTTGTTTTGCTGAAACGGCGAAGCAATATTTGCATCGTTTGACCCGAAATGCCGTGTCTCGATTCATCAATAATGGATTTTTCGCAAAAAGAATAATTACTCTTCTACTATCTACTCTTTTCTCTCTGTGAGGTGCGCAGCGGTCGACGAGATTCGCGGCAGATATATATCATAGGAAGAAAGCCGCAGTGCTTTCGGAGACCGTAGTAAGACGTCGAGGGAACTGGTAATGTATACGAAAAGAAATGGCCACAGAGTTCTAAATCGTAATTTCTATAGCTCGCCAAACTGCTTGGCTCCGAGTATACAGTGGCCTGTATAACTTAATTATACCGTCGAAGATAGCAGAATAATCTCCTGGATCCGTGAAAAAGAATCATGGACCGGCAGCCTTGATGAGCTAGAAAGCAGAATGCTATAATGCCTATCGAGAAGACGAGCCCACCACGTCGACATAATTCAATGAGCTTCTTATCCTCAGTGAAAATATGTTTTATGAATTTTTATGAATTCTTGAATCAAAGTATCGCGAAGTAAGTATAAGGTCCGGCTCTCAAGTTCTCCGCGTTCACTTCAATTATCAAAGAGCGCGAGTTGACTCCGCTTTCTTCATTCCGAAAGGGACGCACGAGTTTCGTTATTCAGTCCACGATCAAAGTAAAGCGGCCTTCTATGGAGTAAAATTCAATTGCGCGGAAGATGTTCCTAATGAAAAAACCTGTGAGCTGAGTGATCTCGAATGCACCGTGTGAGGGAGCGTCAAATTTGTCGTGACGTGTTTTGCTACATCATCAAATTATGCGACGTTTCGCCGCAGAGGATGGGAGCGTTGGAAAACATCCAGCTATTTTCGAAACCTCCCACATTATTTAGTACAATGAAATGTGAAAAAAATTGGCTCGGCTCATCCCACTCCGTTATCAAACCCATCAATATTACTCCCTCGAACCATTATTCAGAGGTCGTCTCTATATATTCTGTCAGTTTATTCTTTCCAAGGGCGAGTATTCGTCGAACAATTTTTAAGAAAGGACGATCAGTACGTGTCGCGTAATTGACGAGGTCTCGTGGTGGTCTGGAGTAGGTAGGTAGGGTAAACGGTCCATGGACACGGGCGCAAAAACGGCCGCTTTAATCTTCAGGTCATCAAAAATTCCGTGCACACACGACGATCTGTCATTCTTTCGAGGGTCGTCTCGAATCTGTGCGCGAGATAAGCCTAAGGAGGACTTTCTGATCCTTGGGGAATTTACATCGCGGTGAATGAAGTCAAAGATTAAATGTGGCAGCCGTCAGAGCCTCGCGCCACGGACGGTTTACCATCTACAATATGTATATACATGTATATATACGCTTACACGAGTTCATTCGCAAAACTTGGGTCAGAATACATATCCATATATACGTATAGTTCAGCCAATTTGGCAACCGTGAAGCGCTCCCTCGCAAGGACTGTACCTATACGTACCATTACATACCTATATACCAGAGTAGCTCGAGATAGTCCACCGCGGCCTGTTCTCGGCTTCCGTCGCGTTCGTGTAGTGCTCCTTCTAGCTTCTAGCCCGCCTGGGAAGAGTCCTGGTCGAAGGCGGTAGGCACTTGGTATCAGGGGTAGATAGTGGCTGGTATAGGTAGTATTATGCATGTGTTATCAGGATTCGAGTGATCCTGCGCGTCGCTTGTGTTTTCTCAGTCTGTGTGAATGGAGTCCAAATTTGACGAGCAAGCTAGGTTATTTATTTATACAGTCAGAAATCATTACGTGTAAATATACGAAGAGGGAAACTATCAGGCGAAGTAACCTGACAATTGCAAGAAGCATACTTGAATATCATTCAGGTTGAGTTCAAAGTGTTAACAATATAGGAGAGCGCGAGTATAAGCTCAATGAATCTCGCGGTAGACGTAGGTTCACCCAATGTGTATTCTTACAAAGAATCCTCGACGCAGACTGATTTCGCTTCTCGAACTTAGAATTATGCATCAGGTTGTGCTTGGTGGCTGAACCCGAGAGGGGCGAGGCGATGCTATAGGTACTGCCGTGCATTGGCTGGTATAGGGGTTGGAAAAAACCGAGAAGGTGCCTACGTGACAACCGCGAGGCCCACGTTGTGGGACCCCTCGCGGACGGCCCGGGCCAGGTGGGTCTGGTGACGACTCGACTGTCATGAACAAGGGACGGGCGAAACTACCAAATTCATAGAAGGTTCAAAAATGTCTGACTTACGGTGATTTCCACGTCGTTGGGGTAGGCAATCCGATGTTCATTTCGAATGATCTACTAGTCAATTTCTATGTTTGGATATGTATCTCCAGCGTATTCATGCGGGACTGAACAGGTGGCAAGCCGCGGTAGCTGGCGTCGCGACGATCGAATTCGGGATTCGGTGCAAACCCCGGCGCGGCGGACTAACTTAAATTAATTACCGGAATCTCGGTTAGCTTGTTTGTGCTATAGTCCTTCCTACAGTTACCTTGTGTGTTACCTATCTATGCGCAAGGCTACACTGCCGCTTCGGCTAACCCCTTTCGGTAAATTAATATGCCATCCTCAATAATTACTTCTGGATGGCGCCCCATTCGGCAGACGTCGAACACGGGGTTCCTTCGCATATTCGAAACAGCCTCTACCGGCGAGGATCCTTTTGAATCATTCGTTCGAAGCTGAACTATGCTGTTGGGCCGGAGAATGAGTGAGGCTGGAGTGAGGGAGTAAGGGAGGTATGTACGTGAGATACCAATGCGGACATTGTCAACATCATTTGAAGCTCTACAGTTCAAAATTAATTCAGTCCCAAAAAAACCACGAAACCACAAAATTCACCGGGCATTTTGTACCACACATAGACGCAAAACTCGGGGCCGAGCCAAAGGCTCCTGCGCGACTCGGTTATAGCTACTCAGCTCACAATCAGCTAATAGAAATGCTGTTTTCGCGCGCAGGTTCCTCTTCCGTGGCTCATATCTCAGTTATTTTCCGAGGAAAGTTCGAATGCATACAGTGATTCTGGTAGCTATTTTCACGCGCTTTCGAATAACTATACTCAAATTTTTCGTCAACCGCGATGTGGCACTCAAAAACGCTGCCAAAATAATATTTTGTATTTGAGAAAGTTCGCCCATTTTGAGAATTTCTTTTTTCACCTTGAGCGGCAACCCGGATTTATTTTTTGTTTGGTGGTAACAATTTTTCTCTATATCAAAACAAAATTCATACTCACGGGCCCAGTGCTGGCTAAGGCTGGCCCAGGGCTGGCCCAGGGCTGGCTTAGGGCTGGCTTAGGGCTAGCTCAGTGCCGGCCCAGTACTGAAAACCTACTAGGGCGGTGATGGTTATCCGATAAAGTAGCCCGCTTCACGTGGAATGCCACATATATATATACATACTTATCTGGAAGCGAAAGAGCAAGCGGCGGCTCGTGAGACAGCGTTTTCATGAATCTGCTCTTTCTGTGGCTGCAGTAGCTGTTCGAAGCTGTAAACGTGATGCGCTGTTAGAGTAGCGAATATGGAAATGTATTCATTGACTGAATGTGGATGGAAGGTACTCAGCTGAGGAAGTTCCCGTGTTTTTAGCTGCATCGGAGATCCATTAGGCGAGCGCAGTTAGCTTCTTGCCGAGTAATTGAATACCGAGTTTTGATGCAAAATATGTCAATAGAGCGTGGACACAAGGAGGAGCACTTCGGAAGCGAGCCACGTTCGCCGGTGCGCAGAACAAAGAAGCCAACTCCTCCAACGAAAACTAATTTTCTTATCCCATAATTATTTTATGAAGTAATAACACGCTACGTGACCGGCATCTCGCGTCTAGTTCAACGAATGGCTGTTTCTTTCGAGGGTATATCCCCCATCCTCGTTTATACATTTTTCACTTCTTCCTCTCTTCACTCGGTCGATTCTTCTCCCGCCCTCTATATCATGCTCACGGGGATAGTGAGAATTATGCTTTGTTCGTGTGTCGCCGTTGGCCATTGTTATCTACCGGGTGACACACGTGAATGCGAATCTGAACCACCGCTATTCGTTCGCGCATTGTTGTTTTTCCCTTCGTTAATCTCGATCCGAAACGACGACTAGATTAGAGGCTATTTTTCTCCGGGGCTTAATGGTGCGTGACGGACGTGTGAGTAGCTACTTATTTCTCGCCCAATAATTACTACACGGAGGGCAGATAAATCGGTAATCTTCCCAGTATAAGCTTCGTCAATTAGCCATATACAAGAACAAGGGGATGGATGCTCAAGTCGTGGGGCAGTAATCTTGAGACGGAATTCGTGGACGAAGATTATGGGATATTGCGATAATTATGAATTGATCGCCAGAATCCGTCGTTGTAATTTGATAAAGTCAAAACAGTCAAAGCTTCCGCGTTACGCATTGCGGACGAATTATTTTCGACTCTAGAAAACACAGAATTTTTACACCAGGCTATAACCCGGCCCCGGCAATGAGAAAAGCCCGCAGTTTCGTCGACTGGGAAAAACGGGGTCGAACGCAGGCGTACCCTAGCTGCGCGAGAGCGATTCCGTTTGTTCGAGACACCCCGTCGATCGTCGAACGTGCTTCAAAAGGCGATGTAATGAATTTCAGTTGTGCTTTTTTGTTCTCGTTCCGTTGTCCTGTGCCAATTTGAATTGGAACATCATCTCATATCTTCGATATTTCTCAACGTGCTCTCCTCAACGTTGAACAGGCCTATCCCTAAATTCGTGATACAAAACATTTTTGTTGCCGGATAATCCGCATGCGTTTGATCGGTGACAATATGTTCGTGCGACCGGAATGACGAACATCCATTAGTACAGATGAAGAGTCGATGACGAATTGAATGATCGTTCATATTGCAATGTATTTTTGGTTTGTTTCAAACTGCGCCTTCCCTCGAATGAAAATACGCGGATATCGAAAGCGACAGCTGAATATGGATTGAAATTGTCCGACGTAATTCGGTGTCGAAATACCACGAATCTTCAATCCCTCGCCGTAGAGCTGTATGCTAGTAATTTGGCGGGGCTATATCGTCCGGGATTGGGACTGCGAATGTGTTGACCAATGACGGGTAGGCGTTGGATATGTAGCCGCGACATCGTTATCTCAGCAGAGGCTGATATTGCGTTGCGCCGTTCGTTCGAGACAAGTCTGATTGCTGGATCAAGTTCAAAATCCGGATTACAAATCAGTCGGTGAATTTCCGTGTCCCGACCGAGTCAAGCGGAAGCTTTTAATCTTCAACGTTGTATCAGGGCTTCGGATTGTATAATTATGTACATCTACGTATGTAGGTATATCCCGTGTAATGCTAAAGTTTTTCGGCTCTGTTCAAGGCGTCTGCAGGCCGGACGTGAAAAACAATTCGGAGGCGTCAGATTCTGTTTGAGGTGAAGCGGATGGGACGAGTTACGGGTTAACCTGACCTTCTCGAGGGACGCAATGTTCGCAAAGTTATAGCTCACAGAGAGATGACGCCTACGTTACGGCGGCCAACGAGTAAACCTCCACAAGTGTCGTTCCGGTGGGATTTTCTTTGAAAATTCGCGCCAAATTTTTTCCCAAGTATATCAAAGGTATAAGGAAAGAAGAATCAACGATAATTGTCTCTCGTAATAATCTCCGCTATAATGGCCGAGGGATAAGAAAATGGTGGAGGTAGAAAATAATGAAGAATTTATTCATTGCTACTACGAGTATGCTATTACATCGTCTTACTCGAGTAATATATTTTCGTTTTTGCACTGCAATATAAGATGCAGTCCGGAGTCTACGAAAGATAGCTGGATCTTTGCCAGAATGGGAAAAGAAAAAGATAATTCCAGCAGGATAGTATTTGAAATTGATTTAGTGTGGGTCTCAAGACTTCTTCAATTTTTTGTACTCCACAAATTTGGTCGTGTTCATCGGTTCGTAAGAAAAACTGGTCACCGTTATAGATAGTATATATGAAAATCTATGGAATACACATCCTCCCAGGATCGATATGAACCGTGGATGTTCTCGATTATCGATATTTTTGATCCTCAAAACTATTCTTATCAATTTGGAACTGAATCATTAGGGCTGTGCTAATAACTGGATAGCCAAGATTTTCATTATTTGTTTTTCCGATTGACCGATCAATCGACGTGTTTGCGCGGCTGTTCCTTCGATCAGGTCAAGAGGTAGGTCTTGATACTCGAACACAAATTTCACCGACTGTTTTTTCTTCGAATGGATTTTGCGGGCGAATATTCATCATCATATTCGTTAAGCTATTCGAGAGCAAATTTTAATTTCGGTCATATCATTATATAGTGTAACGTGGTGTTGGCTTAATGAAACAAATTGTAATTATTTTAAAGAATTTCTAAGGATGGTCCATTGCGATCACAATTCTAATCTCAGCTCAAGGCATCATATTGGGGTAACTTTGAATTGGATCTGTCATAAGAAGATTATCAAAAAGTGGAGGGCCACCGCTGTGTCAGCGAAATTGGTACTACGGCAAGCCTTCTGCCTTGTCTATGATCATTTTCTGTTATACTGCTCCGTTTTTTCGAGTCGATGATGAATACGGACTGGAACATCGTTGTGACGTATCGATAAACTGGCTTCTAGACAATTTTACTGATTTTCTGAGCTTTGCCAATTGACGAAGATAGCCCATTCTAACTTGAGGTCCTATCTCGACCCGGTGTAGTAGTCTCTATTCTATAAGCTATGAGGAAATAGAAACAGAAAATACACACACACTCATTCCTAAGCTATTTCGAAACTATAGTACAAGGTATAACGCGTGGTTGGTTTTCGGAATATTTGGCGTATGAAGTTGCCAAAAGCTCAGTGCATTCGTCGGTATAGAGTTCACTTGCACATCAGAGAAAGAAATTAGGAAACTCTTGGTACACATGACACATTAGTTCGACGAAACTCTCAACTCCCGGATTTCGGAGGGTACCGAATTTGTACGAAAATGAGAATTACTTTATCACAGCGATCTTCGAAATATAGTCTTCGACTACGCGCGTGCATGGACCAGCATTTGTAGAAGCTAATATTCTCAACAATTTATCAATATCAGGTCACAAACTCGATATGCTATCGGTTACACTTATTAAAAATTTCAACTGATAGTATCTGTATGGCCCAGATGCGGTTCGAAGGATATACGACCATCTATCTTCACGTATGCATATACCTAAGTATGTATGGATACATACGGGACTAAAATTCGACACATGCATGTGTGCTGTTTGTGTTCAAAATTTCGAGGTGTTTACCAAGTTGTAACAGTTGCCGTTAACCACATGTCAATGGCGGAAGACGAATGGTTCAGACTTCGAAGTGTGGACCCTAGGCGCGGCTAGACTCGGAATGACGCCGAAGTTTCCTTTTCGTGAAAGTTTACTTTACTCTGTTCACTCTGAAGATAAGAAAGTCCCACAGAGGTCATAAAATGGTTCGAAAAGTCATGGTAGAAGTACGTACCGTGAGAAATAGCTACATTGTGCGATATATTATACTGCTCGTATACGATCTTACAACTTGACGATGGTCCAGTTCACTCGAAGTTAGCTGAGGATCGATATTGTGGAGATTTTTGATCATCCAAGCGCTATGTTTTCACTGGCATTTAGTAAACCCGCAGAGCTCACGGATTGAGTAATAATTCCAACCTTCTCTATGACGTTGTTTGCAGAGTAAATGTTTCGGAATCTTGGAAAGGAGAATTGGGGCGGAAATTGTCCGTGCTTCAAAAAACACTGGGCTTTTTCTGAAAAAAGATGTAAAAAAATGTAGTAATAAACTATAGCAGCATGACGCGTTCTGCTATGGAACCAACGAATAGTGCTCTTGGTCCCGAAGTGGGGGATGCTGCAGCGCTCCCCGGAGACCAAGAACCGCATGCAAATCCAGGGAGAGTCGGCGAGTTTGAAATTTCAAAGAAACGCTTCGTCAAGTTGGCAGGTTACCTGTACCAAGTATATAAGGAGGGAAAACTCCTAGTGGTAGCTTTTGGCGACACTTAAGTGCCTTTAAGGTGGTGCCAGCAAACGGCGAGCATTAGCATGCAGGTAGTTTGCATAGAAATGCGGTGAAGTAAAAAAATACGTTCTTGGGGTGGCAAGGGTGAAATTGTCGGTCGTTTCCTCACGAATAAAATAATAATAACGGTCAGGGTACGTTATAGATGTAGCGTCTAGACCGTACCCGACGAAGCGAAGGGTTTGTGTTCGCGACCTAGCTGCGTCTTTCGGATTCCGCCGGAAGTCCGTCTCGAGAGAGTCAACTTTATACGTCCCATCCCGCGATTTCGATGCTTCGGCAGGTCCCGCGGGATTCGATGCACGGCCATACGTCGTCGGAGTGCAGGTTCTAAGTTGTCGAAGTAAAGCAGGCACGTGAGCCAAGCTGTGGGGCTTACTCGCGTCTTATCGTATTTACTCTGGTATGGCGAAACTCCTAACAAAGCCTACACGAATCCACTATTCCTTCACGATCGATTTACTTCGATACTTTTTTTTCTTCCAAATCACCAGATTTGATCTTTAGCGTAATTTCCCCGCGCAAGATGTCCTGAGTACATCGCGCGACAAATTGACTATCAATTAACCGAGATTCCCATTCGGATCGTTAATAGTACGGCACAAAATATATCAAATCGATTCGTCATAGTATCATGTTCTCCAGTGAAGTTGTACGAATATGACACGTTGAAGTTTGCGTTCGGCGTGGAGAATATGTTCAATGTCCTGTGAATATGTTAAGTATGAAGATTGGCGCAAAAAATTCCTCCGATAGACATCACTTTCGTTGAATCAACTAACACTTGCATTTGTAGCAAATTCACACAGAGACATTTCGACTAATGATTTCCTCAATAGAGAAACATAGGTTTTCCAACGGTGTACTCGTCCCGTGATTTTTCGCAATATGGCATGGGGTTGACAATATACACCGTGAAAAATATCATGTGTTGAATTTAACACATATTCAACGCAGTTCACGATTTCTACATCGGTCTATCCCATCCCGTGTGATTTTGGCACCGTTAAGTGTCACAAAATTCTTAAGGGTGTTGCCTAGTCAGAAAGCGCGGGCTCCTCGGCTTCCCGCGCGATGGAGCCGAGCTGAGAGAGCGTCGTGGGAGATCGTAAACAACTGACAGAGATGGTCGATCGCCCCGCTCTTTTCGGAGCGTAAAATATGCAGTTTTATGCTTAAGTTTGGTGGTGATTATACCTCAGTCGTTTATCCGATTAAATGGGTCTTGGTTTCAAATTAAAGATGAAGAACGCGACTAGAGACTGGCTTTTGCCAAATATTAAGAAAAAAAATGTACTTTCGGGAAGGTTTTTCAATGAAAAAGATCCACACGGTTGGATTGAATCATAAATGTTTTAAGAGTACAAAAGCCTAGAAGGGTCGAGTCGTGTGTCGTCACGAGTCTCGCATCAAAAGATTCAGAAACGATCTCACAAACAGACAAATTTTTAGATCGGTGTGAACAATCACAAAAAAATAACGACTGTAGGAAAAATTTGTAAAGATTCTGGAGTGCTTCTTTGAGATCGGAGAATCGTTTTAAAAATCGCGAAGCGAATCAAAAATGGTGCGTGAAACCCGTAAGTCGAGTTGAAACGGAATACCCCACATAAATACTCAAACGTATAATAATATGCACATATCTAAGCTTATACACTCACTAGACTTGGTTTACAGCTGGGTGAAAGGTCGCTCGGAAAAATCCTTGATCGAATGAAATCATTTTTAGTTCATTCAAGCGAGAGAGCCTCGGGCGGGGTGAGGGGCTGCTTTATCTGGAAAGTTACTCCGTTTGCAAATAAAAATGAAAAAAAGAAAGTACATGATAAACCATTTGGAAAAGTTTCAGACGCCAGCAACTGTCACGGGGGCTCTTAATATTCCCATGCAGATTATAACGACTGGGCGTTGCGACGACAGCAGTCGGCCGGCCTTCAATCTCAGTTATTTTGCAGGTGCCTGGTGCCTCTATCTGCCAAAGTTTTCAGTTCAAATTGCCCAGTTGTTTCATCCAAGTGGGCTCGTTTTTTTTAGTTCCATTCTGTTTTGAATAATTAGCCAAACTCAATGTCACCGGTTCGTCATACATTATTCAGGTTCCAGCACTACTTCGCATCCAAGGTTGAGCACCGCGACACACCTACTAGAACTGTAACGGACATGAAAAGAGTCTCACGGTTCATGATTCTCAAAGCACAGCAAACCAACGAATTGTGTTCTCGGACGGACCTACTAGTGCTTTCACGGATTGCGCCATTACGAAATACCAGGGCACCCGTAACAGGCCTAACAGTCAGCCATTTTAAATCCAATTACATACTCTAGGCCGTGGTAACTGCGTATTCGACCAAACGAATTGCGGCACTGACCGCAAAAACGTTGTTTCGGGGAATAAGGAAAATTCACGGGCTCCATGAACTCCGTCAAACGTGGAATTCTATCGCCGTTCATTGTGAGTATTCGTTCTACGCTTTGATCTCGTTTGCACTCGGACCTCAATTCCGAGCGCAATAACCGGAAGATAGAAATCCACACGAGGTAGATTATGTATTGTTCTCTCACTATAAATGTCCGTTCTGAACCACATATCCGAGCTGGCTCCATTCTGATTCCAAACTTTATCAATAATATACCCCCCATTCGAAATTTTGTCCGTCCTTCAACGCTCCTACTCACCTCGATCTATCTTGGATGAAAAATCATCACGCAGATTTCTCTGTCCAACGCTGTCTACGATCATTTCTATGGGCTCAAATTATAGCGCACTACCGACGAACTTAATAGACTAAACTGGAGATACCCATATGCGAGTGACTTATAGCGTTACATCAGTAAAATTTTTTCTACTTTCATCGATCAGCTGGAATTATATGGACCCCCCTCTTCGTTCTTGATGCAGGTCCACGGGGCAAAGTAGAGCCTGAATTCACGTCCAAATAGTGCAGCTTATCGATGTCTGCTGGACTACGAGCTCCCAGACATTCTTCCTTTGATATTAAAGCTAGGCTTGTGCCTCAAAGGTATCCATTACCACTGCAATATTGTTTCATCCCCCGTACCAATGCCATCAGTGCCCGCTACCCCTCCGCTTACCGCTTACAGCATATCCTTCCGCATCGAGCTCGCTCCCCTCTATTCATGTATTTTCTGCGAGCTTCCGTTCTTTGCTGCGAGTACTAGTAGCGCCGCAACGCGGCAAAATCGTGCGTTTCCTGACGGAATCAAATGCATGTGTACATACATAGTTATATCCATGTATTGGTATTGTATTTGTAACAGAACGATTGAAAGCGCTACCGTTAGGTGAATGGATCGTGCCGAATAGTATAACCCAGTATAACGCCAGGTCTGCAGGAGATGAGTAATGAACAAGAAAAGAAATGATTGTGATCCGCCGATCCAATATTCCGGAGACTAATTCTATCCTGTTAGGTTATCGATATGAGCCTAGGGATTCGAGCGGGTCTTCAATGGGATGCGGATTCAATCCATTCCTGGCGTTGGACTACCTCGCAACGTTGAAAATTAGTATAATTTATCATCGGGAGAATTATTTCTCATTCGATTGCTACACCAGTTCAGCACAGGAATTTCGTATTTCGTCCATGATTGCGTATGTGTATTATAACACAACATTATCTCTATTCGCCCGCGGATTATTGATTTCCGCCATCATGGGCGCTTTCAGTCCCATTCCATTGCCTTCGAAGGTCATGCTGCCGACGAGGAATACCTACCATAGATACTACACACGGGATATTCCGCGTGGAGCGGATCAGCTTTATTTGGATTAACGATCGGCCGATATTTAACGCCCATCCGGATTCGTATTCCTCGTCGCGTCGAAAGCCATCGATGATCTGCTTCCAGGTTTTTCTCAAATTTGTCAAACGAATCTTGAATTTTCCTTGTTCACAATTCAGGACTAGAGTCTACTGAACTTCGTCGAGATCTTCACCGGAATTACTTCAAGGTGGAATGGAACGGAAGCATGGCGAAATTTGCAGCTCACCTTCACTTTTCCTTGCTTCCTTTCTCATTTGGAAATAACATGCAACGAATGAACCGAATTCCGGATGGGCATCAAGTTCACCGAACCTCGGCTAAAAGTCACAGCTGATCCATTCACTACAGGCATAGCTGCTCGCAGTGAATATTGAGAGATGCTGCGGCCAAGCTAGGATCGGATCTTGTCTCCTTGATTCCGACGTCTGAGGCCCTTTTTGTCGACGCATGCTGCCGCACATTTGGCCACCCAGGTGCTCCAATACGCGAAGATAGGAGCATTTCACCTTTAGTAGGTACGTGTGGTGGGCTGTCTGTCACGAGTAGGTTAGACTCGAAGCGGCTAATCGAATTGGGAAATACCTACTAGATAACTTATATCCCGGCTGGGCAGTTGGATGTGTTACTCTAGCGACACAGCGGATAAGCTACTCATATTATTTGAAGTTCATCAATTTCACAGAGTTTTTAGAGGCATCACACAACTCTATAGCGAATTCGGCACGTAAGGAAATGGAGAAACACGGGTTCGAGTCAACTCCCTACGCTTGTTCGAGTGCCAATTTTAATCAATAATAATGCGGCAATCTGTCCCCGGAATATTCACGCGTCAGAAAGTTCCGGGTCTCACCTGGTTCGGAAGATGAAATTTTTGTTCGCAAGTCTTTGCGTGGCTCGAAATCAATATTCAAGGAATATTGTACGGGCGGCGAAGAACTATCTCATCTTAGTTAGTTGGAATGGTGTTCCGAAGTCGGAAATTTTGGCTCCGCAGGAAACTTATTGACGGAATATTCCGGGCCCTGGAAGACAGTTTCATCGGCGAGATTCCAGCATCATTCGGAGCTTTGTTATTAGTTTCCTACGAATTACCATCGGATTCACTTTTTCCCGATCAAACTTTTTCATCCAACCGCGACCTCCAGCGCGATATTTGGACCACCGCTTTCTAAGCCGCTTTTGCTTTGCTGCGCCTATACTCTCGCTGTATAGTGAATAAATCGCACCAATTGTGCTCAAACTTCACAATGAAATTCCCACACTTCCCGAGGAAAACACGCGAGGTATAACATGCAAGGAAGCTTTTTCGGAGCACTTATTTTCTCTGAGCACCAACAACCCGTACCTATCGTTGAATTTTTTTGAAACGTTCCCTTTGCGATTTGATTTGTATCAGGGGAAATTTTACCCGGCGAAACCCAGGAATTTGATGGGATTTGGAGAAAAATATCGATGGGTGAGAGAGCAGTCAAATCTTCGAGATGTGAATATCTTAACTTGGATGCCTATAAAAACTGGTTTTCTGAAATTTCATTACAAAGTACGTGAAGCTAGTCTCAAGATGAATCTTGAGAAAGTATCTGCGTGAAAGTGTTAAAAAAAATTACGGCATTCGAGAGTTCAGGTCTCATGCAAGAGCGTGAAAAAATTCGTAAATCGATAATTCCAGCAGTTTTTGAGTCGAAGAGCTAAACGTTCGCCGGAGTCGGTTTCTTCAGAAGAGCAATAAATCAAAATAAAAAATCCGATGAAATAGAACTGTGTCTTTTTAGCATTTGGAACACAACCAATCTCATACAGCGCTTTAGTAGGAATCGATATCTGATCGGGAAGAGGAAATGATACGTGAAGCTGTTGTTTTTGTTATTGAGTGTATTGAACCGGATGTGAATACTTAACCGAAACGGTTTCAAACTCCCTATAGTTCTCAATGTAATGCACTCATTCTTTGTTGATTGTGCTTGCGATAGATTGTATTCCGAAATAACAATGACCACTCAACTCTTCTTCGGAAAATCGAGAATTCTTTCAGGTTATATATGACGTATAGCGGTTCTTATGGAGTAAAATTTTGGCGTCCAGAATTGTGAGTTTTTCCGAGGATTTTCATGGGGCCGATCGCCGTCGAAAATGAGATAGAAATTTCCTGAGCCAAGTTTTCAATTTCTCTTCAAATGTACAGATTTGTTTACCATTATTATTCGAAGATTGCTCAATCAGGGCGCACGCAACACGGACAAACGGTACAGATGGCCACGCAGACGGCCGAACGTACTATACGTCGATGATTGACTCGATTATGAAACGATTGATGATAAGAAAAAAATCTACGAATTTTAGGAAAAGCTTGCTAAAAAAATTGCCATCACGTTTCTGGCGGAGATTGACCCCGCGAAAGCACCGTCGCAAATTCGGATACACAGCGCCCTCTATAGAATTTAGGGAAAATACAGTGCCGTTCAGAATAATCCGGTTCATAAATAAAATTTGCACGGAATACGGCTTCCCAGGATATTCCTAAAAGCTACGGAAATTGGATTTGGGTGCCAACGCGCAGATACTTTTCAGGTCAAACTTAGGGTAGGGTAGTACCATCCTGTCCGGCAGTATAAAAACGAAGGAGAAACATTAGACAAAAAATACTTCGAACATGTTCGTCTTTTACGAGCGGTGGTCGGTATACTTGGAACTGCAATTAACACTACCGGTACCATAAGCCCCAAGAAAATATGGGCCATAAAACCTTGTCACGCGCGCCTGTAAATGTTTTACGTCCGAGTAAAGCTGCAGTGGCTCTGGTCGACTTTGATTACTCTAGGAACAGTATAAGAAATTAATGGCAAAATAGTTAGGTGCCGCACCATTTCATTTAGTAAGCCTCGTGCTAGGTAAGTACCTGGACATAAAATTTGCGAAAAGTTAACGTTACTAATAGTAATACGAGCTGAGCGTAGTCGTCTAGTGGAACACCTCGAAGACTGTCGGATGAGAAACCGATTCGAAACCAGCCAGAAACAAGCTGCGAACATCTAGGTTCCGGATACTCTTGCCTACTTTGCTCGGTGAGCTTGGATATCCTGTGTGACCTCTGAATTACTAAATTTCAGTATCTAATTGTGAAACCACCTGCACATGCAGATCGGTAGGCATGAGTATAATTCAGCGAGTATTTTCAATTCTATTTCGCGGTATGTATGAATTCTCCATCCTTCTCTGTGCAGGATCTCGAGGGTTTCCTTTCGGAAGATTCGTTCATCGACATTATCCACGACCTAAAGGGAAAAGTCTTCCTCTCTAAGCCACAAGCATTCGTATATATAGGTACTAATACTGCAGCGTGTGCAGCTTCACACTTTGGAAGGTGCGGAAGGAGCAGGAACTTCTCTGGTAAGCATCCCGCTGCATAGGAAAATGTGTGGAAGAGTTTACGCGCAGTATAGGCGAGTAAGTATACATCGGCGGGAACACATAGATCCTGATTGTCGTAAAATCGAGGAGGAGTCAGGGCTTAACGACCGTTCCAGGGCATCGTTCGAGACGAGAAAGATTTCCACGAAAATTCTCTCACTTTATTGGTTCAGGAAGCTTCGGCTTGAGGTGTGCAACTGTCTCCAATACGACGAACGAACGATCAAGCACTGTTACGGTATCGTATTGTGGATTCAAATCGTTTGATCTTCTCTTTCGGCATTGCGGCTTCTGTTTGTTATCTGCATAATATGGAATGGACTATGTCTGTCTAAAAAATCAGCAGATATATCACAAAATCGTATGCCCTGAAACCTCGGCAGGTATAGAAATATCAAGGAAATGTAAGATGAAGGAGTTTCCGCAATTGGAATCAACGATAATGATTCAGCCCTCTTCGGTTATGCTTTTTATACCGCAGAAAAGCTTTCCAATCGTTTCGATGTCAAAGTACTTTCTAGTTTGGTTCAAGTTTGCCTGACCTTCGCTAAACTGAAAATATTGTTGAATATGTATACAAGGAAGAAATGAGAAACAGTTAATATGGTTTCGGTTAATCTGGTTTCTTTTTTGCGCTGGTTATTGATGTTTTTGGACAAGTTTTTTGACAAATACCCCGAGGGGTGCAACGAAGGGAAATATGGAATTCAAAATCGTTCAGACAGTATTAATACCCAAAATAGTTTGAGCGTAGGTATGCCCGAGGCCATTTGTCGTATAACCGTTACACCAATCTGACTTCTGATATTGTCAGTAATTGATCGCGGACTAAAATGGTCAGTCAACTGCGAGGTTAACTGGCGAAGAGCTGTTTGCGACGTTTCAAAATATGGAAATCCGAAAACCTGAAAAGGTAATCATAATTATTTTTTCATGAAAAACTTCACTCTCTTCACTACGAGTCTAGTTTTGTATAAAATTTCGAGGTAGAGAAGTGCATGAGGCAAGTCTCTACAATAGACCGGGGATAGCATTTTCCAGTCACCTTGTATGTGACGTCTGAAATGTAAACCGTAACGAATCAGGCCGTGTAATTATGAAACTGTCGCGAAATGATGACCACTTGAAATTCCGTGTACTTTTTGTGTCGAGGAAGCGCAGCACCTACGTCTGAATACTTCGCGGTGTGGATTTTTTGGTCCATTAAATTTTGACGCGAGTCTTGTAATCTAGGTATTACAGGCAATCACTATATTTTCTTGGGGAATTTGCACTCTCTGAACCGTTTTAAATTCCTCGCTGCCCTTCGCAGGGTTCTCAGGGATGATATTAAGGAACCCACAAAAAATTCATGAACGGAAAAACTGGTACAAGGACCGAACAAGCTTACTTTTTACTTAAACAGCTTTTTCAAGGCACTAAAACTCGTCCAGGCTCAATGAAATTTATTATACCTATATCGGAGAGCGCCTCAAGCATTTCCCGTTCCTATTGATCAGCATCTATTTTGGCAATGGAAGCTTGATCCTTGGGCGGTAGAGACGAGCTCGTCTGCGGCGTTGAAATGTATATCTAAAAATGAAATGGAATTTTCGAATTGTTTATCCGACGGAAACGTGCGGTAAAAAAGAATTTGGAAACAAAATGGAATACTCCATAGCTGCTCGGATTACCGTACGAGAAATCTTACCTAGTTTCAGCCGAAATGTAAATTGGCAGCTATTCGCTTCTGCGGATCTTGATTAAATTCAGCGCGAATCTACTCCTCATGATCAATACAGAGTGAAATACCTGTATGTTATATATATGTATACCTCGTTCCTGTGTCTCATAATAACGTGGCGGCCGACGGTGCAAAATAATGGTTGCATTACGGTCCTCGGATTTAGTTTACGTTGGGTTGGCATCCCGGGACTTATTCCAGGTTCCTGAAGAGGTCGTGCGGAGGGTAGTTACCTGCAGCGTTGGAACTGCGCGTAATCCTGTGTACAGAGTAAACTAGACTAACGATAAGCGTGCAGCCCCAGCAAGCCCCGGAGTGAACCTTGTATTGCATGTATTTCAACATATTACAATTCGTATTTTACGTCCCAGGTTATGCTGCGGCACACAACACCGTCGCGGTCGCCTCGATGCGTAGGTACTTCGCATGGCATATGGTCATAAATTACAGTACAATTTTGTCTTCTCTGGCGCGAAGCGAGCGGTAGAACCGATACACTTTTCACCTGGAGGGATAAATTTGTTAATGGTCACAGTCATAATATCTTCTGAGCAATGAAAGTCAGAAAGTCAGTTTCGAATTTATCGTATGCTTTTGAAGATTTACGCGAACAATCCATCGAGTGCTACAACAGGCTGCTGCTTCTTTTCCTCCAACAGTTGACCGCATAGAGAAATTTGTCGGTAACAGCGTCGAAGGTTTCAGAGGCTGATCAATGAGTTGAAGAACTGCGAATTATTGGAAAATTTGTATTATTTTTTCGATCAGTATCATCACGTTTGGCTCGAAAGTTTCTACAACCTTCAGCCATCGAAGTCAAGAGAACACGAAGGTCGGAAATGACGTGACAATTTGTTGAATGAGGCACGACGGGGGTGAGGAAGTTCGTGCACAGTTCTAGATTTCAACGAGATCCGAAACGCCCAAAAATATTGAGTGCCTTCTGTGCACTTTGTGCGTAGCCGGTCTTCTGGGGAAACCAGATTTGAAATAAGCCAGAGAATAAAATTCTTGGACGCCAGCAAAAAATTAACGAGCCGTCTCGCCGAGAAGAAGCTTCGGGTTTTTCGCACGAGGGATAACAACGCGGCTATGAACTGAGAGTAGCTGAAATTTAAAACACTCTAAAAGTTGAAAAAAAAAACCACATCGCTAATGGATACCTATAACCGGCCTTTATAAAAGTCTTTGTTGATAATCGGTTTACCGTTTTATTCGAAATTGCAAACAAAACGAGATACAGCCTGCACACAATTCAGCTATACAAATCTGAATGGTGTACACAATCCGACTATTCTGGGAAAGGTCTGGAATTTTCAATTCCATAGCAACTACTTGAGAGTTTTAGTCAGATATGCGAGATCCACGGTTTCTTCAGAGCCGATAGTAATTATGTTACTGTCATTAATGATCCACCATTTTTTGATCCGACGCAGTTCGCGCGGGCCTGAGAAGCTGATCAACGCGAATCTATATGGTTCTTTTTCAGAATTTCGGTCGAGTAAATCGATCAGGTTATCGTGGAATCGTGAACATTGAGAAAAATTGAGATCGTCGATGGTATGCAAATTTGAAGAGAAATGTCGATGTTTTAGTTGCAAATGTATCATTGGGCATGTATACGTATGTCTTCTCAGAATATTCCTGAGATTTTTCCGTGACGTCTCGCGAGTTGAAAACGCAGAGGGAAAAATCATTTCCAAGTGCGAAGACGTACTAATTGTGTCACTCATGCACGTGACACATCAGCGTTCGATGCGCCAAGCATTCGCGGAATGCAGCTTTCGTATGATTTAATGGTAGCTACTCTCGAGACATCGTTCAACAAGCGAACGCGAAGCTACTCATATTGTAGCACTCAAGTAGATGACGGAAAATCGCCTCGTTCGCAATTATAGCTATTTATGCTTGAAAAGAAACTGTTTTTGGGCGAGAATGATGTTTTCAGCACGAGCCAAAGGCGAGCCGACGACGAGTACCGAAAACGCATCCGAGCCGAAAAGCAGTTTACAAGCATGCCACATACAATATTCTTCACGGTATTTGTATGAACTAGCACAAAAATCACGAGTACGTAGGTCAGCATTACTGCGCATGCGTCATTTAGAACTGCCGTGAAATAGTATTTTTTCGTACCTATAGGTACCGTAAAGTAGGATTTCTCACGAGGCTGTAAAATCTTACGGCCGAGGTACGAACAACAACATTTTTCGACCGTGTCGGCGAAGTCTTACTTCACGTACACTCGAAAAAATCGAAAAAACTTTATATGGCAGTTTACTGGCTTATAAAGTCTTTTCAGGGCAGTTCTGAGATTAACTGTACATGGTGCCACCTTACCGACCGAGAACAAGCCTTAAAAAGCCACTTTTTCATTCCTATGGCGTAAAAAATAATGTTCAGTGTAATGTTGTGCTGTGGAGGGAAGGGAAAGGGAGCGGAGCACTCTAACGACGGAAGGTATGGACTGTTTGGCAACATCGTTGTATTGCGATGCGCTATTAATAAATTGTGCTGCAAATCATGCTCTGTAAGCAACAACCTAGTCATTATCTGGATCGAGAAGTTTATTCTTAATCCATGAGTCCGAAGCGATCAGCAATGCTTGATTTGGACGAACTTTTCCACAGATTTTAGATTTTTTTATCCGCGCGCATCGACAGAAAACCTGGGAACCGGAGCCAAATGAGGGATGTTATTCGTCTTTGTTTCGCTCACCTCAATCCACGTTTCATGGTTATGCTCATGCTTCTGTATGGAATTCAGCGTCGCCGCTAATTTTGAATGCATAACAATCACGTATCACGCCTCATCAAGTATGTGAAATATAGTCCGCCACTTTCACGTGACAGACCTGAGGCTCGGAATGTATGGAACGAAAGTTATGAAAGTTCCGATGCTGTTACCCCGACAATCCTTGTGGGCTACTAAAGGGCCAGGGTTCATCCCTTACGCGCGAAGTATCGAGTAGAAAATACAACCGCCGAGGTCCCCGTGGCATAACATTCGCTATGGTGAATATATGTGCGTATGGGATACGGCAAGACACACATATATGCACATGACGGGGCTGTGTTATAGCCTTCGTGGTCAGAATAACATTGGCACCGCAGTTGAAGTATCGATGTGGAACTAACTCTATGTAGGCGATCGTAGCTTAGTGAAATAGTGAATTGTATTGGGACGTGTATATCGTACGGCCGCGACGCGGTGGTTTGGATTTCGAGCTAACACACCTAACTATTGAACTATATCATTATGCGGACAGGGTGGTGAAGTTTACATCCAATAATTTGAGATTTCATGATATTCGATAACGAAATTTCACTCCGTACTAATGTTTACAAGAATTCAACGACCCTGCGAGTTCAATTTCATTTTGTTCACGTTTACCAACAGCAGCCCACATGCTGACGTCTGTAAACGGAGAATCTCGTGGTCCAATTGCCTGCGGCAGTGTTTCCAAAACTTTTCGTATCGGAACCGACCGAGTACCTCGTAACTCAGTTGACTGCCTGCAATCGATGGAAATTTCTCTGACTTCCAGATTAGATCCTGTGATGGGTAGCACCTAGGTATCGTAACTACTTGATACTCTGTTGCGTTTGCATTTTTCCCTTGTGCCATTATTGGGTTACGATCAAACCATAAAACGAATCGGACGGCATGAGAAATTCTTAATTGAGCTTCCAATGATACGAGGCAATCAATTTTCAATCTTTTCTCTCATTCGGATCTGATTTTGCTCTCGCACTTACTACACCTTTTTCGAAATAAGTCAACTTAAAGTTCGGATAAGCACCTAGAACGGCGAAATTCACCAAGCCACAACTATTCACATGTGGTTATCAGATTAATTACACTCTCGCGAGAATCCGAAAATTGGATAAATTGAATTTCGATCAGTTGGGGTGTTGGGATTCTTGTCTGTAAGTACTTCACAGTTACGTCGCATATTTTATGGTATTTTCAACGAGAACCCTAGTTCAAATTTCTACAAATTTAATTAATTGATTTCATAATCTCGCGCAATCTTACTCGATACACTCATCAACTTCCCCCCGCTACAGATTATAGACAGATCAACTGAGCAAACGAAATCAAGAGCATTTGTTACTCTCATTGTAAGGTTCTAATCAACTCAACTTCCATGTAATTCCAAGATAGTTTTTCGGAAAAATATTCATATTCAATCGTGATGAAAAGTTTGAATTGCTTCTGAAACACTACGATTCGAGAGTTCCTTGTAGCAAAATTGATGTCTCCGATATTTGGACTCTTCGATCTCCTTTTCATTGATACTAGTGAGTTCCTATCCGTGAAGTTCTCGAGGTTCATAGATTCATTGAGAAATTTCAACATCTTACAACGATTAAAAGAAAAAAATCTCTACCGGAGTTGTTATAATACCGAAATTTCTGTTGTAACCTAGATAATTTCCATCTGTGATGTCAAGCTCTCTCAACATCGAGTTTGTACCTAATTTGATTTCAGGTGAATGAAGAGGTCCGGATCCCGCAAGTCTACCGACCATCAGCTGATCCTTCTGGCCGGTCCTGAACAGCCATAGCCCCTAGTTTGGGAGGCACTGCGCTAGGGGAAAAGCATTTTCACACCCCAGCTAAAGGGTGCTAATTATAACGTGCCGTTTCCTCGGACACCACGGAACGGTCGCTCCACGTCGGGCACAACCACATATTGGAAAACAACGGTGAACAGTAAAAGTGTTATCATGTTGGTCTAAAATGAATCGTTTTTCACTGCGGAATATGCTTTTCGGCATTCTGAAGCACGTATACGGGGCATTTGACGTCAATGCGATCACTCGAAATTTCTATTTCACCGCGAATTTTTTGTTTTCCATCGGTAACGAAGAGTATCAGATATCTCGTTCAATTTTGAACCCCCAACGGATTTCGAAGTGTGTATTTTCGAATATTCAAAATTGGAAGTAGATCATGAAATCTTAACTGCTCAAATTACTTCGATTGTATTGATTGTATCATCAAGAATAGAGGCATCGAATTATTCGCCGTGGATCCTACTCTTTGATCAACAACAGTGGTGTATGATCTTCGAATGTTCGATCGCCTGAGTTTGGCTGGGCTGCCCGATGCACGGGTAAGTCTACCATGAGTTCGCACACGATGATCAGGGAGCAAAAAACATACGTGGAAGTACGCTGTTCGAAATTGTCTATTTCTCGAGAGGAACATTCGAAAATAAATCATATGCACAGTGATAAAACTACCTGGAACCGCACATCCAGCTCGCATATGGAGAATGGCGATTGTCTTTTCTCGACACCCGACACGTCATCATGCGCACATAACAATGTATAACCATGTTGCAATAATTTGACACGTGACCATAAAAAATCGGTGATTAGGAATATAGCGGTGCGAAACTGTGCGCTAATTTTTTTTTTGGTTTTTGAATTTTCGCCGGGCTAAACGAGCAGGCTTCGAGCTTGGATAATCATTGTCTGCCAGAGGTATAGTTCATTCACATACTTACCTACGGTGCCATTATTTTAGAGAATGTAATGTGCCTCAACGTTTCCGTGATCTTGACGAAAATACTTTTCCAGCTTCCATGGAGCCATACATTGGTTAGTTCTTGAGACGGGAGTCATCAACGAGCGCACGAGCGAAATACATTTGTGTTGAATTTTCTCATTTCACCGCAATTGTGTAATTCCAAGGTACAGCTAACTATGCCAGAATCTCGTGCTGAGCTCCAATTTGCAATTTGTACCTTATTAGTTATACAAAACACGGCATGGGGGGACCGAGACAACGTATTTAGTCAAAGACGGATGAAAAATAATTAGGCATACAAACGTACGGGGTTGATGCGAAAGGGCGGACGCCCGCACCGTGCCAGAAAGAAGATATTCGTTATTTCCAGGCCACTGCTACTACAATAATGGCTATCTCTGTCGCAGCAACTTTGTTTTGTTCTAACTCTTCTAACTCAATTATATGTACGATATATACCTGCGTAGGTATATAGGTATATTAATTAACGAAGTTTATCTCACTCCGTTGTTGAACAACTGTGCAAAGGATAGAAACCCGCGAACAATAAAACTCGGCCGCGAAAAATCATGCATCTCCGTTCCATGAAACTTGTGCTACTCGCGATAATTAGGCAAAGGGAAGACTGGAAACCTTCGAAGTTTTCAATGTCTCGGTCTTTATCTTCACAATGATAACTTTTCTTTGAATAAATATTGCAAATGTCTGTTGTCGGCCATGCCAAGAGCCTGTTCAATTTTACTGCAATGAAGACACCTTCGCGGAGCATTCGTTACAAAGTCAAATAATTCCAGTGTTTGCCAAAAATTCGATACATCGCGACCGGAGTAAACTTATGGAACGGATCCTACAATTATGAAAACATACGTACCATATTTATATTATTATAACTTTTGTTTTCCGCTTCCGGGCGCTCACCGGAAGCTACGAAGCGAAAATCTGAGAATATTTTTAATATCGCAAGACTTTTTTAAGAAGAAAGATAAGCACCGATCGTATATCAAATATTTAACCAGCTCCGAATCTTTGTGTACCAGTAAACTGAAATTTTTCCCATATTCTGTCCATCTTATTTGGAGAATTTTTGTTTCTCTGTTTGAAGACTCATCGATTCCATCGGACGCGTACAGCTTTTACCAATAGCAAAAGTTCTTGATCCATGTCAGAATGGAAGAGTTTGCCTTGCTTTGTAACCGATAGTAACGATTCGAAGAAGAAACGCGATTCGTCTTCGGAATACAAAAATTCAACGGCCTGTAAACTCTCCAATAAAATCGTACCGGAATTGGTTGAAGGATTGATTGTTCATTAGTCGAGCAATAATCGACAGAACTATCGCCAGGCAAGCTGATTCCAAAGAATTTTTCGACTAAGCGGATTTTCTTTCTGATAAATCACCACCGAGATATTGCTGGTGATGTACGAGCCTTTGACCCGCGCTGACACCACTATCGAGTTGATGATGGTGATTCGCACAGCATCTACTCGACGGTATTGAATAGAATGACAAATTACACAGTCTTTCTGTGATAAGTGATTCGGCCTTTCTTAGGAACTCTACTTGCTACCACGTCTGTGGATCTGTCTCATATTTCCCGAAGAAGGTATAGAAAAAAAAACAGGCGAGCGTTATGGTACGAAGAAAATTGAGGCCTGAATATTACCGAAGAAATGTGTCTCGAAGGTTTCGGACATACTCTGAATTCCAAAAATTCAGTGTCCACCATATTTTCGAATATGGTCTACGAATCATGAAGTCAAATGTTAAAAAATTTGCAATCAATGTTAAGGGAGCCACCGAACCTGGAGAGTGTCATCATATCAATCATATAAAAATCGAATGAGAACTGCAGGAGTCCACCATTATATGTATAGTGATAGCGAAAATAAGAAATTTCTGATTCTTGTGTCAGAATGCCGCTTCTAGCGATTCGGGTAGTGTCCAGAAAGATATTCGAGTATTGGATTGGAAATTAGTTTTCTCGTTCCTTCGAGGAGGTTCAAGATTCACCATCCGTTACCCATTTTTTTCATCAAAGTTATCCAAAAATGGATTTTTCATCGTCGTTATATTGAACAAGTGATCGAATATCAAATCCAACGTGGAAGTATCTTCATCACAGTAATCTGAACGCCAGCGCAAAAGGCCGATGTCGTTTAGGAATCATTGCTACGTGAGGCGCATTTCGAAATTCTCAATTTTCCGCTGCGCAACAGTGGATAACCGTATCAATTGTCAATCTGAGGATGTGCTTCCGTCAGTTCCGAATGGCGCTCAGCGTAAAAGCACATTAGCAAGACACGAAATTTTTCCCAGCTGCAGAACGCTTCGGACCAATCACGGTCGAGGAAAATCTTGTGCCTCGTTCGAACTGGGACAAGTTCAGCCAATGTCACGTATCCTGCTACAGGCATCCTTCCTATTGATCATACGCTGCATCAGTGGACGTCTGTAGACTGTTTTTTTGCTGCGGTGGTTCTCCGCAGTTTTTCAGTACCCTTCTTGTCAGCCCAATTTGGTATCCTCGGTTATCTTGTTTCACGTGGTATCCTCTTACGCTCGCCCGATTGTAATCCGAGAAGAAGTAAGTCACACGATCTACACTTGCGAACACCTTGTATGTATCTTCTGATTTTCATTCGCCGAATTTTCGAGAAGGTCGTATTGCGTGCGGCAATATATATTCACTGACTTCGCGACAATGGACTGGCGATATGCACTTGCATTCTACTCGTGCCGCACTGGACACTCCTGATGCCTGAAACTTTTCTTCGCACATACATTGACGATGTTAATTCTCGCGACATATTTGTGCGTGCGCGGCTCAACGTCTCGTACTTCTGAAGCCCGAGGCAGTCAAGTTTGAACATCAGATCTACCATCCGACCAACAGCGCGTGCTACGCACCGAAGCATGGCCACGTTAAGTATTTCTTTTGAGCGGTTAAGCCATTACCTTCCGACTCGAGCCAACCACGGTCTTGCTAGTGAGTCATATCCAGCTCATGCCCGCGAAGCTCCATTTAGTATTTAACCGCGCCTTTGTTTGGCGGGCTCCTCATTTTACCGCCCGAGTTTAAATGGACTCAATGGAACTCCATCTCGTTATTTTGCATTAAAGCTTGGCTCGCGGTTATACAGCTGCGCCTATTCATTTATTATAATCATTCAGATAGCACCTCGACGCAGGTCGACTGACTGGATTCAATTTACGTGACCATGTGCCCATGTGTTGATATTAAATATCCATATTAACGGCCATACCCGTGATTATGTAGCTGTGTACGTATACTGAACACGCCGTACGCGCGCATTAAAATGGCTTTCGCAGTCCATACTGTGGCTCAAAAAATTGTACACGAGAACGAGTATCATGTGACCCCCGAGTTTAACGAGGTTCTAAATTACTCCAGCTTCGTTCTATTCTAATTTCGAGGATGTTTTGTATCCCCGAAATCAGAATAACCGTAGCGTGATGGGAATGCCCGAGAGACCGCGTGTAATAATTATAAAATTTTCGCTATCTGATGTACGCGCATGTATTTTAATAAGACCACACCCTGGGGTCACATCGTAGCTCTACGTACACGAGTATACTCCGAGCGTACGCATCCCTTTACGTATATACACACATCGTGCAGCACGCTTCGTTCAACATTTTATTACGCTGCGTGCTTTGTTATGCGAACAAACACTCACCCGAGATCGCTTCAGGGACTCTAGGAGAACTGAATTCAATCTAGAAATTTAGCCACACTTTTCGAGTGCCACAGAGAAAATTGATAAGAGCTGAATTTCCCGCATCAGAATTAACAGTGAACGAAATCACGCTGCTTAGCACGTCGAATAGTCTTCCATCGTGGGAATGATTAGTGCAGGGTGAGCGATTCCAAAATGCGAGGTAGCACGTAGAGTATTCCCAGAAATTTTGAACGATCGCGGACCCTCCCATCTCGTTTCCAAAATCAATTTTTCTCCGTCTAACCTAAATCTGATTGAAGACTCGTCATGTATTATTTCGTAACTTTTCGACACCAGGTTCGGGACTCACGAATGTCCAGAGTCCGAACATTTGATAATCATGCTCCGTTCGAAAAATTAGAGCCCGATGTCAGTAAGTTTTCTCAAAAATAGGTTCACGCGAAATTTATGTATCTCCGAACGTAATTTTCGACAAATAATTTCCATTTTCATAGAAAACAATATATAGGATGCATGCAAAAGACTTGGAGGCTTGATAGAGGAATTCCCGGCTCACGATCACCGAGATAGGTCAAAGTGATCGTCGAAAGCATCAAAGTAGCATCCAAGATTTCGACGCGTTGAAGGTGGAGGTTCAACTAACGTCAATTATCTAGCTTCAAATGATCACTGAGAGCGTGAGGCTAGGGCAACACTTTGAGTCGAGGAGTCTCAAGTTTTTACTCCACCGAGCCGTTAGTTACGCTTGGAACCGCGATTCCGCGCTAGAATGCTTATTTGAGTTCCACCTCAATAACGGTTTGGAGAACTCAGGATTTTCAATTACGTCAATTTGAAAGGGAACCTGTGAGTAATGAATTGTCTCCATCCCTGTGATATTGGTCTTTGTATTGTTCCGTTATTCTCACAGAATATCACAGTTTTTTTTACGCCGAAGGCGTCTCATACGACTGTGGAATCGCAACAATACTGCCAAACTGCAGAATCGTGAGATTGACACCACACGCAAGAACCATTCGACATTTTTTCACACGTAGCAAGAAAAATATGGAATATCGGTATAATTAGAAAAAAAATTAAAGTCAACATTTTGTCTGTCTAACCGTTTAACACAAAATCGGCAATTTCCCGGATTCTCTAACAATAGGGAAACTACATTTGCGAAGAAGACGTCTCCGTTGATTTACATCTGATTTTATGCGCGATAATGTAATCTTCGGGTGAGTATGTATAATATGTATTCCAAATCGCGTTCATTATGGATGTACGATAAGAGCGCAGAGTGATAAGAACGGAGAATATTTTTCACTGTGGATTATTAATCTCTCGATAAAGCTGCCAACCGTGAATTCAAGACAAATTTATATCCTACGCGGTGACTAATGTGAGTTGAAGGTTGAAATGCTAGAAGGTTCCTATTTGATACACTACTACAGTAGAGGGAAACACGCTGCAGTGCGGGATTGAAAAATAACAGTTTCTCGCATGGCATTAATTCGTTTTGTACGTGCGTACACCGCGTTTCGGGTTATACTGGAATAATTTCCTCCAAAAAAAGTGAGTATCACGTGATTTCTCAGGCATATCTTACGTGCGATCTTTCAAGATTTATTAGCGGTTTGCTCTGCCCGAATATCCAGTTTCGATCTTCGCGTGGATCTTTGGGGGTCAGAATAGTCGAAATTATTTCTTAAGATGCGTGAGACAATTAATCAGATGTGTTGGGCATAGGTAGTATATACGGTATGAAACACGACTTCGTTCGAGTTCTCACGATACATTACATTGCCCTGTACTGAGACACGAACTGGAATAGTAAGCCAGTATTCGAGGGCAGAACCTATAAGCTTCGAAAGCAACGTGATTCAATAATGCAGACGACGATTGCAAGGTTTAGGTCCACGGGACGCGTGCAGTCATTGACAGAAATGAAAATGGTCGTGTTTGCGAATCGGAATATTATTTGGATCGACGATCATATTTGGCATGCCTTATTGAGAATGTAAAGCATGCCTTCAGCTTCGCTCAAAACTCGAATCGGGATATTATGCGGATTGAACTCTCGCTCGTGGCTCTCATCATGACGCTACTCGACCAAACTGGCCAGACAGAGACCATCAGACAGAGTCACATCCCCGTTGACCCAGCAGATGTGAACAATTTTCAGCAGCAATGGAAACAGATACGAGTGAAGAAGCTCACAGGCACTTCATCTGCAGGAAATTGAATTTTCTTTGATCTGCCGAGCAAGACAACACGCAACCATATCTGACGTTATAAATTAGCGTCGATTTTTCTTTCGGCTGACTAATTGAACAGCTTTCCTTGATTTCTGGAAGAACAGTATCAAAAGTGGGAATGTGCTGTGGAGTCCGTCAGCGGTTCATCTGTCATATCGAGAGATACCTACGATATGTAGAGATTTCCACTACAGAACTTCCATTTTCTACAAATCAAATGTTCATTATAAGCCAAAACCAGGAGTTTGTATACTCCAGGATATCCGCAAGACGTCTGGTGTAGCTCGTGGAGCGAATGCACGAGAATATTTTCCGGATTTCTGGAAAACCGTTTGAGTTCGTGATGGAAATTCTCAATTCGAATTGCGTGTGGTTCTATCTCCAGCTATAAAAAGATGCAAATCACGCGTTTTCGTACGACCGAGGGATGCTTGATCGCGTGAATGTGACAATGTCGTGGTTTTGTGCCCCCACTCTTACCGGAAATTGATATTCGATGTGTAAAGTGGAAGATGAAAATTGAATATATTCGATCCCGGTGATGGGAACAGGTAAGTCCTGAAATTCCGACATGACTCGCACGAGTCTATAAAAATTAGCGTCCGATGCGACGTTCTGCCACTCATGCCATCCAGTGCATGGACACGGAATGGTTTCACTCATGTAAAACCCACACAATAGAACACGGCACGACTCATGACAAATAACAATACCTATCCTCGCTGGAATTATCCCTTCCAAATATAACGAACGGGGTAATTCAATGAATGTTATCACGGAACTGCAGCATGCTCGATCTCTGCCTCACGGTATAAACTGTGTGATCCTGCCGGTGTGTGTATGAGGTCGTTGATAGAACGAAGGTCGTTTTTTCTACAAAGCTTCTGATAGGGAACAGGCTTCGTACCAAGCTCCATATGAACTGCGCTGTCATGGACCTAATGAACGTCAGGAGCACCGCAACTAGATATCTCCGTGAAAAGTGTAACTAACTAACAACGAGTCAAATTTATTTTCGAGTCTTCGATTTCGACCGAACTCACGATGAAGAATAGTTTGCAGTCAAAGTGCAGCACGCTTTCGCGCTGTTCGTCATACTCGGGAATATTATTGACCTGAGCTTTTGCTCCATGCAATCCTCCGAGAATGTTCAGCCGCGTATATTCCGGTGATGTTGGACTCTACGAACAAAAAATTACATTGATCCCCTACCTAGGAGCATTTTTTCAACATCTTTGACAATGATTTTGAAAAGATCTCGGTGAATGAAGCGCACCCTGAGATCGTATGTCTCACGCATAATTGTGAGCATTTTTTACAGAGCGAGTCACGCTAAGAAACCGAAAGGTATAATATTCTATACCAGTAATCCGATTTTCAAATTTTTTTATTCGTTCCAATCGGCGAAAAGATCAATTCGAATTCACTGACGTTAGAGAACGTTTTGGAAAAACAATCTCATGTAGTAGAAAAATCGAATTACTTATCCGTAGAACCAACTTCGCTATATTGTATACGGCCTGAACATTCACCTTCCGATACCTAAACGGAGTAAGCCAATTCCAGCCCGCGAGATTCTGAACGGATTTGGTACGGACCTCATCATTATTTACGTGCGGAATGGTTCCTACTGGCAATTTGGGGTAGTCACTTCCAGATACCGTGACCGAATTATTATTGCGGTTACAAATGGAACGAACGATGCAGATGACAAGACGATAAGAATCAGGAGAATGATACCGCGCCGCGCCGGTTAAGAATTTATTATATTCGAAAAAAGTGTGCACACATGGTATGGACGCCGTGCGGAATCTCCGTGAACTTCTAGGTCTTCGAATTGGGGGTTAATCGTACCTATGCAAACGAACTTGTTTCTCGTGCCAGCAAAATCACGATAAAATTCTGCATCACCGCGTCCGCGTCGCGTCGTTGTGTAACAGTCCCACGGAGGATACTGTGGGCACGTAGACTAGGTGAGATTTGGGCTACACCGACGACACCCGCCGCACGGTCTCTCTTCCTCATCCACATCCGCATCCACATTCATCCCAATACGCTCGGTTATAGGCTGCGTTGGTGAAATTTATGTATCCCAATATACATCCATCTTGCATGAACCGTCTTATCCGAGCGGGCATTATTACGGGGATAGGTTTTCCACCGAGCCACGGTAGGTACGAGTGTGCGAACACTGCGGCGAGTGTGTGTCTCCGGCAGGATAAGAAACGTGGAAGTGGTGGGCGATGAAGAAGAAGCATGCGAGTTACGGGAGATCAATCACTTGATATCATGTTAATATGTATTTTTGATATTATATCGCGTTCACATTGAGCTCCCTCACAATGTAGGACCCTTATTGAGACGGCAGCCGGCCTATTGTGAGGTAGACGAGATTCTTTCAGGTAGCTGATATTTTTACACAAAAATTTTGCTCGGCGATGAGGGGTGTCGTAAAAATCATCCAATCAATCGTACCTATATATAATTATACATGGAGGTCGTCAGGAGTCGTTCGATCAATTCAGAGAAAAGTCACTGTTCAGAAGGCTTTGAAATTTGCTTGTAGATTTTAATTGGAGTGCCCTTTTGCGAGTGTCCTGCTTTCTGTTTCACGCCATGGCTCTCGCGCTGATCGATTCACTCGGTGAACCTTCTTCCCGTCTCCAGCCCAAATTTTTGTCGCCCTCGATGACGATCGAGAGTTCCTTCGTGCACCGTGCGATATATCAATCTATGCGAATGCACGCATCCCTACAATTAACGTTTGCTTCCGAAACCAAATAACGTAAATCGAAGAAAAATCATTCGTTTGGAGTCTCCGTGGAGTTGGAGAGAGAGGAATTATAGTATGCCGTACGATTCTGAAAATTGGGCAAAATTTTACAGTCAAAGTGAAAGAGCATTGTATGAGAAAAATCGTGACCACGCCAGACCGAGCAAAATGTACACCTATACTCAAATTATCTATGAATATTCAGTATCAGCCCATTTCATGTCGTAGTCAGGCTGTATAATATTAGGAATACGATATTAGAATTCCTAATCACGAATTCGAGTGAGAACTGTAAGTAATTGCATATCCGATAAGAGATACACCCCGTTATCTAATACATAGGCTGCTCTCGCAAATTTCGTTTCTCGATAGTCTATAGTTTGGTTCTCGTTAGATTGTTTTACATAATTCTCGATGGTCTAATATAGTTTTATTCTATATAGTAAATTATCGCCGATTACGGGAAACTGCCCTCATCAATGAGGTACAAAATTTATCTGATTAAAAAACCTGCCAAACACTCAAACATCCCGAATCTCTATGAATTACAATTACGTGAATTATGTTTAACGACGTACTGACATTTGTTTGGCTGTTCCTCTACGAATGTGAGTTTTTTTCCTTGCCAGGCAATGATTTTTCGCGTGTTTAGGGAAATGGCACTTTTCGTTTGATTGTTTCAAACTATTGGTATCCAATATTGAGAGCGTATCCAGTAATGGGCACGTATTACACATCAGAGTGTATTGCGACATATGTCAGGATATACACCATAGGATTTTCGATAATATTCCGGTATATGAAAAATCATCCATATAATTTCGAAATTAGTCAACAAATGGACTTCGTTAAGAGTGCAGGGGGGTGAATGATGTGAGGCTATTCTATTCCAACGTACAAAACATTTGATTTTGAACATGTGGCCACTTAGCCGTAGATGAAGAGATAAAAAGAAACGAAAACTCGGACCAATCACATTTATTGCGAAAGGTATCGTCATTCACCAATCCATTTATATTACTGCTTCGAAAGAAACACAGAACAAAAATTGGACTCTTCATGGGTTCTCTTTCTGCGATGTGTGTTGGCAAATAGAGAACAATGATAGGAGAAGTTGGCCGGCCATATTATTCCAGATCTATGTAAAATACGAAATTAGTTCTATCCCGACAAGCGTGGAACCAAGTGATCCTTACTATTATAAATCAAGGTGCACCAGGTTACCTATACAGCGCCAACGAACCTGTCTCTCCCATACCAGGCACGAGTTCCACATTTATTGTTAGTGCTGTTGAAATTGGTGCGACAGGCTCTCTACATTCACCGCAGAGGCATTCTGCGGGGTAGTTTCAGAAAACGGCACTTCCAACCTCAAGCAACCACAACAATCTGTGGTACTCATCACCTGCATTCGCTTGTGGCCGACAGAATTGCCAACATGAGGCACACGATGGTCGTACTAGTATGATACCTAGAGAGAATACATTTTATTACAGCGTTACAAGTTCTGATCTCGCTCTATGAAACAAGTCGCCTCAAATTTGGGGATACTGATATTCGGAAACTAAGTTCAACGTATGAAGCACGCGATCGCGGTATCCTTTTCTTTAGGAATGAGGGAAAACGTGGGGTGTGGTAAAATTTTACCTCAGCGTGTAATTGCGGTATGTTTTTTATTTCAACTGCGGTGAAATGCCGCGAATAGTGAAATTTCAGCCGAGTAATGAAAGCGGTGTTATCTTATGATCAACTGTTACCGCGAGGGTAGCTCGCGGTCGTGTACTGCACCCGATTATCAAGTTGGAGTAGAGTTAATTCTCTTCCATTTTCTATTTCCTCCAGCTCTCCGCAACCCAACGACAAATATTATGTCCGAGGCTCTCGGGGTTTCCAGACACATTGGTTGATATTTTTCCAGGAGAGTTGCCAATTGCAGAAGCAGGCTGACCGGCGGCAGAACTCTATATGGCGTTGGAAAACTCGAGTCTTACATGGCCTAGCTCGGCGGGCGTCGAATTGCATTAAAAGTCGAAATCGAGTTGTCCTGGCGTCGTACACATCTCGTCCTCCTCTCCATTTTCCGGGCTCTCCGCCACCTCTTAGCTGCTCCTCGAGTCCGTCTTCACCAGTCGGGCTAAACTTACTTTCTAAACTTCCCACATCCTGCCTGACAACCAGTAATGCCTATTCAAAGGATGAACCCCCAACAATACTCGAACTCTGCACGTAGTATGTTCGAATTTTCTCCCGCCGCGCCGTTACTTCGATCTACCTCTTTTTCCCCAACCCATTCCATTCCGACTCACTACTGTTCTACCCCCGACGCGATTTGAGCTTCGTTCAATTCGATTTTACGTACAAGGATCTCTCGTACTCGAGTATAAGAAGTAACAAGACCTCATAATGAACGAACCCGTCAACCACAAAATATAGTACCAAGACAGTCAATATTGGAACATTCTAAAACGAAGTTGACCTTCGCGTCAAACTAATGCGCGTAAGCCCAAGTACTTTTCGTAACCGATGGTTTCGTGCCAAATTCGGAAAGTAATATGCAGAGTATATAAGTGTACCGCCAGAGAGGAATGATAGACTACATTATATTGCTCGAAGATGAAAGTAAACGGTTATCGCATTAAATATATGTATGTATACCAGGGATGAGCTTAACTTTTTTTGCAATCTCTACTCCCCCCTCACCGCAACAAGAGACAAATTTATTTGTGCTACTTGTTACGGTGGAATCATAATTTTGTTGTAGAGATTGCATAATATTCTGACTACATTGTTCTCTAATGAAATAATTCTCTTGCGCATTAAACTTACCGTAATAGTTCGCACTGGCGTGGGAAGGTGGTGGCAAGCACCTCGCTCTCGCGAATTAAAATACCGTTGCGAACTACACTACTGCGGTACGGTTTCATATCCGTGGAGTCCTGGTTATCAGATTTTTCTAGTCTGCACTGAGTCGAGATTCATATAGAACTATGAAATCCACAAGAGTTTAACCAGAATCTGAAGGAGTCCGAATTTCGCCACTACTATGGGGCATAATATCGAAAATAGTTTGACAGCGTGAACGAATACTTGTTCCGAAAACCAAACTGTGTGTTCTCAAATCTGGGTACAGTGAAGTATAACGGAACAACGACGGTTGATAGATTTATGTTAAAATATCTGGGTATAGCTATTACTATATGATTGTTTAGTAATATTGAAACATAAATCAAGCGATACCGTCGTCCCTTGATGAAATATTGGCCGTATTTCGACGAGGCAAGAAGCCCTTCCGTACTAGAATATACATATTGATATTAGCATCGCATATTGAACCAGCACTCTTGTTGCCATTGAATCGATATAGTCTGGTCAACGGTACCTATAAGTACGTGGAGGGGGATTTTTGACTCCCTATACTATGAACACGAAGTGGGGCGATTTTTTAAAAAATCTTGAAGAGGAATCAAAAATAACGTTTCGGGATATTGAATGCTATTCTACATATTGTCGGTTTCGTCTTTATACGAGTATACTCTAAAGGTTGATGGAACCGTTCTGTTGTACCAAAGGCGAGTCTCTTTCCGAGGATATTATATCCATGTATTGCTGTTAACAAGAATTTCATTAAATGATGTCGGATTGTATATATACTCACGTTGGAGGAATGCATTACGTGAGGCAGGGGCCTGGGAAAGGTAATGCGCTGCTGGCATGAGCTGGAAAATTTACTCCGAGTGTGTAGATGGTTTTTTTCTCAAGCTTTTAATACTTGACTGTTACAATTCGAGAGAAAATTTTTGTGTGCCGAGTGCGGATGTTTAAAGTAGTATGTATGTACTACGGTCGTGTAAATGGAATTCATTTTCACACAGTGCTTGCAATAAAATGCCGGAATAGGATTTCATTAGTAATTCTTTGCTCTCATACTCTGCCAGAACTCAGTCGTGCAATAAGGACTATCAAGCAACCTTCCTTGATATCTCTATTAAATTCTTGGCGAAGGTGAATCGAAGGATTACAATCTACGAAGTAAGTATATACTATACTTTCTGGTAGTATGTAGGCACAGATATGGGATATTGTTATTCCATACCTTTGTTCGCCATTCCATTATTCTTTCTGCCTGAAAGCGATTTTTGTTATTCCGGCTAGGAGGATATTATTCAACAGACTATTAGCCGATTGTTCCACGAGGTCTTTGTACGCCAGCTGGGTATATCGTTGTATTATAATTCCGGTATTTGTTTCAGACGGTAATTCTGCTTTGAGATGAAATTGAACTGTCGGAATTGATTAAGCTTTGGAGGCTGCAGATGGAAAGCTAACCTATTCTAGTACGCGCCTTTTGTGCGGCCGGGGTGATTTACAGCCGACATTACTTCTCATAACGTTTGATGTTTACAAATTCGTCTTCTCTCTGCTTGGTTCGCATTCTCCCGAATTCCGTGCGCTCAGAAATTAGAATTACGTCATGTGTACCAGCGCGGGTACATGAATTTCTAAATGGGGGGACAAGCGTGCTCGCGGGATAGTTATTGCCCTCGATAAATATCTCTCCGCGATGTTCTAGGTATCCAGCGAATGAAGGCGAGCACAAAAAGTGCATACCAGTCACTGGCCCATTGATTTTCGTATCAACTTTTCTCCACCCATTTTAAGTTCACCGTGAAAAGACCGATAGCTACATACTTTGTTGCCTTATCATCGCAGCCCTCGCTATTTTCATTCGGCGTAACGAAGAGCGCGGTGCTCGTGGCTGTCTGGCGAAAACAAGTCCTGCACGCGTTCGTTCGAGGCATCCATGAACTATGTAACAAGTCTGAAAAATTTCGATGGACGTAACGGATTACCTCCGACCTCTGCGAATTTTAAGGCGTAGTCAAAAGTTTACACTAAGTACTACAACGATTCCCGTGTATTGCGATGAAACATTTTGTGACGCTATTTCGGCGGACGATCTCGAAAATGCGAACGCGGGCACACGCGGAGACCGGCACCGGCGTCACTCAGGGCCACCTCCAGGATATCTTTATTATATGGTCCATCATAAAGAGGCAGCTGGTTTTACACACTTCGCTGATGGTTGACGTGTTTGGTGATGGCCCCTTCCGTTCTCCCCCACCGAACCGTGCATTATGCCTTCCATTCACGAGCTTTTGTGGTATGGCAGTGCCGGTGTCAGCAGGTTTCATACTTCGCACGTTCCTTCCACGTATAGTGTTACGATAGCGTGATTAGGCTCTCCAGGAGTTATTTCCTCGTCGTCCTGACCTGGTCCGAAAACCAGGGCCGCCGAATTCGCGTAGGGTAGGTGTCCCGATAACGAAGCCCTTGGTGACGCCTTGCTTCGTTATTCATTAAATACGAATCTTCATCCTATTATATAGATCTTTCAAGGTTACATCTTTACAAACTGATGTTTTTTGGATCGGATCTATTTTTTTTTGCATTTTCAAGTTCCAGAATGGCCTGGAAGGAAGCTGAATTTGAATATCCAGCTATAATCACGGTGCCCTCATAAAGGTCTGGGAACCGAATACGGTGCCCCAGTTCCAGACGGGGAAACCCATATACGGGGCCTCAATTATGAATTTACTAATGCAGGATGCTCCTCGTACGAAAAATAAACCATACACAGATTTAATTTACATGATTTAAATTCGGTTGGTTTTTCAGTTCTATATAGGTATGTTATAGTTCTAACGTGCCAATTTGCCTCGTCGAAAGCTTTCGTTTTGTAAGTTGTATACCTAACCCAATCTAACCTGATTTCCTCAACCGCGTACGCCGTTGAGGAAAATCTGAGCGAGTACGAGCAAAAAAACAATACAGAACATTCGTTTGCGAAAACAAACTTCGAAAACGTCGTACGCAAGAAAAAGAGCACATCAACGTACTTCCGGTAATTATTTCAGTGACAGAATGATCTTCAATTCAGGTCTCAGTACCGACTGTCCGTGATTACGATAGCCGCAAGCACCAAAAGTCAGTACCAATTGCGGGCCCAGCTATTATTGACCTGGAAAATGCTGTATTAACAGATTTTTCCAATTTTTTCTCAAATATTATTGTCATAATACCATCTCATGTGAGCTTTAGGTAGTCATTCGTGAAAGTATTGTATAGATGGCCGTTTCGCTAGGTTCGATTCCTGAACTCTTTCGTTGGGACAGGTGGGGGGTACAGCATTACAGTAATTGTGAGGAATTCGATGCTCTGAAATCGATAGTAAATTTCCAATAGATAATCTTCAGTTCCAATGTGTGAAGCGTGTCGTTTCATCATGTTTATGAATCGGAGTTTATGAGGAAAATTCGTACCACAATTGATATCTGGTACTGGTTTTTCCTAATTTGAAGAAAACACAGCGAGTGCACCGTGATTCGGACTCCTACGCTACCTGGTTGCAGTCCGTGAATTAATCAATCTGTTATTGTAAGCGCATCGGATTGTATAGCGAAGATAGCGCGGATTGAATCCAATATCCAATTTATCGTAAGAGTACTTGAGACGTGATATGGAATGTTGATGGCGGTGTGCTTGGCGGTGGAAAAAAGCTGTTCTAATTTAAAAATTGCAGAGCGTCCGATCTCCTGACCCTTCGTATTCGGGTGATTGTCGGAGCTATTGCTCTTGCACGGAAGTTGACAGACGACTGACAAGCTCCATTTCAATCCTGTCGTATTTACTTCTCATCCGTCGATGGGGATGGAACAACACTCTCGACTATTTTTATCATATACCTGTGAGACGACGTGTACCAGAATTCGCCCGGGACCACTTCGCCCGTCACGAGATTTTCTTTGAGCTAGTAAAGCGAGAGACTTGCTACTCCGGGTCCAAGAGCCGGAATCCGCGTATGTACCTATTCCTTGTGAAACGACGCGGTTCAAATTACTCGCTGTGCGCACCACGGCGGAGTACCCGCCATTGTCGTCTGACATTGCCACGAAAAGTAAGTTTAATTATCATAATATTTCCACAGCATTACAGAAATGCTTTAATTGCAGGCAATATTTTTTCATAATCATCGCCGCATATTGCAACATTTTCTTTCCGGTGCAAGTAGCTGTACGAGCACGCAGGATCCTCGGCAGTGCAAAAAACTTTGATCGTATATCACTTGTATTGCACATGCTGTGTACAAATGAGCATCTACCCACCCCGGGAAAAATGCTTAGATCCAATCGAATATCTTCTGTATTCAATTAATACTGATCCAATAGAAACTCCGTTGAATTAGATCTTCTCGGATCTAATTGGATCTGTTCGGATCTAATTGAATCCACGTTCAATTCTGATTCTGTATCTGATTCCATCTAACTTTATCTCGAATGCAATTTGATCGTCTGTAAGATAAAATCTATTCAGATCTGAACAGATATGGCTAGACTTGCATGATACATTTCCAGATTATCTCGTTGGGACAATCGTTTCATCTGATCAGATATAATTAGATAAGCGTAAGACCTGAATCAGATCTGAGCGAGATTGATTAGATCGAATCTGATGGGATCGGTTTCTTGCCGGATATCACGTATTCATAATCATAATTGCGATTCCAATCCAAGATTGCCTGAACTTGTGGACCAGCAATGTTTTACAGTTCAACAATGATCGGCAATTCAACTTCTTCGTTGAACAATTGAGGAGGTTAGCGATCTTTGAAATCGCTACTCTTGTAATTAATCTTATTAAGCGATAATCGCACACTGAAGATTTTACGAATGATTCACTCTCCAACTATAAGAACGCGCCCAGAAATTCTTGAACAAAAATGAAAAAATTACAAACAAATGCTTAGGTATGAACGTTTCATCACAAATCGGGCTAAAAATATTAAAAATCTATCAGAATCGGTCGATTTCATCTTAAGTTAAGCCGACTTTCATTCCGAAAACTATTCGCTACAATTTCACTGTGACACACTGTCTAGTTGCTCATTCATTAGTTGAATTTTGCTACCTGTGACTCAAATCGATACCAATGGAATCTCGCGAAATTGTGGAAAACACTTTTGCGCGCGAAAAAGGCCAGCTTCAAATGAAATCGGCCGATTACAATAAATTTGTAATATTTTTAGAGCATTTTGCAACGAATCATTGATATCTGAGGACTTGTTCGTAATTTTCAAATTTCTCCTCCAGGAATTTCAAGGCTAGTTTTCGTACTTGGCAAGTAAATGACTGTTGTGAATATTCTCTCTGCGATTATCGCTTGAAAACATCGACTACGATTATTAAAGTAGCGATTTCAATGCCTCAATCTCCTGAATGGACTAAATTATTAATGAACGCATCAAACGTAACAATGCTAATGATTTTGTAACGTCGCTGTCATATATGGTACGTACGTGTGTAGGTGTAATAGATTTGTAGTAGGTATTGTGAAACGAAATTACAATTCGCGTTGCCTCACAGTCGTCATAGCCGTGAGGTCCTGGATATAACATGTAATAATTCAGACGAAAACGTTGACTGCGTTTCGTGAATTCAGAAAGCCCATCAATCAAATGATCGTGTCGAGTACCTCCTCTCTGTACAGCTAGCTATGTAGGAGAAGCTGAGGCAAAGTGGGCTGCCTGAAAGTTCAATAAAAAAACCCAAAATCCCCTCGTCCGATAGTAAAATTTTCGAGATCAAGTATCAAGGAATGTTTACTCCGCTGACTGCACATCTTCTTGCACTTAGAAGTGCACGTATTCTCACGCTTTGTTGAAAATTTTCATTGGATAACGGAACTCCGCATTCAATGCTCTTGGATAAGAATAATAAAATATAGTAGTGCAATTACTTCCAATCACAAGCAAGAAGCAATGAGGGAACGCTGTTCAAATTATCATAATTGCCTCCGCTTCTCAGCATTTTACCCGGCTCTGATCTGCTGATACATGGGTGGTTCTTCTGAAATCTGACACACATTTGGACCTCATGACGACCTGCTGCTCTCTTAGTCTATCGGCTGAATCAGAAGATGGTTTGAGGCATCCGAAAAAGATGAACGAGGGGTCGAAAAATTGGTAATTCTTTGCCGATTCGGTAAACGTAAATCCGGATATCGAAATCGGTAGCTTACGGCCCTTTGAAGGCTGAAAACAGCATTTTTATCCTTCAGCTACCGATTTCGATGTCCGGACTTACATTTTCCGAATCGACGAAGAATGGCGATTTTTTTGACCCCAAGTTCATCTTTTTTGGACGACTTGAACCATTTTGCCCGATTTCGGAGTCCAGCTGATAGACTATCTAGCTCCAGGATACATTCACAAGGCCTTTCGCAAGTTCTTCAGAATTCGAAAATGGCACGCGTGGCTCTGGTATCTACCCTCACGAATTTGAAGAAGTTCAAGAAATCGTTTTGTAACTCATTTTCATTTACCGGGGGCAAAGTTCCAAAACTTTACTGAAGTTAACTCAACCATGTTTCGTCCATAGTACTCAGCCTCTGGCAAGAGAAGAGGAAAGATGCGCTTGAGTTAGCTCGAAAAAATCAAATCCGCCAAAAATATAAATTTACGTGAAGAATTTTTCACCTCGCAATCGAAATATTATCGATCCTTTCAAAAAGTTATCCCCAGTCCATGGCATACATAAGATTAAGAAATACACAATCTCAAACATCGGAACCTCACACGAGGATCTATACGTCATGAAATTGGACTTCGCTGTTGTTTCGGCAAGAAAGCTGTGTACTCGGCGATCATATTTCATCCTTTTCTTACTCAATGACTCAAATTTGTGGTGAAATAATTCCTACTTTAGTCGATATTCATCACCCCATTGAGTTCGTATCGCGCCAGACTGGTTTCGGAATGGGAACAGATTGCCAACGAATGGAATCACCTCACAATAAAATAGAATAATTTTCTTACGTGATCGATATATTGGTTTTCATATAGAGGACAAGGAATTGCAATATTCTAATCATACCTTTTCGAGTTCGGAGTAGTCGAAAACTATAAAATAATTTCCGAAACAAAGTGGCCTGTAGTAAGGCACCTTAGTCTCTACATGTCCAAGCAGAAAATATTCATGCTGATCTTTCCCCGTGTCTGAGAATTTGATGAAAACAGTATCGTGTGACTGAAACTTTTTACAGGTATTGTGGTCGCTAGAGCTTGCGGACGCGGGAGAAAGTGGAATAGAAAAAGCAGAACGTTGTAGCGAAAGGAGATACTGCACATCTCGTTCGCTTCTACACTTGTCATCACATGCGCCACCGTTTTCGAAATAGGAGATTTATTTTCTGGTATATGTGGAGAATCAGTCGGAATTGAGATTCCAGTAACAAGACATACGTTTCAAATTTCGAGTTCATGTGCGTAACGGTGCGGCGTATATCGTGGTCCCTTAAGGCGCGGCGGCGACGGGGGAAAAAACAGGACCGAGGTGTTCGAGGAGAAGTAGGTCGGCATTTTCCTATTTCATGTAGCAAATGGTTTTTTATATTGAAGCTGTAAACTTTCGCCGTTTTATATTTCGTTGATTTCGAGTTTTAGGAGTCAGCTAATTCTGGTAATCGGAACTCACGTTACGAAATTCCAAACTGACAATTAGATTGGAACTGGAACTCACCAGTAAGATCGAAAAGCAAATACTTATAGCTTACGAGTAAGTTTGCTGGTCAGGGAAGAGCTTATTCTGAGCCGGAAGACCAAGGCAAAATGAACTGGCTCGAAGAATTCATTCACAAATAATAAACGGTGAAATTGTGGGAACTCTTCTTTTACTCCTGAAAATATGATTCTCACGGATAATGACTGATTCCGACCGAATCAGCCCGAAGGGTATAGTATATGGGCTGCCTGAGACGTCAATTGAAAATTGTTTCACCGATAATTGATGTATGACTTCAGGAATTAGCTGGGACATGCAGTTCGTTGCGGTTGATAATGTTCAGTTGACATGCGCTCGCGAGAGTACAAGTACTTGGCGGCTGTCATGTCGGTTGGCGCGAATTTCGAATCGAGTCGAGGTACTCGACCGTTGCAGGTCTCTGAAGCAGAATTAGTCGGAAAAGTTCCGTCAAGTAATCGGTACCGCGAAGACAAAATTCTGGATATGGTAATCATGGGGCATTGAATAACCAAGATAGAATGAAATGAAGAAATACTCAACCGCCGGTACATACCTGCCACATGATTAATTTCCATACGACAGAGTAATGAGTTACTGCCCGAATATCTTTCGCGAAATGAACACAAACTGATCCCCGTCGCAGAGCGTTCCGAGACAAATTAAAAGTTTCCTGATGGAATGTATTGATTTCGGCAGAGATTCCGCCCAGTAATAACCATCATATATATACGATATAACGTTGTGGAATATAAGCCACGGGGAAGAAACAGTCCGAGCTTTATCCCGGGCTATTGAAAATCAACTCTTTGTTTCTATCCTAGTACAGGCATAGTCGCAACATAGAAAAGTTATTGAGACCACTCTACCCAGTTCTGGCATAGCTGCATTGCTTTGTTGAAATCACTGTGTCTCTTTAGATTCAACGACCAACGTTTCGATTACATATAGCTCAAAACTCAAAAGAATTCCCTTAGGCCATCTGGTGCTGTTGCTGCTGCTCGGCTTAATGTTTCTTTTCATCTTGAATGGGAAGCGAGGATGCGCAAAAAGAAACCTATTTATATGGAAAATATGCGGAATGGAGCCACCTACAAGTTTCACGACTTCCTTTTCGTTCTAGCATCTGCGGTCGTAGTTGACGATCCGTCCACGCTATGAAATCAGTACACGATATAGTCCGGAATCGGCAAGTAGGTATGTATATACGTTCGTTGTACGAATACAAGCGCATTACTTCCACGCGGTTTAACCAATTATTACGAAATTCGGCGGTGGCAGACAGCGGGCCGTACTTTACGGTATAAAATCCATTACCGAAACTTTCCACCGACTTATGATTGGCCTTGAAATTGGAAATGGAACTGGTAGATTGTAAAGTCAAATGCACACATTCGATTAATGTTCAGCGTTTATCGTAGCGTCGCGGATTGTATGTCAGATTTCATGTACGCACATCGCTCACCGCCCTCACTAAGTAATGAACATGACTGTTAATGTAACGTAGCGCGTAAATTTCATGCCTGACAATAATATGCTCGGCACGAGCACGAGCATGAGCATGAGCATGTGAAATAGGTTTCATTTCGTCGGCGAATTCAGCATCGCGACCTTTTCCAATGTAAACAAGCCTTCAAACGGTGCGAGACTTAATGGTCTCCGCATGATGGATAGATTGCTCACGACGCGACGGCTGAGTGAGGAGTCATCTATTTTAATCGCGGATAAGAATTTAATAAAGCATATTTCAAGAGAACGTTGGATAAGTAACGCGCAATATCAGTATGAAAATAGAGTGAAATAAGATAGTAATAAATCATAATCAAACTAAAGTCTGGAAGTAGATACCTCCCTTGCAATATCCACAATAGGTGGAAATATCACAATAACATGTCGGCTGTAGCCATTATTACGTTATGCCTGTATCGATGTGCAGATGTTCTTCCAAAATGTCAATTCCATTGGGCGCCCCCTCGTCCCGTTAACTCGCAAGTGTGCCTAGAACGAGACATTCCGGAAATGATGAAATTGTCGTTAATTCTGACCTCAATTAATTTCAAATTCAATTTCTGATCTAATTCAGTTCGAGATTTCTGAAGTAAAAATCGGATCATTCTGTTTGGAATCAAGATGAAAATTCCAGGTATGTGAAATTCGATGAGTTTGGGGTTTGTAACCGTACCTAATTTTTCCGGAATATCCCGTGGGAGACCGGGGCGAAATGGGTCGCGGGACTGAACGGATCCGAGGGAGTATTTGCTGCCATGGATGCTGGAGTTTGCTGGAATTGTCCGGAATTCTTCAGTACCTGGAGTATTTTGGATAGTTCAGTAACAGTAATTATTGCTAGTCACGCTGCAGGCATAGTCATTTCGGAGAGACGCTCAAAACTGTCGTACGCTGGTACGCTGTTCGCCGATCATTGGCCCAAGTTAAGTTTAACCTTGCTTCCGATATTGCCCTACATTCTGCTAAAATTCCGTATATTTTTCACTAATTTTCCGCATTATACAATCAAAAATAAGCAGCGGTGTTCGGTGGTCGCGTGATGTTTATCTCAATAGCGTTTGGGGTGGAATGGGGCTAGTGCAACCCTTAGCGTGTTTTTCTCGTACTTATAGAATGAGAGGAACGCAAGAAAGGAAGGGCTGCTGACGTGAACGAGCAGAATGAAAAAGCGGGACAAGAAGAGAATCAAGCCTGGGAAAGCAGGTTTTCCGATGAAGGTGAACACGCGGCTTGTTTATATAGAACAGCGAGCTTCATTCGACTCTAATTAAGGGTTGGGGTTCGCGGTGTAATAAAAAATCGTTCCCGTAAGGTCCGATACAAAGACCGACTCTCGGGAATCTGTCAAACTCATGAGCGATCATTGTGAACCAAGAAAAATGAGCGGGCATAAGGTGACGAACGCATTTTTTTTTTCTTATTCCTTCTTGCGGAACTTTCCCTATCCGATTTATAAATATTGCATTTTCGAAATTTTGTTTTTGCCATCCGCACCTTAAAAATTCACTCCAAATGCTGCGTCTTCAACGCTGTGGTGTTGAAACAGTGATAAGTCTAACACAAAGTGAGGTGTCCCGGTGATAAGCACTTGATCGGTAATTTATGTTACCCAGTACCTAGATATAGCTGTTGGACGAAATAACTCGTGAGTGTCAATTATTGGGATGGTTACCTTAGCTGGGCAGAAGGCCCATTGGAAGTACATCCCTCTAGAGTAAAATCGATTACTTGCTCGTTGGGTTTTGTGCTCGACAATTACGGTCAGCCGTAATCTTTGTCCCCTGCGCTGTAGGGCAGATCGCTAATAAAGCCAACTCACCGAGGCCGCGGGTGTATCGGCAGGAACTCGAGGTAGGTGCCATTTAACACGAAAATGAGAACATAACGTCATACCTTCAAACTAATTGTAAGCTCATAGGTATGCGCAGGTACATATATTCATTTGTCTCTCAATTCGCCTTGAATGGAATCCAACGAACGCAGGTGATGGTCCAAAACGCTTACAAAGCGAAGTCATCGCTACGAATTTCTACGCTATCCAATAGCTGCATCTGTTTGTCGGAAGATGGTCCTTGGTTAATTGCTCGGGTAATCGTATACTCACGTTAGCTTCTCGATGTGCTATCAAAGACTGACGGCATTCAATAATGAGTAAAAATACGTTCAACTATCAGCAACAATGGGGCTTTCATGCGTCTGTTATATCACTTTGAGAATGTTCGAAGCTTTCGAAGGTGAATTGGCCCCGCTGGGTGTTGGTTCTACGTACTGCGTCTACTAGGCGGTGCTCATCGAAGCGCCCGTACGCGCTTCGCGTCTCATTTCCGTCTCATGACTGAAGACAGATCCTGGATATGCAAACACTTACCTTAGTATGTGTTATATTGGAATATTTTTTATATTGTTAACGGCAACTTCTCGTGTAGAGCTAGACAGGGTTTCTTTCTCATTTGTAGCCACCCCCACCATGAAAACAACCCCTTCATATCCTTAAGGAGCTGTCAAGAAGCCATTGGCACGCGTTCTTACTTAATGTTGACAGCATTGTTATCACTTGGGAAACGTATTTCATCGCCACTCGTACGCTACACAACCGATCTGGATGAAACTTTGTGGATTGGATGCAGTATTTTGGCAGAGATTGGTCGAGTATTTCATCTCCATGAATCATTGAGAAGATTCATCAGAGATTTAAATTTGTCTAATCTAACCTGTATGATGAAACGTAACCTCACAATTAGAAATTCCTGGAAAACTCTGAACTTGTCGAAATTCTAGCGGCCACTTTCGGCCGAAATACTGCATCCAATCCACAAAGTTTCATTCAGATTGGTATTGCGGTCCACGAGGCGACGAATCGCGTTCGCGAAGTGATAACAATGCTTCCAACGATTATAGGTAACATTGGATGCGAATGCGTCTTCAGGGTGCTATCACATACACATGTAATTCTCACTGTTGCACATTGTTGAATGCCCTGAGTCCTTAATAGCACCTCAAGCATAGATCTATAATGTCAAGTACGAGTAAGAAATGCCGATCGTTTGGAAACCGTATATGCTACGCGTGCTCGATATCGTCGTTGATAAACGTGCGATGTATTTCATTTTATACATCGTTACAGTATCACGGTGTATTGAATATTTATGCTTATAATGAATCGACATACATAGGCGCTATAGCAAACAAGAAATGTTTATTGTGAATAGATTGCAATTCATGATATGAACGGCCCAGTCCCAGTCGTCCTAATTTCAATTGCGTGTATTCGTTTATTCATATCGATACGAATGCCTATCTACGTTACTGGTCTCAAACAATTATTCATTCAAATATAGGGCCATTTCTTCTTGGTACTTACTCTCCGATCTCAGTGAAAATTGAGGCATTGCTCGGCGAGCAAGTGGTAGAAGTACCAAATAGTACCAAGGTAGGCATGCCAAGATATAGTCTGCGCGATGCATACTATCTTTGTCGTACACTTTGCTACCTGTATCACTGGCTCAGCAGAAATCGTCTGTCATGAAGTTCCCAATCAAGGTATCCAGGGAGGAGGAAACGTCACACCGAAATAGCCTTCCGAAGGCTCAATTCAATTGCACGCGAATGCGAGAAAAGTTGAAAATTTCATAATTCGAACACTTCTTTATTTTGGAAAGAGGGGCTGCACATTCGGCATAGTCTGATCTTGTAGGCCATAGTCGGCGGATAGCCAAAAATCGGACTAAATATTGAAATACGAGGTTTTCTATCTGTGCGATTCAACATAGAACATCCCGAATGCATGGTGCCGAATGCAGACGACGTAGGTAATGTGTGGTAAACATACGAGCTCGTATGCGAGCCAGAAGTTCTGAAAACCGCATAATATATCTGAGCCTCGCATAGTTGCATATGAATTCTGATAGAAGTTTCCCTGGCTCTGTGTAGCACGTTTGAATACGCGAAAGCTGCACAGAAATAGGAAGATTGGATTACCGTTTGAAGCAGCCAGAGGATTACTCATATATTAAGTAGTAGTCGTACAACATCCGAGCTGCATACGTGTAGCCTACATCCGAATCTATTCGTCCAGCTGGAGTAACTTCCCAACAGCTTTTCTCCAGAGTGAAAAACTGCACGTACGTGAGGCGATCTACGCGATTAGTGTCCAATGACTCCGTCTTTATTTCCTGTCAAAGCCCTTTTCCAAGGGCTGAACTTATCGTCGTAAAAAGAGGAGGAGCGCTCGCGCCAGACTTAACCGTGGAACAATGCTCGGCCAATATCCTCGAGATAATAAGTAGCCCCATCTGAGAGCAGTAAATGTGTGAAAGGGATAAGAGCCTTTTGGCATCATAGAGCACCCGAATAGTTTCTTATTCCCTGTTGATTGAGCGAGGAACCTTGACCGCCGGCACTTACACGGACGTGCGGCATTTTAATTGACCATTGGGGTATTTCACCCGAAGTGGACTAGTCCGCTGAAACAGTGAACTGAAGAATGTGTACTAACGATAATCACGTATTGGTCAACGGAAAGATACTCCTGTTGGAACAAGACCTATACTAGGTAGTATCCTATGCTGTTTTCCACGCCGGTTCAAATTGTGCCATCGAAGTTTTCATCAGGTAACGTTACCGGGTGGATCATAGTTTTTTTATACTCGAATTCACTTTTTCTACTACTATACGGATGTCCTCAAGATCAGCGTAGACTACGCAAACTCATCCCGCAAAGAAAATAGTTACATTGGTTACCATTTTATAGAAATGCAGCACTCCTTGCCATTCCCTGAACCCTGATAATAAGCAAACGGTGATTTGCCGCAGGTAATATTTGCCATCCGAAAGGCAATGGCTTTTTGCCAGTGATGCTAAACTGTGAGGGATGCGGGAATCGTGAGCGATTTCGGTGTGCTGAATGGTAAAGGGTACTAATGATCGGGAAATAAACCCCATCGTCCGTTCGTTCTGCAATAAAAATTACTTGGCTCATCAAGCATCGGCCCTTCGCCCGTATTATATTATTATTTGTAAACACTAATACCGTATTCACATAACTTTTGTTCCACCCGATATACTCACGGAAATACATTTGCGGGGAAATATTCAAGACGTTTGATGAACATCTCGTAGGAAATCATTACCATACAGGAATTCACAATATCATCCATGTTCACCTTATTCTTCCAATGCTTTTACCGATTTTCAGCGAATCGATTACACATCTGGAAGCTAGGTCCCATACCAACTTGGAAATACGTTATCCACGCCCTTCGTGACTTCTTGCTCAGTTTGGCAAGGTCGAAAGGGTTTGGGCGAAGATACGATTTCCTCCCGAGTTGTACTTTTCGCTTAACGAACGCCAAAGTTATGACAAGCAATGAGAAAAATGGCGGGTAACAATTGTAATAATATTTGTCCATCGTTTAATGGCCAAATGTAAAAAGGAAGTGGAAAATAGTTGCCCTTGAGGTGCTATTAAAGACATATTCACCAGACATAAAGACTGATTGTTACTCATTCTTAGAAGCATTGTTATCACTACGGAAACGCGATTCGTCGCCACTCCTACACCACACAACCCATCAAAACGAAACTCCAAAGATTAGATGCAGAATTTCGGCAGAAAGTGGCTAAATATTTCATTTTGCTGAAATTCAAAGAGAATTCAAAGTTTTTCAGGATTCTCTGAAAGTTAGGTTAGGTTCGTTTATAGGTTAGATTGGAAAAATTTTAATTCTCGTTAGAAGATTCAATATTTCGTAGGAATAAAATACTCAGCCACTTCCTGCCGAAATACTGCATCCACTCCCCAAAGTTTTATTCCGATCGGTTGTTTGGTGTAGGTTTAGCAACGAATTCCATTTCCGAAGTGATCACAATGTTTTTAAGAATTAGTAACAATAGGTTTATATATGTCTTTAATAGCACCTTAATATGCTGTTGTCAAATAGGGCTATCGTTGGATGGGAAAGTGGAAAACACGGCAACACCATGAATTATTCCTATAATAGCATTAATTCATACACAGTAATAATTCATTCTGTTAGCCTAATGAATCGTACGTGATTTGTAACGTTCTGCACGGATTTTCTTTCGTGATTAATCTTACATTGCTAGTCCGCGCCTGTCAGTTAGTTCAAATTTAATCAAGTAGTTGAATTGCCTGTCCGATATGAATGATAGTTCCGTACCTATGTTGGTTGCTTGTAAAACTCATTCGCTGGTTATTAATACTTGATGCTACAAAGTCATGAGATATGATCACTCTGATCACTTTACTTACGGATTCTTATTTGATCCTGAAGATTAGAAACTTATCTCCAATTTCCATCTAATGTCTGTACGCTTGAACAGAGGAAGAATCGTTCCTTGGAATATGAATTAGTTGTATTGATTGGAACACATTGGTTCGAATAGCCTGATAAATTCTTCTGTACATATTCACTTTCTCTGTGAGCTCGTTTGTATGTACCTACCTACGTGGGACTTTTTGGAATTTTCATCATAGAATATGCCCAATAAGCCCGATGAATTGCGACATTTCCACCGCAGTCTCCTGCAAGCTCACAATGAATGTTATCTGTATCCTAGTGTGTTCCTAGTTCGTCGCTAAACGCGTTACTCGCACATCCCTGAAGCCATTCTACTGTAAACCACGTGAGATGGGGACGAGAAGACGGTGGAATGCCTAGAGTACGGCAAACCGAAGTTGAGTATCAAACAATGCCATGCCACTGACAGCTAATCTCATGTTGTTAAGTTGCCCAAAGTGCTTGAAATTGCGATTTTCCTCCAAACCTCCCGCAGTCCCGCTCAGGGATATAGTCTTCGGCCTTAAGGCTATGTCTTACTAGTATCGCGCTCCTTCTTGAATCTTTAAATCTCAGATTCACTGGGATGTAAATGTGGATACCATAGACGTTTCCTGAATTATATACGTCGTAGTAGCTGCACCAGCAAAATCAGCCTACACAAAAAAGAGTGGTGGGAAGTTTTCTTACTTTTTTAATACTAATTTATTAGCACTTTGCCAAACTTTTTACTCCTCACAGTTTCGAGTAATCGTCGTGTGGCTCAGCTTTAGTCGGAGCTGCACCAACCACATCCTAACTTCGCTATATTTCCCGCTACAAAGGTGTACTATACGTCAAAATTTTGTACTTTTTTATTACCTTCGATGGTTATCAGCCAAAAATTTTCATTCGTAATTCTGAAAGGGGCAAACAACACTTATTCCCTTATTTCAGGCACAGCGATCATCTAACAAGATTATTGGGCCGAAATTATTAGCAATAGGGACTGGTTCCCACTTGAAGATATACAAGTATACCTTGAAACGATATGAAACATTCGAGAAACAGCAGATTATGATGATGAAAAAAGTCCAGCCCCGAGAACGTACGTATTCATTGAATTCCATCGACTTCTCGCTGAGCATTTATTTTCTACTCGGGTTTCGTACTTTGGGCGATGTACAGAAATTGGAGGTCATCGAGCTGGAGCGATGAGAAAAAAGATGCGCGAGTATTTATGTATTCCGAATTTGATCCACTTTCCACGGTGATGAAATTTTGTACTCACCGTTCTTGGATGCGTTGTTTTTTTTCGAACAGGTACATACCTGTACTCCGGAATGATAAAAAACATTTGGGGGGCGTAGGACCGCGATAATAAAAAAATAGCTGGGAAAACACCAACGTAGGTGTATTTCGAAACGATAAAAAATGTTTGGGGGGGCGTTGGGAAGCGGTAATGAAAAGAGAGCCACGGAAACATTCGTTTCTATCGAACATCATCTACTTTTCGCTCAGACTATGTTTTTCAAATCAAGAAAGGCTTTTCAAACTATTCTTCATCAGCACAAGCGCAAATATATATTTGTTTCCGACGACATATGCATTCCATACATAGAAAGATGGAGCGTATTCAGGTATGGTGGAGTCGTATTGCGAACTGTTTATTTCTTAAGAATATCAGTCAATTTTTCTTATTTTCATGAACAATAGTAAAACCGGAACCACGTGTTGTTTTTTGTTCCATTTATACGAACTTGTTTCATTAGAGTCATCATATTTGCACCATACTCCACCTCTCCTCAAAGCAAATGTCATATAATGTCCACTTGACTCTTCTTCTTTGTTTTTTTTATAACACTTATGATCTACGAAACCTATCCATTGCAGTTTATTTTTGTTGTCTCCGGGGATTATTATATATTTGGGTAGATCTTGTAATGAAATTCCGACGTCGGTTAAAATGTTGTCCACTTGTATAAGAACAATGTCACCTGAGTGTGAAAGGAATACGATACACTTTTAAAATGGTTCAACACAATCATAGGCACGGTATCAAAAAATGCTATCCTATCGGAAAATACGGGGGAAAATAGCTCAGCCGAATTTTGAATATTAACGATAAGTATATTTTTTCGTTGTAAGTGATATCCTTGTATCAATAATTATTTATGTTGTTTCGTATTGAATTGTATACCTATTCAAGAGTTTAGTTGTGGATTCATCTAAAAATTTTCATTACGGCGATGTGGTCGTGGCGTCAAAAATCCCTAGATTGCAGTTTTACTTCGCATTTTAATACGGAAAGACAAAATCAATTTTAATTTGCGCCAACCGATGTATTAAAACATCAGGTTGGGTTGGGTTGGGTTGGGTTGGGTTGGGTTAGGTTAGGTTAGGTTAGGTTAGGTTGCACGTTTATCGGACCAGGTATGTCGATACCTGGTCCGATTTGTTTTTGTCATTCCGGAGTACAGGTATGTACCTGTTCGAAAAAAACAGCGCATCCAAGAACGGTGAGTAAGAAATTTCATCACCGCGGAAAGTGGATCAAATTCGGAATACATAAATACTCGCGCATCTTTTTTCTCATCGCTCCAGCTCGATGAGCTCCAATTTCTGTACATCGCCCAAAGAACGAAACCCGAGTAAAAAATATATGCTCAGCGCGAAGTCGATGGAATTCAATGAATACGCACGTTCTCGGGGCTGGACTTTTTTCATCATCATAATCTGCTGTTTTTCGAATGTTTCATATCGTTTCAAGGTATACTCGTATATCTTCAAGTGGGAACCAGTCCCTATTGCTAATAATTTCGGCCCAATAATCTTGTTAGATGATCGCTGTGCCTGAAATAAGGGAATAAGTGTTGTTTGCCCCCCTTCAGAATAACGAATAAAAATTTTTGGCCGATAACCATCGAAGGTAATAAAAAAAGTACAAAATTTTGACGTATAGTACACCTTTGTAGCGGGAAATATAGCGAAGTTAGAATGTGGCTGGTGCAGCTTCGACTAAAGCTGAGCCGCGCGACGATTAGTCGAAACTGTGAGGAGTAAAAAATTTGGCAAAGTGGTAATAAATTAGTATCAAAAAAGTAAGAAAACCTCCCACCACTCTTTTTTGTGTAGGCTGATTTTGCTGGTACAGCTACTAGGACGTGAATTATATGGTGGTTTAATCTACTGTCTTGCATATCGTGAATTCCACGTCAGCTTCGCCTTTCAAAATTTCGATTCTGTAGCCAAATTCTGTCCATATCTATTGAAAAAACATACAATATCCCTCAAATTTTTCTCTCCAATAGTCATCTAGTTGATAATTTTCAAAAATTCACACATTTTGTCGATCTCAACATTTCAATTCGTCGATTCAGTTAATGCAGGAACCGGAGTAGTGAAAGATTGAAATGTATCTAATGCGTCTAAACACTTTCGCAAGTTTCCGGAAGTTCTTATCCAGGTTCATTCGAGATATGAATTCAAAGGAAATATTGAGTATGCAGATCATTATGACTGGTTTGATATCAACGAGAAATTGGCATGAGAATCAAAATTTCAGGCGACTGACACGAGCTGACAAGATGGAGTGCCCCATGTACGCGTAGAGACGGATCGTGGAGAGCGCCAGTTGTTAATTACTGATTGATATACGCCAGTAATTTGTTACTTGCAGTAAGGTAGCGTGCGGCTACTCAGACAGTTCTCTTGATTCGACAAGTTGATGCGGTTGCTTGGCAGCTCTGTACTTCCCGTTGTATTCAAGTTTATCTCCGAGAGCGAATAGTGGAATTAAACGGAAGTTTAATTCAGCCCAACCTAGCCTGGCGGTTGATCGATTAAAAAATACATTGAACAAGTTGTACGCTGTATTTGAATCCCTCGCAGATCTCCTGATTCCACGTTACCGTGTCCTATATATGTATTGCCAAAACCCCTTCAGGCGAAGGAAACTTCGAGGAACAACCGAAACAGACGCCGCGCTTACGATTAGATACATTTAAGTTCAGGCGAACCAGATTAGATTAGGCGAGCTGGTAGCTCAGATCGAGCTTTCATTAACACCGTCTATCTATCCCACGTTGGTGATATGATAATTACGCAGGGTGAATCGTGACGCTGTGTTATACTATCAGCGAAGTAGTGCGTGTACCTATTCGAATTCATTGACATTGATAATGCATTTCTAGTCTGAAATTTCGATGTGTATATCTGGTAATGGAGACCGGCGATTAAAAATTACTCATCATAAACAGCACGGGAACATACCTAGAGACTATTAGTGCGTTTCCAAGTTCGAGAAATTCGTTATTTCGGAACAAAAATTCCGGTGAGAGAGCCGAATGGCATCCAAATTGATTATTCACTTACCTTGATACGTGTCCACTGCATTGTAGGGCCCATTGTACGATCAAAAACATATTCAAATATTGACCACCAGCTACCATTATTGCCAAAACTAGGCAACGTACCTACTACGGTCAAATTACCCGGCTCTTGTAGTGGAATGAGTACGAAAATCCTTTAAGCTGGAGGTCTATCGATCGAACAGAAAATTCTCAATTAGCCAGAAATTCCGTACAAGATGCCATCGGAGTCGCCATCTCAGATTCAAAGAAACCGTTTCGAAGGCGAGAATCGTAAATTTTCGTGAACGACTCGGTTGATTTCGATGAAACTTTGGGAATTTATTGAGTACGATGGCAGAAAGTGGCTGAGTATTTCACTTTTCCGAAACATTGATCGGATTTGATGAAAAATAAATATCCCCTATGTTAGCTAGGTTAGATTGCCCGCGGCGACTCCCTCGGCCTCGTAAGGAATAATGCTTTGATATTTTATGATTCTGTTTTTGGGTTGGAAGAGCGCAAGAACGGAGTGAGAGTAATTTAGGTCGAAATGATTGCAGGTCAACGGGTAGGTGAAAAATTGTTAAAAAATTGTCAGAAAATAAAAAACGCAAGTTTGCTGGATTCAAATTCGCACACGATGCCGTGAAACGTTATTTTTGATCTTGAGAGGTAATTTTCGCAGACTGTTGAATGTCTGTTAAACTAATAAAAGATTCGAATTCCATCCTAGCAACATTATTGATGGGAGAAGATACGTACTCTGACAGTCATCAATGTATATACAACGCTTGTATGGGATTGACGATTGTATTAGTTCTCCGTTAAGCGATCAAGTTTTCATTTCAATACATCGGAGAATGTCTACCCAGGCTGTTCATTCAAAATGGAAAGTAAATTGCTCTTCACTTTTCACGGTTCACAGTTTGACTCTTATGCCCGGAAAGTTTTAGATTCAATTTTTAGCCCACGTTAAAATCACGCTGCCCAGCTGGTTCGAACTTTTGGGTTGAAAATAAAAATTATTTAACCGAGCTTCATATACTATACTATGTGAAAATTATCATCCCTGGTTCGAATCGATGGTTTCAAACACTCCGCAACGTTCTTCGGATAATGAAGTTCGCTACCTTGCTTGCTTCGCTCTCCCACCAGGGCGTAAGCAGGATCCTTCTGAACGGAGAGTGACATATGCTAGAAAGCACGATAGAAAGACAATCGATTGCACTACGATTCCGAAATCATTGACACGAGAGGATTTGAATTCTATATCTTATTCCGCCATTGAGTTCCTGTCGCCAAGTACATAATATACTAGGTGATCGATGGTGAATTCATTTCAAGCTCTTGGAACGGCGTCTATAATTGTACGTATGCATGTACCACGATGTAAGAATATTAGGTGGCCCGAGTATGTCGTGATGGCTGTGATTATTTTATCCTGATTCGGTACTTCTGCACCAGGTGGCGAATGGGTCTGTAGGACCGTTGTAAACAATAATGGCGGTGCACTTGGTGTTTGAACTCACTATTGAAAAGGTTAGCTTACTAGGTGAAAAATAAAAGACCGGGCAAGCGAGGTGCAAAAATTTTTGACTTCCAATGATTTTTATTTGAAACAACAAATGTGATCAAAATCTAACATCGCAAAATGAATTTAAATATATTGAATTTAACTAGACAAACATGAAGTCTGGTTGCAAAAAAAGTTAAATTTTTTGTTTCTGAACTCATTAATTGCATCTAATAGTACAACTTGACCATGACTTTTATTTGATATTTCATCAGTTGTGCTGGATTCTGTAAATGAACATTGGGGTGTTATGGAACTAGCACAATTGAAAATCGACGGCACAGCTCCCTTTACTAGCCGAATTCTTTTATTTTTATTCTGCAATGATATATTGATATTGGTTTATATTTCAATATACTCACCATCATCCGAAAAAAGCAGACAAATATGGAATTTAATAAATAATAAATTTTTTCCATGGCAGTAAATTACTGCAGTAGTAAAATGCTGTGATAGCGTGTTGCCGCGACAGAGAAATACTAGTAATGAACTCGCGATTACTTACAGAAACGCACGTTTCTATAAGCAGCATTTTACTGCCATGAAAATCCAACCTATGTCAAATATTGAATACTATAACATGCTCGCAGTAACAGTTTGTCATTTATTTACTTCGGATATGACTTTTCCAAACTGATCACATAACGTCACTTTCTTTTGTATTTGGGTAGGGTCTAAATGAAGGCTGCAAATGCAGTCAGATTTTGCTAAGTTAATTCCACCCAATGAAATTGCGTCTCTCCATTTATTGTATCGAGCAATTTCTTTGGGAACCGAAAATAATGATATAGGCTCGTCATAACCTCCCGGTGGCCTCCCACAGACGGCGCACAATTTTCCCATAGTTGAAATTTCTTTTTTTTGTATTTCCTTAAACCATGAAGTATCAGTTTTTTTTTCCAATTGTAGGGATATAATCACGTAGTATTTAATTAAATATACCTACCTCCCCGCACGTTCAGTTCAAGCTGTCAAAACAGATTTAAAACTAGGCCGACATTATTGTTTACATCGGTCCTACAGACCCATTCGCCACCTTGTGCAAGAGTACTGAATTAGGATAAAATAATCACAGGGTCTAGTATTGCCTGGGTAGGATAGTCGGGCCACCTAATATTCTTACATCGTGGCATGTACCAATCTGACATCGCGTTGTCCTGGAAAGTGGAAGGTTTGGGTCAATGAAGAGATACTCAAGTGATTTTCTTTTTTTTTTTTTTTTAGAAAACAGAGTTGTAATGTTCTAATAGTTTAATGTCTGTATACATCATAGTGTTTTATATAATTTTTATAATATTTTCTCTCTGCATTAAACCTCTCTTTATTATATCTCTTTTTCGATTTCACATTTCATTCCATTTTTCTCCATGTCTTTGGATACTTATTTCTTTCATACGTGTCACGGCGACTTCTCACGCACACAAGGCAACCACTCTAGCGCGTTGTATACATACAATGTACATACATATGTAATAAACTCGCTTTCGCGCCATAAGCCGTATTCGGAATGATGATTTCGGTCATTGGTATGCACGCATGTAGGTATATGTATGTATGTATGTATGTATGTACCTATACATATTATTCTCGTTACTATAATAATAATTTTAATTTAATGAAATTTAATCATTATTTATTTTCTCTTCTTTGCTTTAAATTTATTTATTTATTATTCAAACTTTAATTTTTAAATTTCAATTTTAATATAAAAAATTATTATCGCTATTACAGATCTACGTACTACGTTATTTTTGACGTCATTCGTGACGTCCGACTCGCGTCTTCGGCTGCAGTCTTTCTCAATTATTATTAACCGTAGCTCGAGGAATCGAGTCCGAAGTTTGCGACGAGTGAACGAATAGAACAAAGAGAACGGTCGGCATTACAAGGTGAATTTTTCAAACTTATACCTACTCAGACACTCATACGTCGAATACGGTTCATCGGACATCCTTAGGGTGCTTTTACGAATTCGGACTATTCCGCATCCCCCACGCACAACGTCGCGTCGCCCTTTATGCCATTGATTTTTCCCTTCTGTTTTTCGTTTTCTCCACCCTGCATGAACCTCGCCTCGAACCGTTTTCGAGGTATGATCCCGTATGGATCGAAAAAAAATTCATCTTGTACATAATCGATTTGTAAATTTAGTATAAATACGCGTAAATGAAGAATCACCTAGAGCGGATTCACAGGGAGTTTGGAAAGAAATGAAAGAAAAATTTCATACATTCCCGGCGAAACGTTCGAACGGCGGGGCTCGCGCCGAACGAACGATCCAATTACCGTGTTCAAATGTCAATTCAAGGTTATCGATTACAGACGCAGATCTAAGTATTTTGGATAATTGCAACCGTGAAAATTATTTACATGTATATATATATATATATATACACATACCATGGTTGAAACGAAGGATTAAAACACGTCAAGGAAGAAATGGAAGACTTTTACAGATCAAATTTCACGTAAAAACGAGACAACTGCGATCACCTATCAACATCGAAATGCAGTGCTGCGTATGTACGATATTTATATATTAGATATATATATATATATATTTATTATACATACCATGTTGTATATATTACATATGCATGCATGTATTCCCATCTACACTACAATGATATATGTATGCATACGTAGCTATATAGTTTATCTATGCGTATGTATGTATGTATGTATATTATATTATAGTTCAGCGGATTTCTACTACGACTATAACGAGGTCTAATACACCATCTCGCCGTAAAGCTGTTAAAAATCACGCAGTTCTGCCTGTGGCAGATCAACGTTCGTATGTTATATGTACAGATACAAAGATTACGCATTGTATATTCGTATGTATTTGAAACTTGAAACGACCAATATTAACGCGGCTCGTACATAGTCAAACTTATGCGATTATATTTGATTACGCGTTATTTACTCAGCGTGCTTATATCCTAGAATTAGAAACGTATAGTAGAATATTAAGCCTAACCCCGCATCAACTTTTTCCACGATAAAGGACAATTACAAAACATGTCCTCGAGGACTTGAATCGCCTGCTGCTTTTGTATCGAACGTATTTTCTTTCCTCTTTCTATTTTTCACGTAATGAACTCAGGCGGTCAAAGGAAAGTTCAATGTCGTCCTCCACTACTGTTTGCATACGATTGAGAATTTCATACTACTAGAGAACGCAAAACGTAATTCAAAAATGATCTCCTATTCGTGATCAGTAATCCCAGAAAGAAATCGTCACGATTCTTCCACTTTTCTGTCTCAATCCGTCCTTGAAGTATCTACAAATATTCGTAATTTTGATACATCAAATGAACTGAAATATCGGATATGGAGTGAAACATTTTTTCATCCGCGAAGAAGGTACATCGGAACCGAGGAAGAGCATATATACGGCATTTCTGGGTGAGCGGAGAGATCTTATGCAGTGTTCGCCAGTGAACTTATTCCATAATTCAACGATATTCACCGCAAATGCACGTGCGGACTGATTCGTTGAAAGAATTTGACACAGCCGAGGCTCGCGCCTCATGAATTTTACCGAAATTTGATTATAGATTGATGTGATCGCGGTTGGCTCTATTTTCGGCCGTACTCAATATCATTCTTTATACGCGATTTTAAGAATTCTGCTTACATTCGAAGATAATATTGGCCAAATTTTGGGATGAAGTAAATGAAGACGATAACGCAATTCATCGGTAAAGAAATGAAATTTTTTCCATAATAGACGATGAAAAAGTTTGATTCTTAGAGTTCAAAAGTATATGATCAGATATATGCACATATATCGTCATATTCTAGCTTTTTACAAAAATTAAGGTGTCCGTCATATCTAACATATATGAAAGGGAAGAGAGGAATAGCGCGCAAACATGAGGATGAAAATTGAAAAGGACGTGAAACGAACCCCTGGTCGAGTTCTCGCGGAATTCATCCAAGTGAAATAGAAATCTGCGAGGAATTTTTTCCAGCCAACTCCTGCAGTTACCTGAAATCCTTTTTCCACCTCATTTCAGACGGTCAAGCTATAATCAGTGTGGTATAACATAAGTTTCAGATAATTTTCATGCATGGCTGAAGACTGAAGCTCACACAGAGATATCCACCGTTAATTAATTGGGGCAATTAGCAAGCAGGCGATTCATCGTAGCTTCAGAACGAGTTAGAGTCCCTCTTCCTCTTCCTCAGCCCTTCCTTCTCCCTCACCCCGCCGCCATGCCCTCCTTCTTCTCTTTCGCCACGCCTCGCGAACCGTAAAATATATTAAAAGAAGCATACATATATATAGGTATCTAATTTTAAGGAATGTAAAGTGCGTATTGATCCCAATTCCCGACCGACCTGCAGCAGGTGAACATTGCGGCGACTAGGTGACACGCGTAGTGATGGAAAGCGGAAGCGTTGGATGTCAGGTAGATATGATGGAGATTTAACGTCACTATTTCGGAATTTTATACGTACATCGATAAAGATATGTCTGGACTGATGCTAGGCGAAAAATTACTGCGATCGGTTGGGATCGCAAAATCGTTAGTCGTTCAACGATTCTCGAATGGATCGTTCTAACCGATTGGTGCGAAATAATTCGAAGGCGGTAGAATTAAGTGACGATCTTTCACCCGGGCATAAGCTTATAGGTGCATATCTGTGCTCTGATTATTTAACGGAACTGAGCAATGGAGTGAGAGAATTTATAATTAGTTTATACGACGTGATCAATGATCATGAATATTTCTGCGTGTTAGTTAGGTAGTATTGGCGATGATAGTTAGATATAGCTATAAGATGGTTTTATTATTACTTTTACGAGTCGTAGGTAGGTATTTAACAAGTGATAAACATTTGGATTTAAAAATTTCATTCTTTACTTCTGATTGTTCAAGCATTTAGTGTTGATTCTCGGAATGTTTTGCCGCGCAGATTTCCGTCGCACATCGAACTTTATTCTCTCATAAAATTCCAAAAATTTATTGTTCGATGTTTAACCGCGCAAGTGTAGCCGATTTCTATAAACGTTCGGCTGACAAGGCTTCGATGTGCTTTGACACCAGAACTATATCACGAGTGAATGAAATCCATACTTGCCCGCCCCCCTCGAGATGGACTCTCGAATTATTGTTTGATCGGAATGGAAGTTCACTTCCGACGAAAAATCGTCCATCTTTCGATCAGCTTATTAATAGTAGACTACGCCCGCGTCCGTGTCAAAGCACGCCGAAGGTCAGAATAATGCGCGATGGTACGTGGTTCTGTTACATGACATCATAAACGTCTTGTATCGGTATTTGCATTGCGGATGATGTGTTAACTATTGTCACTACATGTATATTTATCAGTATATGGGAAATTCCATGTGATCCCACCTAGCTTCAGATTATCGCCATTTCTAGTGTCGTTGTATCTCCAGCAGCTTGCAGTATTATCAACTACGTATAACCCCTCGGACTTTTCTCTTCACAATTTCATTTTCAAGTTCCAGAGCTACTCTGCATTATTGCACAATGATATTTGGCTCACACTTGAAAATCTAGTAGGCATTGTGAAAATCCCGGGTCAAGAACACGAGCATCCTAAGACCCTAACAAAACTGGTGACTGCGGTGGGATATTGACTCGGCAACCGAAGGAAGAAATTTTCGCAATTTCCGACGATTTCTATTACATGTAAGTGAACCCCGGAGAATCCCAGTTATTCCCAGTTCGTGAGAAAGGCTATGAGTAAATTTTAGATCATTGGGTGATTCAGTGGAAATCCAAGGATATCAGTGAAAATCACAGGAAATCATCAGAACTCATTTGAATGCCGGATTCTAGTGTATTTTCGTTGATTTCTTCAAGATTTCTCATTGATTCCCCCTTGATTCGTCGAGTGAACAGCCTTTTGTGTATTTCTATTACTTCAGAAGTTACGATCCTATCTTTACACCGCGGTGCGTGTCTCAGCGGTGACTGAAGATCGAAGAGATCGTAACTATAATGAGCTAAAGAGGAATACCACTTTCGCTATCTTTACCTAGTATTTTCTACAGATTTTTGTAGATTTCGAAAAATGATCCGGCACATCATTGTATAATGACGAGTAACTCTGGAACGTTAACAAATTGTGATAAGACGAACATCTTAGTTGCTGCAGTATCTGAATAGTAGAACAAGGGGCGGTTAGAACTACCATGACATTGGTGATGGACGTGGTCTACGGCGTGGTGAAATTCCATGGAATTTCCAAAATCTAATTTTATACGATATAAATTGATTTGATAACGAATCACATCCAACCGTAATACTATATATAATAATATGTGAAACTTATAGGTCTGAAGTCTGAGCGAGATTGCCGAGCCTTAAAATAACTAATCGGGTGGGTGAATATTACACCTTACCGAAAATTCAATTTCTTTTCCCTTCGTCTTCCTCTTCCGCCAATTCCCCGACATATTTACAGAATTTTATAACAGACGACCGACACCATTTGACAATAAGACTTCGTAATAATAGTTAATATATATAATAATATAGTCGATCAGATATTTCAACTAATATATGAATGATAATCAATTGTAATATATGATTTGTTACAATACAATAATTAATAATATCTTAAATTGGTTTTTTTTTTTTCTCTTTTTTGCCGGCCATGTTGCTTTTGTCAACCCCAACACACACCTTGAAAGCGTTTTAGTGATATCACAGTGATTTCATTGCTCCAATATTATCAATAGGTTTTTTTTTTTTTTTTAATTTTTCTTTAAATATATAATTTGTACCTGAGAACCGTTGCGCAAATAATTACTTTTGTACATCTTTGTTGCAAGTGGTTACTCTCGCTTATAATTATACATACAATGGAGGACGCGATTCTCGACAAAATATCATAGGAAATTCAACAATGAATTTTTGCACTTTGGCAAATCATTGATAGTGATTTATAACAAAGAGCGTACATCACACATGCTAATTAACAATTCAATACGGATTAGGATTTATCCATAAGCAAATGCGCTCCGGTTTTCAGGCTCGTATTACATTTTTATTTTCTCCTTTTTTCATTTTTTTTCTTTCTCATTTTTTTCTCGTTAACAAATGGAAACAATAAGTTCAATCGTAGATGCCTAGTGCATTTTTAAATTGAATAGTTATATCATATATGTTATTAAATATTAATATTGTAAATTGTAATACATTCTATGGAATAATGATTATATTATATTATAGGATAAGGTGATTTCCCGTATTTGAATAGAGATTATGGTACATTAGTACGCGTTATTGGTACAGACACACAGAGATTCGAAAATTTCGAAAAATTTGTTTTCTCCTAAGACGAGAACGAAAAAAAATATATGTATATAGATATTTATATATTATATATTTTCGTTATATGTTGTACGTATCTACTACGTGTTCAATAATGTATATATGTATGTATATTATATCTAGGTATGTATAATATGCACGTAGACACATTTGGGATATATTTTACACAGTATATTACACAGAGGATGCAGTTGCGATGCAAATTTCAATCTATACCTACGTAACACTATATACTTCATAATATATATATATATGTAGGCATAACTGAATTTAACGATAGAAAAAATATGACAAACAAACAACATAGGCATGTATGTATATACTTCAACCTATGTATAATATATAGATAACAGGAGAGCCGAGTCCTGAATCCAAACTTCGATTCCGAATGTCACTCAAATTACAAAACTCCGCAGGAATCCGCATTCGATTATAATAATCTTAGTACATATACAGGGTGACTCGGGGGAATCGACGTGGAGATTTTACGACGGCGTATTCCTTGCTAAAAACGGCACCGAACATCCCCCGTCAATTCTTTTTCAAAATGCATGGGACTTTTTGTTACGGTCCATCGAAAATCAGTCGATCGCGCGCGTTCTGTAAACGGATGTAGCGTCAGTGTGTCGCTCGCTCGGTTGTGTACCTTTAACTTTGTCGCTTGTGTTTGAAACGTCGGAAAGCGCCCGTTCATAAATCACGTGTCATTGGCTGATCTTCAGTAGACCGTGACACAAAAACCTGTGCATTTGGGGAAAAAAAAAATTTATGAGGAGATTTCAATCCCATTTCAAACGAAGAATACCCCGCTTTGAAATTTCCGTGGCAATTCCGGGTCCCCCTGTGCGTATGTAACGTATATATCGATACATATCTACTGAAAATTAGTGTTCAACAATCGGAGCTCTACCTTGGATTCCCACGCAACTTTGCTCTCCGATTTCTATGTGATATTACGCACGTATGTATGTATATACCTATGCACGCAGCTCAAACTACGCATCTACCACACCGAGATCATTCGTTAGATAATTTGAATAGCATATCATTTATTTATTTAACTATTTCTCCTTTCTCCAAATTTATATAGCATATATATATATATATCTCATTATATACGATTACGTATTGTATTCTACTTCTCTATGTGTTTATACATAATAGCTTAGAACAATTTAATGATTTTTTTACACCCATCGACGGTACCACCTCGGTATATACATATATATATGCATATGTATATACGTATCGTCATGTCAGATATATATATATATACACAGACATATACATTCGTAATATATACCTTGAATTACGAATAAATATTTATCAATATATTTTTAATCTATCGTACGATCTATGCATTTAGTAGGAAACCTTGGCTCAAGTTATTTGTCAATAATTATTAGATAATATTGTTGAAGTTTTTTAGTCCAATGTTATAACGGATTGTCGTTAAGTGTTCAATGAAAATTAGAAATACTTTTAAATGGCGGGTGCCATTCGTATACGCGCGTACTATACGGGGTGCCATTTGCTAGCCAAGCCAGGTCCCGCAACTCACGGTAGTAATTGCCGCGGGTCTCGGGGTCTCACCGTTTTCAAGGATTTCTCTCTTTCTTTCCATGGATCGATTAGTTTCACCTGACACCCCGCACTCAACAGAAATGAATTAGAATTGGTCATAGGCAGGAGATAATCAAGGTGCACAGCCCAACGCCACGCAAGTAGTTTCATCTAACTTGCACTTGCACTTGCACTTGCACGATTATCAATATAAAAGCCGAGACAATCATGATGAAAATTTTAAACGTATATGTATGCATGTACGAATATCTATTCATTGAACGAGTAACTATTATAATATAATATAGTCTCTGGCGACGATTTGAATTATGTATTTGGTCTATAAAAAGGCAAAGTTTGGAAAGTTTATTTGATTATTATATATCATATATGTATGTATGTATGTATGTATGTATGCATATGTGTATATAGTTATTGAACGATCTTGTGAATAGTCATTATTTGTTATTTTAATTGAAAAACTGAAGGCTATACTGTATCGTCGTTGAAATGACATATTGCGATTTGCTTATGCATTCATAATATTTAAATATTATAGAAAATTTTATCGTATATTTGGTAAAATGCAATGGATTATTATAGCTGAGAAATCGTCGTTTCTTCCTAAGGCTCTTTTGATATTGCATTTTGATCTGTGGTTTGTCTACTGTAGGTACATTTTGATTTCGTATGAAAAATAAAATACAGTGCTTGATATGCGTTAGCATCAATATACGAGGCATATTCTGCCTGCTCGATAACTCATCGTGCCTCAAACCTTGACGATTGCGATCGGATCAATTTCTTGTTCTCGCGCTTTTCCGGCGAACCAACCACCCAGGTTTTCTTTCATTTTCTCCATCTTCTCCGTTCATTTCGCTGTTCCGATGGCGGCGGAGAATATTAAAATTTCGAACTCTTCCCTCACGGTACGTAATGTACGCGTTTGAGGGTGCACGGATCGGAGTCTGCGAATCCTGTCTCAATAGAAAGTACACTGCGAGGTTTTCTTATTGCCGTTTAATATACAGCGATACGTTTTCAGGATTAGAATTTCACAAGACATGTGATAATCGATACCGCCCCACGCGGCACAATAAATGCGGTAAAATTTCAGCAATATTTCTGCAATTTTACGCCGTTGCAGAATTAATACAGTTGTAATGTAACTGCAGCTATGCACTGCGTGGAGTGGGCTGAAAACCTCGTTCACAAACTATCTGGTCTTCGAAGAACGAGCTTATGTTCCAATTCGCGGTGAAGGTCGAACGGAAATTTTGAAAAAATCGTCAAATACATGGAGCTGTATCGCGAAACGTCAAGTCACTTCACTGTGAAATTGCAATTAGGTATAACATGAGAGGAATCGATAGGACAACAAACGTAGCGAGCTGTATATTTCAGCGGTGCGGACACGAACAAAAAATCAGCTCGATTGGATGCGCAACGTATGAGATATGAGGTGGAATACCCCATTCATCGTCTTCTTTTTATTCCTCTTGCTCTCACAGCTCGGTGTACATTGAATTCACAATTTTCCTTTACCATGCAAAACAAAAATGGAGAATAATGATAAACTAACGACGACGAAGTGCCCATTATTGCCTATCGCTGGCTCATTTTTCGAAGTCACGTTCTGTTACCTGCAATGGATGACGTAGCGGCAGGCAAACCCGATTCTGATCTAGTACACGTCACTATGGTTTCGGTGTGGCTCATTTTCTTTCCGAAGAATGGTAGAACGATTGCGAGGTCCAGCATCAAAATTCCGTCGCCACACTCCCGAGCAAGTGTACCCTGGAAGCTTGTCCACAAAATCTTTATACGGGGCAAACCACCTCGACTCAACGCTATAGTAACTTTGATACTTCCAGTTGAACTAATTTCTTGTTTTACATGCATATTGTCTCGAGGAATACAATTGCCCATATAATGTGTCGTTGTGCCGATTTTTCTCACAATCAACTAACGCCATTTACTCTCTGCTCTCTTGATCCATGAGAATGCCCTAATTACATTCAAAGACTTTTTAACTTCGGTACGAGCTGCTAGCTAGCTGAACCCACATCGAGAGCGCTTACTAAGGAAAGCGGGTACCTACGCTGCCCTTTGAAAAATCAAAGCAGGAAAATCGAATGGAAAAATTAACCATAACGAACGGTGAAGCTTATCAGAGTTTCCCACTCCGTAATTTTCTTCTGAAGATCCGGAGAGGGCGAAAATTGTAAAATCACTTTGAACGACATTAAAGAGAGTGTTTCCTCATTTTGTTAAATCTCTTTCTTTTTCTCTTTTTTTTTTACATATTATAAGAACGCCGCGAGCCAATTCCTTCGAGGGTGCCGTCACGGTCCACTGACTGCTGGTGCGTGGCTCGTGGATGAAAATGAAAAACGTATCAGTCACGTAGATTAATTTGAATGACCGAAGGTATCCTTGTGTTAGCTTGCCTCCAACCTTTGGCGTGCATCCCGAAAAGAATTAGCGCCTCGAAGCGTTCTTGGCAACTATTTGAACAATATGCGTCGGAAGGCTCTGCGGAAGTCCTTGTTAAATACAGTGTAAATGACGGGGTTCAGTGCGGAGTTCATGTAACCCAGCCAAAACACTACGGCGAAGGCTTGCCCCGGAATTTCCAGGCTCGGGAAGAGGGGCTTGATGATGTAGAGGAAGAAAAAGGGCAGCCAACAGGCGATGAAGCTGCCCATTATCAAGCCGAGAATCAAAGTTGCTCGTTTTTCCTTTTTCCTGGCGAGGCGTCGCTTCTCCCGTTCCGGGTCACGTGGCTTTGGAGGTTTAACTTCTATCACCGGACACTCCTTGACCTTGCCAACGTCGATTTGTTCTCGTTTCAATTTGTTCGTTGTCTTTCGTCCGAAGATCGGCTGACATAGACGTAATTTCAGGGGCTTAACCACCGCGCACCGTGACACCACGCCGCTGTCGGACGAAGATGGATCGAACTCAGAGACCATGTCGACGTCTATACCGACGCTCGGCGCCCTGCATCGCACCGGAATAGTTTGCGTAGTTGTGCCCTCCCCGTTAACCGACAAAGACGCCTTAAGCGTCGTCTTCTGCACCTGGAGCGGCACGCTCACCTGAAACAGCAACATTATTCACTCAATATCACCGTAATAATTGCATGATTCATCCTAAACATACGCCGAAGAGGTATGATCGGTGATTGAATGGTCGGAATACATTTCTATCCCAAGTAGCAAAAAATTCTCTTTACCTCATTTTAGGCCCAGAAACGACTCGAAGACGCCTAACAATCACCGAATGCTCGCTTTCGAGTCTTGAGGACTGATATAACATAAGACGAAGAGGATTTTGTGCTGTCAATGATCACGTATACCATTCAAAGAGCATATCGTTTCGTTTTCATTATAAAAGTCGTTGTCGAATGCACTTGTTTTACCCTAATTTGCTCAATTTCAGAGATTCTGTGTGCGGCACAAGATCTGCATATGGATTGCAGGAAATCTTCTGTGCCGCGTCATTTGCATTTCCACTCGAAACGATATGGTTCTGTATTTTTCGGTTCCAACCACATGTTGGATCTTTATATAATTAATAGAAATTTTGTTCATTCGAGGAGAAGTCGACATGCCCCCAATATTGATGATCTCATTCAAGCCAGATCTGTGCAGTGCTTAGCCACCGAAAACCGTTCTGTGATTATCTTTGGTCTCGACCAAGTCCAGTATCATTTTTAACGAAGCAAATGGGATGGCTTCCGAAGTGAATGAGTCCTTGTGTAATGGTCAAGGAGGGAGAACGTGCTGGTGAAGGGATGGTTGGATAGATTAAGCGCAGTGGTGAACGGATGTGAACAGAAAAAGGAGTTGAGAACTGATTGTGAGTCCTGGGCCAGGGAAAGACAGGGGAAGAATGACGGCCAGAGAAACGGGAAAGCCGCTGTGGAGTTGGAGAATTAATAAGGATTGGAGAAGAATGAATGAATGTCCGCAACGAATCGTAGCAAGACGCGGTTGAACGGTGCACCCTGAAAATGCACATCCTTGTTTCACGGGGTTCTCTGCACATACAAGACAATTCTACCCGAACATGGAAGGTTCATTCGGAAATTGAATTGGAATCATCTTGCCAATAAGTAAACCGGTTTTGCTGTGAGCGTCGAAGCTGTAGACAGAAGCCACTATTATGCTCAAAAACGGGGGTAGTACCTATAAATCAGAAACTGTAACGCTCGAAATGCGCGTTGAACCGAATCCTCACTCAACGGCAATTTGCCAAGTACAAAAAGAGTATAAAGGAGTACTTAAAGTAGGTACTACAATTTTCAACTTGTCATGAACTTGGATCCGATCCCATACACGAATCTTGTTTCCGATAAGTATAATGCTTGCGAAATGAAAGGAGAAAATTGAACAGGTTATTTCCCAAAATTATAGCTTCTCGATGTTTCAATGCAGACATACACTATACATATTATAGTATACTGCGGACGCTCAATTCCAATTTGGTCATTTTGGTCCATCTTGTTCTCTTTCGAAGATCACGGGAGAGAATATGATTTTTCTTTTTCTGATTTGAAATATCTCGCGCGCTCGCGGAGAATTTTCGTCGAGGCCCGGAGAAACTTGAAAGCTGTGCAAATTAGTGTTTTATGATAATATTGCGCGGAGAGTAGGTGCCTATATGTCTCCTTTTTCAAAAATGAATAGACATTTGGGGCAGTCAAATACGCAATCGTGTGCGATTCACGTCGATTCGGAAAACTTGTCTATTATATGCGGTATGATATTCGATTCAAACTCCCCATTACTCTACGATACGTTGTGAAATGCGTTGAATCAAATTTTCAAACTAAAATTTCGGAGAACTGAAAGTATGAAATATAATCAAGGTTCCAAAATTCCAAAATTTTTTAAACTCCAATTTGCAGTCTGAAGGATTTGGGCGTCGTCCACTAAAATGATAGTGTGCTGATTTACACAAATATTTCTATGTATAAAGTTTTTACAAATGTATGGAGACGGTTTTGGAAAGTTGGCGTCGGTACATAGTCATTTTGTGACCGCGAATTGACTTTGGAATTAACGAAAGCCTCCCTAATTCATTACTTGTGTTCTGAAAATCGAGATGTATATGTATGTACTATTTTACGGTCGTGGCGTATTGAGTCTTCGGGACCGATTTTTCTTATCACACGAGCATCGCCGTTCTTCTGCAAGTTGTCAGTGGTAAGAATATTCGTAGATTTTCGGAAAATAATTCTTCGGTGGTATTCCAATGCTTGGTGACGATTCGACAAATTTTCGTTGCATCGTTTGCAATGAAAGTTGTCTTACAAACTTCGAAACGCGGGCTTACACGGGCATAAGATGGTCACCTCTCACGAACCTCAACTCACGGGAACTCGTTTTTCAGATTCGGAACTTAGCTTTGGCAGGTAGAGTGATTTGATTTGAAAACAAATATCGGCTCCAGCAACCACTTTAATACGCGATTCAAAGTTGCGATATCTGGCAGCAGGACTTCATTTAGTTATTGACTATAGTCTGCGTTAGAGGAAAAATTATCAATCACAATCCCGGGGGACAAACCTGCACTAACCCTGAGCGAGAATGAAGTATTGAAAGCTTGAAATCAGCATGATAATAGCCGCGCCATTTTCCCTGCCAATTAGTGCGGCCAGACTAGATTCGCCTCCCGTATAATAAACATCATACGGCGGCATGTTAATGGCCTCCATTTTCATAAAGTTTTGATTTGATTTCCGAGCTACTGGCATTGGAATTGTTTTCCGCTTTGTTAGCTGTGAAAGGAAAAACTAGTTTTTTTTTGTACGTTGAAAAGCGTTGCGGTATCCGTTAACTCGTTACCCAACAGAACTCTAATTCGTGATAACGTAGAATTGATTTAAAATTGAATGACGAGGGTGGCCGAGATAGAGCTGCTGTAATCGATGTTGAATCATAAACGGATTGGCCTGCTCCTGGCTTTTCGATTTTAGGATAAACCGACTTTCACGCCTGGCTTATAAATTTCAGACTGTACAAAGTCCGTCGACGATTCACATTCTATTACCTCATTTTTTATCTATCAGTTCATTTGCGTTTACCTATGCCTGCTATTCGCATGAAAATTTTACCCCAAAGCTGTAAATATAATAACCCGCAAAATTTTCCCGATACTTTGAGAGTAGAGTCTCATGTTATGTATAGGATACAATAAATTACGTAATGGCATTCGAATTGTCCACGCGGCTTGCTCACAATCAGCTCGATTTTATAGTCTGTACACAAAATTCTACGCCGACCAATCACGTCGATTAACATGGGAGTGTTATATTAGTCGGAAAGAACGGAGTGGCTAGCAAACTTTTTAATCTTTCACGTGTTCATCTTTGGGAAGCGAATTTCTTGCATGGCTATTCATATATCCTGATATGGACGAGAGATTTCCAATTTCCAATCGCCCGAATCGGATCTGGTTGAAATGTTTTCATTGAAAATTGAGTTTCCAATTGGCGAAAAAAAGATATCTAGGTTTTCGCAAAATCAACATTATTGTTTCAAAGGCGATTCAAGAATGTATTTCTAAAATCTTTGGTGAGAAATTAATTATAAGTTTGAGGATTTGGGGAAAGCTGATTGGAATAAATAGAAGGGAAAAGTATGATCTTTGCATTTCACCAGAATTATGAATAAATTAATCAGGCTCGTGGCATGGAATACCGGCATGCTCCGTTATCTGGCTACGATAGAGGTACGAATTCGAGACGAAATTTTGCATAAATTGTAAAAATAAAACATTGCTTATTGCGCGAGCAGTGGATGCGAATATTTCTTGAATTACAGACTCATCCAATACCTACCCAATTCTATTCACGTGATGAGCAGTGCTGACCGCATGTAACCATAATTGAAAAAAGGTATACCGAATGGTTTTATTCAATGCTATCAGTTACATACGTGTTCAACGTTGCAGGATAAAGCTGGTCTAGAATAATCAGGAGCGAACAATGATTGATCAATAATCGTGCAATGGTTGGGACTTGCATGTGTTGATTTTTGTTCATTCGATTCCCCATCCAATTTGTGATTCTCAATCGCATCTCCAATGACTCCCATTTACAAGTGTAATTGTCGATAATAGTGTCATGGCATCCACGTGCGGTATGATCTTCGGCTCCGTAAACGGAAAAAAAAAACCAGAGGCAGTATTGCCGATACGGCAAACGTACCTATTGCCGAATCAGCAATACATTCGACTCCGTCAACAAGAGGTAGGTAGGTACTGCTGAATCGGTGACACGTTCGGCTGTATTACCAAAAGTCTTGCTGAACCATCAATATATTCGACTGTATTAACTGATTGTGAGCCCGACGAGGGCCTCCGGCACTACTTCCTATTGCTACATTGGCGAGAATTTCTCTCCCGTGTACGTGGCCAGCTGGGCACCTGGTATCGTCGGCAGGGCACCGCGCGTCCGTAGCATAATACAATTTTAATCAAGGTCAGGGTAGACTCGGGTAACCGGGTTCAGCGAGGGTCGCCAGGTATGAGAAAGGCCGGGAGGGAGGGTTTGCCGAACGGTAGATCTCACGGAGTCGCCAGGGAGCGGGTCTCTCAGGGATACGGGTGAGGAGGAGTTTTGGTATGAAATTGGCGTTGCGGATATCACGTAGCTATGTGTCATCCGCCGGGGGAAGGCGGGGAGCGGGGACACTGAGTCCGGGACTGTTAGACTCTTTTCTCATCCCGTCGACAAGGGCCTTGTTGACTGAGGATTTCTGATAGGCGATGAGTCGACGTGAATAATTGGCTTGGTAACGCTTTTCACGGTGTTCCAGCTACACCCCGGCTAGGCTGGGCATTCGGGACTGGGATATATGCCAAATAGAGAAGATAATTGCCTTCCAGATATTTCAACACAACGCCTGCTCAAGCTCGGGTAGAGATCAAGCGCTATGATTTACGGAAAACTACACACGATTCGCGCGGAGAGCTTTTCGAACTTCAAATTGAATGGATGCCAAAGTTCGGTAGTTGATGCGCCGCGAATAGCCGACTACTGTTGCAGGGAGCACGGTTTCCCGATCGAAGGCTGGCGATTATGGGATACCTACGTTTCGATATTCTTTTTCAGATTCGTATGAAGATTTCTTTGTGCAAAACTTTGATTTCAGAGATTCAAATCTCGCCGAGCGTCTTGGAACTTTATACGCTGTTGCAAGCATCATCAGCAGCACTGATCGTTTCGGGGATAGTTTCTGTAACCGTAACTTTGCATTCCGAGGTTTCGAGTTTATTCGTAGGTACTTTAAACTGACAGGTCCGAACTCTGAAACCCTCTTACAGAATATTTCGAAACCCTGGTCGTGTTTCAAGTCTGCTGCGGTGATTAGAGAGAATGCAAACCCCTATTCTACTGCTATTCAGTGTTCCGTAAACGAGAACTCTTTCCAAACCTTTTTCCGGAAAGTCTCATAGGTATAACTGGCACATCTGCTCGGTAAAACTCGGTATTATTCCGTGTTTATATACTGATTCCATTACGCTCAGAGCACCTAGTCGTATTTCACAATTAGCGGACTCCGTTGGCGAGTGTAGATGCCGATGCCAACGATATTACGAGTACGACGTACAGTCTCGGTTGTATTTCCAGTAGGAGCGCCTCCGCGATAGCCTCCCGGTGGACAGAATGAGGAGAGTCCATTCGAGAGCATGTGAACTTTCGAAAACTGAGGTAGACGAATTGGATCTGGTTCCAAGAAGCAGAATGTCTTCACCTAGTGAGTGAAACGGAATTCGGCCTTGCATCGAACAGTATGGAGCAACAGAGATCTGGGATGCGATTCGCTCTCTCGTTCAATAAACTCCTCCAGAATCGACCGAACGAAACTAAACTAGGTGATGGCGTAGTAATTGAAATGTGACCATGGATATCTTCCTGCATCTGATGCCGAGGAGTTTGGGTCTCCAACTGCCGATTATTCATCTAAACTATCACCATCCACGTTCTAATTTTCGCTCAAAAAAGGAGCTGTAGTAGTCGCCGTTTGCTACTACAGTTTCTTCCAAGTTTTTACATGGCACACAATACCGACGAGCTCTATATCTCTCGTACGATGGTCATATATTTCTGGGCACTAGCGTGTAGATGCAAGTATCATGCCCTGCCCTCGTACGATCAATCTTTACGGCACGGTTATCGTGATATTTAGACGTGCAAGAACTTCGCATGATCTGAAAGCTGAAGTGTTCTCCGGCGGAACAATTCTCTACGCAAATTATTCAGCAGATAATTTTGAGAGGTGGAGTCTATTCTTCCGTCGATCCACAGGGTACAGTACCCCTCGGTGTCTCTGATAATGATTAGGAAATGTTCTCTCACCAGTCTGAAAAGCTTCTGTAACGGTTTCCAATTCAAATGACGGTGATTTCGTGAGAATCCTTTTTCAGTGCCGCTTCGTTCAACGTAGTAATGACTTCTGGGTTCGTTTCAAGAACTTCCAGCTGTTTACAGTAGATAAGTATTTCATTAAACACGTCTTTCAGGAGACCATCTTTCAATAGGTTTTCCCATCGATCCATCAGAGCTTCCAGCTTGTAGTGAGCTTTTATTGTTCGTAGGGGGCTGGCTCCGTCTCAAAACACCCAGGTAGGAGTCAAGAGCAAAAATTCAAACCGCTCGTTGACGTTGAATTCATCCTCTTTCGTATAATTCATAGGGATCTAAATTTTCGCGTCTTTTCCACAACTATTTTTATGTCTTGTACGATTATTCTAGCTCGTTGGATCCAAATCCCGTTTTTTGTCCAATACATCCTATGAGAGGGATTGATTCAGTGTCACGCGTCTCTCCGAAAGATGATGCAGTCCGTCAGTCTCTCGAGTGTATCGCTAATTGGCAGGACGAGAGTGGTTTTTTTCAATCGACACGGTGGAGGAATACTTCTGTTTCTTCAGAACACGTCGATTTGTGTGGGAAACCATAGGAGTTATCGAAAATTTCATGGTGTCAATTTCATATTTTCTCCGATGCGAATCTCCAAGTAGACAAAGTTTCGGAGATTACAGTGAAACAAAGGAAAGAGAAAAAACCTCGATTAAAACCCAAATTTTCATAACCATGCCCGAAAATATCACACACTGATTTTCTCAAATTGTCGTAGGTTAATTTCGGAAAAATCAGCGAGGAGAATTTTCTTTCAGTCATTCTTAAATTTATCTCGAAAAGACTCGTGGAATTTTTAGGATGACTTCCATCATCACACGATTTCCTTCGAAATTTCATATATCTTCAGATAGATGAAATTGACACCATTCTTCGACAGTGCCATCCGGCATCTTTTTCGGGGCTCTGTTTGTCCAGTCTTTTATCTACACTCGCACTTTGTGTAGTCTCATATCGACGAGGCGCATATGAGCATGTTAGTAGAGCGCGGAGTTAAAAATCGTCTGTACCCAGTTGGAATGAATTTTAGCGGTTCGGGATCTCTGGAATTCGTGAAATACAGTTCTCACGAAATGCTGGACTATGTATTCATTTGCTCGACATTTCAGTAAAATGATCGTGGAAACAGCTTGGCAACGGAATCTGCAGTTTCGTACATCTTATCCTTCAATTCGACACATGAAAAGTATCGATGGGCCAGTATTCTCGAACTTCCGATTAATTCCACCGGAGACGAATTCAGCAATGAATTTTCGACCGCCTACTCAGCCTTGTTCTCGTACGGAAAATGAAAGATTATCTTTTCTGCAAATGAAACCGCGCGGTACAATGATAAACTTTCAGCTCTCAGATTCGTAGGGCATTTTTTGTCATTCTTCGGAATAGAGATATTCCAACCAGCCGGATAATTTGAAATTTCTATTTGATTTTTCGGCTCGAGCTGAAAACTCGACTATCGATTGTTGATAACCGAGACCTAGATATTCGAATGCATTGAAAGCATAAAACTTATGAATGATCTAGATATTCATTGCAATTATGCCACGTGGAGCTTCAACATTGAAGAACACTATTTCCGTTATACCAGCGTCTAGATTTCCCAAAAAGATCCAAAGATCATTCTATTGCTGTGAAGTACATACGAATCTCCACTTGGTTGAACTGCTTGCAGTGCGGAGCTGCGCGAGCAGCACACGGTTTCGACTGTGACCACCTCGTGGGATTCTATGACATTTTTCTTGCCTGTGAAAGCTTCAAGTATTGTGCCAGATATATGCAGTATACACAGTACACACAGCGATACAGAGATAGCAGAAAGGGCGAAGTTTAATTTGCAGGATCGGATTGTTAATTATGGATAACTGGCGGGATGCCTGCTGGCTTATTAATGGAGTAAAGTACCTAATGGAAATTGAAGCCAACCTTCGTCGAGGTCAGCGGTGTAGCTACCGTGGAGCCGTCGGAGCAAGTGACTCCAGGTGTATGGTGGTGCTATTAAAGACATATTCAGACCCATTGTTACTCATTCTAAAAAACATTGTGATCACTTCGGAAATGGAATTCGTTGCTAAACCTACACCAAACAACCGATTAGATCGAAACTTTGGGGAGTGGATGCAGTATTTCGGCAATAAGTAGCTGGCTATTTTATTTCTACAAAATATTGAATCTTCTATCGAAAATTAAAATTTTTCCGATCTAACCTATAAACGAACCTAACCTTACTTTCAGAGATTCCCGAAAAATTTTGAATTCTCTTTGAATTTCAGTAAAATGAAATATTTAGCCACTTTCTGCCAAAATTCTGCATCTAATCTTTTAAGTTTCGTTTTGATCGGTTGTGTGACGTAGGAGTGTCGACGAATCGCGTTTCCGTAGTGATAACAATGCTTCTAAGAATGAGTAACAACCGGTCTTTATGTCTGGTGAATATGTCTTTAATAGCACCTTAAGGAGCGTAGAAATTGCTACTGCAGTACTAAAATATGATACCACGCGGCGGCGCGGCGCGTAAACTGCCCGCAATCAGAGTACAGCCACGGTTAGTTGGTAACAGATTTAGATGCGGTCACCGCGTGCATTCGCAGGACTGACAATGTTTCGACGAAAGTGATAACTCGATGTTGACCAAAAAATGTCCATTCTGTGTTGAAATTCGAAAAATGGGGAACCATTCGTGGGATGAATATGGGAGCAAACTTATTTCAATTCAAACAAGTGTAAATTCTGTTTCACAAAACTTTTGAGCCGTACTTTTTTTTCCCCCGTTTCTCGAACGTTCTTCCGAACGAGATGTAACGTTGATATAATAAAAATACGGAAGAAGGTTTCTCAGAATTGCCGCGTGCTTCGTGAGTTCCAGGGTGCTCGAGGTCTGGCTATTCCATTGGTCGAGGCAACGACTTTTCCCGATTACTAGATATCCGGTTCACGAGCATTCGGTACGGATAGGAATTTAATTACCGGTACACTTCAACTCGCGAGTTCATTTTAACTTTCACGCTGCGGGTAAGTTCCCCCGGCAACGCGGTGCAAATGATTTGAATAAAATTAGAAATCCGTGTTGAAAGGCAGCCGAGTTACCTTCAAAGTGTCTTTTTCCTCCAGCTGGGGATTGCTACCTCCGCCGGGCTCCGCTTCAGACGTACTGATGTCGCTGGCGAAGTCACAGGTCACAATGGGGATTTGGATGGGTTGATTTTCAATCGTAGCTACATTTTCCATCGTCGAACTCGCCGTTCGGCGTATCCCCATTGCAGGTGTACTTTGAGTGAAACTGGTCTGTCTTATGTCCGGAGATTCCGGTACCGTTGGCCGCGGTCTTGGCTGTTTTCGAATACCACGCCGCGCCCGTGCCTTCGCTGCGAAGTATATCCGGATGTAGACGAAGACCATGATGCACGAAGGGATGTAGAAACTACCCAGGGCTGAATAAAGCACGTAGCCGATGTCCTCGGATAGCTAAAACACACAACGGAGGCTTAGAAACTTTACCAATTCGTTTATAATATATTTTACTTTTTCCATGGCTGTAGCAGTGAAATGCTTTCAGGAAATTGCAGCCGAGGCTGCACGGGCTATAGATCGATACTCAGTCACTATTCGATATCAATCACGAACTTGGTAACGCGTTTGACACGGTATCATTGTTCTCTTATAGCTGGGCGTATCCAGTGTATCAATCATCGTTATGTACCTCCTACTATTATACGAGCGGCGAACGCGATTACTGTTTCTTATTATCGATACCGCCGCTATCCAATTCTGTGCCGATCATTGTGTCTCTGCCCAATTAGGAGCCCCTTTCGAGGCACGAATGTATCGGTTTGTCATCTTTTGACTGACGATATTACACCTGTCGGAAGCAATTTCCTCTGACCGTTTACGATAACTTTTGCTGATTACTGTCTTTTAGAAATGTAACGTAGGTCCCGGACGGTTGTCGTAATTTCCGTACAAAGCAGTGAGGGGCTCCTATCTATTTTTATCGTCCTACCTAAGTTTTAATTCCAATGGAAATCATGATTTTTACATTACAGAGCGAGAGGGCGAACGAGCTGTTTCTTTAACGATTCAATTTCTATCGATTCCGAGTTTATTCAATCGGCTATATCGGTCGGCTTCAGGTTTATATAGCTGATTCCCGATTTCGTTGAATTGGACTCTCAATTCCGAGCGGCGCGGCGCGGCGGTTACATTACCACTAGTTATCAGTTTCGAACGAAAATTCTATTTCCGCGAGCCTGCTCCGTTTTCACGCGAATGTCATACCGTTACATCTTGTTTTGCGAGTGTGCAAGAACCGCTGTTTCCACTTCATTTCGTACTAGAACGCGAGCTCCGCTTGCATTAGCTCCGCTTTGACTAGCTGTGTTACGGATAGCTATACGTATACGCGGAGAAAACATCCTAATCCTAACGTGAAAATGGAGGAATTTCAACTTCTTCGCGGGGAGAAACACGTGATATTCTGTTAATGTCACTTCGTCAGTTCTTCTTCCGACGAACATTTTTATTTGAATATCTACGTTTGCGTAGGCCCATACGTCACTTTTATCCCTAATGGATTTCTACAATTTATTGGTGTTCGACCGTTTGATAGATCGAGTACTCCCACCAACTAATCGTAATTTAGATAGCGCCCAGGTGACAAATATACAGTGAATGATGTATCGGGAAATCGTATATAACTGCCGAGTAATAAAATAGCCAACGGCTTTTCCAAAGAGGTGACACTTCAGCTCGATAACAAATGGTTTGGCTACGCGAACGTGCGGGGTCGGGAGCTCTTGGTCATTATCAAAATAAGAATCGACCAATTTATTCGCCGAATCGAAGAACCGAATAAATTTATCGTTTGTTCTTGCTCCGCCGAGAGAAGGTGCCGTTCAAATGTGTTGGAAAATGGGATATAGATGCGTAGAAAAATGGCGTGTATTGAAATTGAGAGTCGAGGGATTCCGCGGTACACGATCGAGCGCTTGGAATATTTGCTCGATGAATCTTCGTGCGCCCGCGGAGCGCCCCTGCACCTCTATAGCCAAGGAGGAAGAATCATGCACGATAAATTCCTCCGTCAAAATTGTGATTTCCAACGATTGATAAATCGGAGAACATTAGCACCAATTTATCGTTTATTGCCTCGATAAATCGTCCGAAGAGCTGGAGCGCCGGCAAGCTCATTACCGGAACTCGTAAGCCTTCGACCAGATGTGGCAAAATTTGCAGCCCAATTTTATGCGCTGCAAATGGATATTTCATGGATGTAACAGACTGCACTGCAGGAGCAGCGAATCGAATTCGCATTCCTATCTCATTGAAATTTTCGCAAATCGCAAATCTGAGAGTGTGGTGCAATGTACTCGAGCACATCACGTAGCGAGGTTTGATAAGACGCTTCTATGCTATTGCTGGTCTTCGCTCAAGCTGACCACCAAGGGTGAACTTTTGAGCGGATACTTCTAGCCCCGAAAAATTGCTACAGCTTGTGTACGAATATCGAATAGTCGGAGTCCTAAGAACGACTCTCACGATCAGTCGCCAACTTATGTTAATTGGTAAGCGGTAATTGAACTAATTGCAAACTGAATTCTGAGAGTCTACTGGAATGGATATTCTAGTCCGGTCAACTGTTGTAAAATATATTCGGGAGAAAGCCGAATAATCCCGCGGTTCAATTGGAATGTGCCAAATTTGGATTGCATTTTCTGAAATAGTGCATCGAACAGGTTTTACAGAGTAATGGATATAGTTCACATAATATTCCGAAGTAGTTACACGATTTGGACTCGATCTACCACCGCTCCTCCGATCTGCTCAAAATATGGGTGAACTTTCTGTACCTAGTTCTTTTTCAATTATGCGCATTCCTCGATCGATGATTATAACGCGGTGTCGTAAAATTGGATTTAATTTGTAACAAACCTGTAATGCGCACACATTAGTAATTGGCGGACTGCATATCGCACTAGTTGTGAGAAATCTAGCGAACAGCACCATTCAGAACACCTGTGGCTTGCATATTTATGAGATATGAAAGATATATTTCTCAAGTTCGGAATGTTTCAGTCGTGAGAATTACATATACTTCTTCTTCCTATAACCTCTTCAATCCACTTTAGATTATACAGAAGTGCACACAAACTGGCTGTTCTATATTTCATTCCATTTTCCATGTCCATGTCGGGTCAATCGATACTCGGTGAAGGAGAGTGGGGAATCAAAAGCAACACGGGGCAATCGTAACTGTCGGTGGAAAAGTATATGATTCAGTTCGAAAAATAAAAATTTCATTCTACAGTTTTTTTAATATTCGACGATTTGACACGTTGGTCAGAGTTTCGGCCTTCAATTATCAATTATCGCGTATGAGTCCGGTCATTCGCAAAAAAAATTGACTGGAAACTTGTGTTTCTGCTACTCATAACTTTTACTGTATCAACTCATGAAATTCTCATTCCATGATGCAATGCATTTCTGTGCATTGGTAGGTACGATTGCGTGACCTATGTGTCTTGAACAAAATGGGGCGAGGGAGAATGATAATTACTTTATTAGGTCTCACAAATTGAACCCGTCGATGGAAAATCCAAAGAGGGTGCAGATTGCAGCGGCTGGAAGTTGAAATTCCGAAAGACCAAAAAGTAATTTCAAGGATACGAATTCTTTTAAAGTAGCGACAGATTGAGAAAATGAAATTTTCATTCTTGATGTGTTACCAAATTGGATGAAACTTGCATCGAAAGGCTATTCATCCGGATGCGCTTTAATCCGGTAATGTATTTTTGAAAGTTTATATTCCGAACGGAAGAAGCTAGTTGACAAAATTTGGAAAACTAATATTTTTGTAATTGAAAATTCAGAGCGGCTAGCGTCTGTGTCGGCCATTAAAACGGAGGAAACAAGATCGGAAATAAAGGTTGAGAAACGGTAGAACTTTGATGAACAAAATGTCGAAAGACAAGAATTCCGAAAGACTAAAATTCCGAAAAAATGACGAGTGATCGATTATTTTCTGAGTATAGAATAACGAATGTTGTTCTCATGTCCCCTGAGTTTCCGGCTTCCTGGCCTCCCTATTCCAATGCGTTTCCGAATTCTGAGCTTTCGAGTTTTTGGTCTTCCAATTCAATGAATTCGGTTTCGATAACTGTAGCAATAGGCACGGTTCTGAATTGTGAACACCGGACTTTTCAAGCTTTCGATATCTTGACCAATGGGATATTTCAGAGTGTTCAAGATGTTCAACTCTTTGGCTCTATATTATTACATCATTCAAACAGAATAGTTCATCGACGATACTTTGTGTGCGACTATTTGATAATAATTTTTGGTGTTGAAAAATTCACGTTGAACAATATATCACAACCATGACCCACACTCACAATTGCTCCCATTGGGGTGCGAATTGTAACATCAGAGCTCATGCGATCGCGGGGTTATTCGTATGACTTCGCCCATTTCCATCATTTCCACACTCACACCATTTCTATCCGACAGAAATACTTCAGACACATTAGCGAGCCCCTCTTTCCCGATTAAACTGCATTAAAAAAAATGAAAAGATACCGGCTGGGTAAATGTTTTGACTGCGTATGACCCGCCTCCCCTTTTGAACCTATTTACAGTCGTGCTATAAAGTTTTGAAATTTCACCCACAACTCACCGGGATTGTCCTCGTAGTTCTTACGATCTTTGTGGACCCTGCTGGGAGGAGCAGTGATCACACGATAAAAGGGGATCTGACTGAATATCGAGTATCGGGCAATTGAGCGATCCGACGCACGCCCGTGGGACTCCGGAGCCGCCCCTTCCGTGCCAACACTCCTTGTCAAAATCTACTCGCTTGCCGAATCACTCGGCTAAGAAATGAATGAAGTACGCAAAAAGAACGAAGAAAGCTTCTGATGATCCGCTCTACTTGCAGGCATAAACGTCGAAAGAATCTGTACGCGAAGTAGAATTCATGACGTTATCAGGGTTTCCTGGTGGCAGATAACGACGCTGCTCTAAAGCTTCCATGAGCCCGTAATATCGTGTTGCGTGAGTTAGAGGAACGCGTAGAACACAGAAAACGGCGTATATTGTGCACGTAAGTAAGTTAGGGGTGGAAAAACACTGGCGAAGTAATATATGGGGAGTCAGAATATGGGACTCAGGAAAGGAAGGGCGGGGTGACACCCAAAAAGACTAATCCGCCAGGAGCCGATCAAATTTAACAGAGCTACGAGCAACAGTTATTCTGGTTTCATGGGAATCTACGCGGCGGAAGGAGCCACGACTTTCACGGACAACGCATAGAAAAATTTTAAACGCAAGCAGAGATATATGGGTGACAAAAGTGTCAGGATTGCGACCACTTCACGCGGAATTGCTTATTCTGCGGTACACAGCGTATAAGAGAAATTTGATGCGCCAATGTTATCACGCAAAGCATTGCAGGCGAAGAAAAGTAACGTTTTGGTAACAAGAAGAATTAAATCGTTCGATTTGCTTCCGAATACTACGGTAATGGGGACCGTACAGTGACGAACTGGACGGCAAAGAAACGGAGTGGCAGGCCGGAGGATACGGAAAGACCGGATATATGTACTATGGGTTGTATGTACTCGGGTGAAGACATGAAGTAATTACCTATTGACGTAATGATTTGATAATCGTAGGAGGCATCGGTACGACTGGTAGGGGTGCCGGCAAAAAATGAACAGCACACTTGAGGTTTATGGACTGGGACCACAGGCGAAGGGAAAAGAAAGGGCGGGTCCGAAGAAGAACCTACGTTTCTTGTGATTCTTCCAGATGACGGCCTGAGTAAGCGTTGGTCGTTTATTATCCCTAATAATATCGTGCAGACCGTACCAGATCGGAGGGTTGACCGTGAACGCTGGCACAAGATGCCGACGAATGTGGTGTAGATGTATTGAAGAGAAAAGGGAAGGGAAACAGACGGAAAAGTTAATACCAAAATTCGATCAGTTCATCGCTGGAAACCTTTGAAGTATCCCCGACAAAGACATCTCCCGTTTCACATTTTTCATCTCGGCTTTCTCCACCTCTGCCGCTTTCCCTTCCTTTTGCTCTTTGTCGCTGCAATGATCTCATGTGTGAGATTCATTCCAAACGTCGAACGTATGGACACACATTACCCCTTGTTACCACCGTTTTCGGTGAATGTGGATGGCGGAGGAGAAAATTATTCCTTTTGTTCGCGCTGTTTTCTCCGATGATTACGAAAGACAACGCTACGACGACGATGAACTAGGATCCTTTCGATCTCCCGATGAAAGGGGTCGATACTCGCAGTAAGTAGTTACACTGCACTAACTTACGTATGATGATGGGATTGTGCTTCATCACATTTTCAGATTCCGCTAACGCACGCTCGCGTGCACATGATTCCTCGACGGGCGTAATTTGGAACTTTGTCCATCTGTTGATTTTGTGATAATCGCAATAACGGATGATCGGTTGAATTTAGCCAGTTTTCCAGCCCAATTTACAGCTCAATTACCCGCCGCGTTCCCGGATTGACCCTCATTGAAAAGGCCAGCCACACTATGCATACCTATGCTGCTCACGCCTGGACCTACACCTTCGTCGGTTTACTCCGTGACGACAGAAGTCCAGCTCGTAGAGATCACCGGGCCTTTGAAGTTTTCCTTAAAGGTTTCCCCTCCAATTAGCGAAGGATCTTCGGGCAGCACCCGAAGAGTGGACTGGTAATTTGATGGTGGAGATGTGAGCATTGGCGTGGCTCGTGAGCAATGCCTCTCAGCTTAGTCGACAGCTTATTTCGCTATGGATATTGAATAAATTACGGACTCGAGGACGCTTCGGCGTCGACGAGAGTCGCTTTCCCTCAACGCCTGGCTCTCATTACAGTCACCAATCTAGCAATCGGGTATGCTCGTGCGAAGATGTAATTTTCATGAACGATTGTCACGGCGACAAATTGCTCTGAGCGCTCGTTGCATCCGCGATGCTGTAGTCGCAGCTGCCTTTGCAGTTCCATAAATTTTTTCACACGCAGGGCAGCAGGAATTCCTCGTGCATATTGGCCGAGTAAAAACGCTGTATGACTCCTCCGCTGGTGTATGTGATCACCTACGTACTCGCATGTATGTGCTCGTAATTTGCATACACGTCCGCGGGTGCCCAGGTCCCAGATGTAGCCTGGGGCGAAGCAGCGAAACGCGTGCACCGAGGTACCATGAAGCACTTTTGAAGTAGAATTTAATTTAAGAGAAATTTTAAATTTATAACGCATACCGTCCACGTTCTATGGTTTCCTTGTGGTATGCCAGCCAACTATTTTCACTTCAAATTCTCTTTATCTTTCGGCGTGCCGAAAACCGCAGTAACCAATCAACGAGGCTCGGCCGACGTATATTTCAGCCATACTTATACATTGTGAATACTTATTATATAATATATTCTGGTCGGGACGATGTTCCCTCCGTTAGCTCTTTGTTCTCTGCCCTGTGAAGCTACCTTTATGTAGATCTTTTGTGCTGGCAAGGTTGCGGTAATTGAACTAAGGAGACTGCGAAGGTCAGACGAGAATAGAATTACTAAGAGAAAGAATGGGATAAAGATACCGCGGACAGGCAATTTTTACTCAAATTGTTAAATATCGCCGTTTTTTTTTGTTTTTTTCTCTTTTCTATTCCGGCCTCCGGAGCTGAAAGGGTGGAACCATGCAGCCCAGTTTTTCGAGAAGGTTTTCGCGTCATTTGAGCTTGGTGAATCTGAGATGATCGAAAACCGTCCAACGATGATAAAACAGTTAGGCTCACGTCTGAATGATTTCAATCTTTGCAGTAAAAATGTCAATTTTCTGCTTTCAGTCCGTTTCAGGCTTTTCCTTCTATAGTACCGGATTTGAGTCAATAGTAAAGTTTCATGACTCATCTTATTTGTCGAAAGTACAAATATTACAAATATTCTGCGTCTCTGTTTCTGCGTTCTGGAAATCTTTCGACCTAAATAAATTTCGCAGTCAATCCAGACGACTGTGCATCGCCACGAAAACTTTATAGTTCATTCTACGAGCAAGAACGATTCACCTACCAATCTGGTTTGTGGCCCACCTCATTCGCGGCAGGATACATAACTTGAGGATCTTATTGTTAGTCGTAAAACTGACATTAAAATATTGAATTGTTCCGTTTAACCGCAACAGCACGAAAGTGAGAAATGAAAATTGATCAACAAATTCATTCGAGCTTTCATTTCGTCTCTGACACTGAGCTTGGAATTATATAACGCGTGCCGCGCATGAAAGAGAAAGGGATCCCCGGACGGAAATTTTGTATAGTCGGAGGAAATATGATTCGGAATTTATGCGGCAATTCGTGAACTCGGTAAGATTAAGTCTGACTCGGTAAGATAAATTCTCTTGACTTTATTTTCCAATCTAGAATCGTTAATAACTATTCATCGGAACGGATTTAATCAGGGCCGATCGACCTCGGTACGTCGAAGAGGATTTGCTTCCCTGATAATTATTCATAGCCCAATAATGAATTTGGCGAGTACCTTCAACAGTCAATATATTGGGTGACAGTAATGGACATCCTACTTCATGATGATAATTAATTTGGTTTATACGAGAGTTTTTTCGCTTCGGAGAAACTCCGCGGAACTTGCCCTGTTTAAAATGGGTAACCGTCGCCGTATAACGGTGGCGTAACGGGTTTACCGGGTAAAATTGTTAGAAGCAGGTTAAGCATCGGGAGAGGGTTCCCTCGGGAGAGGGAAGGTAACGTCGTAAAAGTGAAGAACGAATTATTTTATTATCTTTAGTTTCTCCAAAGGTTACCGAGATCGCGATGTGCGGTATCTTTTCAGTGGGTGAAACTGGGCTGGTATTGTTATTGGCACTCGTGAAATATATAACCCAATAAATACTGCAGGTCGGTGTGAGAAAAGCTTTCGAAAAAGTTTTACCCAAAATATGTATTATACGGGGAATAGGTATGCAAACAGGTGTTCAGTCCGTGAGTTATAGCTGCATCGTTTCCTAGCGAGGTGTTAAACGGGGTTTTAATTAGGAAACCAACCGCGGTGCCCCATTAACTTGACGGTCCTCGATTCACCAGAGAAAATCTCGATCAAGATGATCCTCGTAATTTACTCAATTTCCAGAGATCTCACCGGGAGTTGACTTTTAATTCACAATCTTTTATTATACTTGCTTCCAACTCTCTCCCGGCTCTTCATTTTGCCCTCCCTTCTATTCATCTTCAGACAACGGCGTGGAGATGTGATCGGCAGTCTAGTACGAGGGATGCACGGTGAAAAATTTGCAGTAAAAGCTACCATAAAAAGTACGTTACTTCCAAGACAGACCGCACAATGGAAAGATCGATACCATAACTTCATGGCCGATCAGACATATTTCATAGCCGTTGATTTAACGAAATCCGGTATGAGCTCCAATAGTTTTGCAGCTCGTACCAAATTTTATCTGTATCAACGGCCATGAAGTATGGCTCACGGTACATTCTGTCTTCGAACTACCGTAACGCCGTGGTAGCTTTTACCGTAATTTCTTCCCCGTGTGCGGATGGGAGAATACACATGGCGAAAGCAATCCCTCAAATTTCATGGCCCGAGAATTTTCAAAGTCACTATTTGATCGACGCATGATGAGAATCGAACATCAATGTGTTTTCAATGTAACTGTAAAATGATGCCGTAGAAAAGTGATCTCATGGATGTTTGAACTATGTCACCAATGTCGAGAATAGTTTCACCTGGAGTGTATGCTTCGGCGACGTCCATTGGCTTCTTTGGAGAGAATGTAAATGTCCTTACAATGGCCGCTGAAGTTCCTATTTTCAAATATAGTCACAATCCGTCCCGGACTGCCCGGACTACTCTTGTAGTCTGATAACAGTACAGACATGGCAGTGTTTACTTTTCTTCGCGGTTTTTATCTTCTCTAAGATATCGGATCTTCGGAATCGCGCGGTTTTTCAATAACCCTTCGTTGCCACTTGGGGTGTCACTGCAGATGGTATTTCTCTCGCATCGTTGGTCGCTCGTGCAAAAGCTGCGGGCTTGTAATCGCTCGTTGAATGTGAAGAATCGTGGGGGGTGAGGGAAAGGATGAGAGGCCTCGTAGTATTTTGTACCTGTCGAAGTGGAAGAGCCAATACGTTCATATGAGTATAATAATGTGAAAATGCTCAAATTCATTGGTACGATACGGGGGCGTGGGGCATTCCATGTGTGTTTTCAGAATGAGCCTCACCCTTGCCATCGTGGTTTCTAGCATCGCTCACAATCTTCGTTTCTGTGAACGTGTGGAGAGTGTATCCTGAATTATTCTCAGAGTTTTTGGTTCAGCCGTTCATTATCGAAAATCTATCGAAAGATTGTAGTTTTTGTCAAATTTTTACGCGTATTCCGATCTTCAACGACTCACATCTCGAGAACTAGGCGACGAAAGTATGACTCGTAGCATATCGATGGAACGCCCTTGAAGCGAGCTACACAAATAGATCAGTTTTCATGGTGTAACATAGATGTGGGAGCTCCTTCTTCAGGAATCCACAGTCTTCGAGAGGTACCCGTCAGACGATTTTTATTTTTCCATCATACAATATTTGCACTCTTCGGAAATATACGTTCGCGAAAAATCCAATAGAATTCATATTCGGCGAAAAAAATTGAGTGTAGACCCTGAAAACTGATATGGTTCGAATTGCTGGCGCCACAGGCTTTTCATCAACATGCTACAAGTCCTACTCCCATCGTGCGTGGTTCACGGAATACGAGCAATAGAGGTCGGGATGCCCTTCAAAAATTGAGAAAACCTCGAAATTTCTGATAGCTTCACGTGGCGAGCGGCTAGACCATGAATTTTTGAACAAAATTTCAAGGATGCTGTCCGTACACTCGTATAAAAAAGTATGCCGAATGGCGATGACAAATGCATACGGCCGGCCGCTGTATTTGCGGTAAACTTTCGACGAATGTGATTGACGCGGTAGATGATGTTTGACACTCGTGGCTTTTCACATACTAAACGATGCACTTCCCTTTGCACACTCTTGGTTTCTTGATTCCCAGTTTAAGAATTAGTTTCAGAGAGATTGCAGGGATTGAATCATCACCTGGGTCGTAAAGGGTTGTGATAAATATTGAAGCAGAAGTTATTTTCGAAGTACGAAGATGCATCTACATCCCGAACAATGATTGATATTTCCAAAAATATAGTTTATCCTTATGCCACTGTCTTGTCGTTGACCAAACATTCAAACGACGATGTTCTGAGCAATGTTCGGCCAATACATACTCCGACGGAGAATAGCCTCATAATAATCGGCGCCAATCGTTGCCCCAGTGTTCAATTACGAGGCCATTGGCCCTCGGTAAACGGTGACGATGTGTGCTCTGAATCTCCGTAGCCATTTCAAAAGCAAAAGCTTCAGAACGTTGACACTCTCTTTTGTGAGAATATTCTTCTGTTCGGCAGTCATGTGACAATCACTCGGAAATGTAAGTTTTTAGAAAAACCGTATCTCATACGGACGTTCGCTGTTTGCAGACGTGGATGAGCGTGGAACTCACATGCATGGCACACGGCATATGCATACCATTCATACTCCGCGTGCCCGTGTGTGTGTGTTGGTGGTCTGTAAAAATAGGCAAACAGTCTTTATAGTTCACGAACAACTGGTAGTTCGATGTTCTCCTATCCTTGTTTCTTTCTGTTTCATCTCTCACTCCATTTCGTTTATGGACAAGATTTTCGAAATTCGGACCTCTTCCCGCTTTCCATGACATTATATTGTTCGGATGTTTCGCCCATGAACAGATTTGAGAACAGGTTCTACGTGTGACGAGCTTTGTGAGTTGGAAATTGGAGAGGAAGATAGGAGGCAACAGTGTGAAATATTAATCTTGAAAACAAAGTGTAGAAAATAGTTTCCCCACAAGAGGTCGCTGAAATATTCATCCCTTTGACGTAAGACCGTGCAGTAACGCTGAGAAGAAAGTGGAGAATCCTGACATGTGTTCCAAAAGTACCGTCGAGCATAACGAGCTCCCTGAAGCGTCATAGATGGCCGTAACTTGGGACGGCTATGGACAAAGACCGGAGCTTTTGAACGTACCTTCTCTGAAAGGCACCGAATTATCTTGAGTTCGCTCTTCTCGCTGCTTGAATGAAGCACCCAGCAATAACCGGTGATACACTCAACTGTTGCGTCGCGTATCAGAAAACAGACGACATCTGTATACCTACATCATTGTTCAAGCATCACTCGTATAAAGTGGCCGCCACTGGAGTTAACGAGGTCACATCGGGTCACCCGTCCTCCGGATTCGGCGGGACAAATTAACAGAATGTGAGCATCGACGGTGAACATTTCTTATCGCAGGGGACCACGACGGTATTGTAAAATAGGTATGAGACGAACGGGGTTCCACCTTCCCTCCTGTACGTCACAACCTCGCGCCGAAGATAAAATGGAATAGAAAAATGTGGAAGGTAGCCGAGTCGGGTCGAGTCGAGTCGAGTTGGGAAACAGAGCTGGGGAGAAAGAGGGAAGAAGAAAAAGGGAGAAAAAGAGAAACGAAGAAGGCGAGGTCCTGAGAGTAGAGAACTCGATTGAGAATAATGATTTGTTCCGAGATTAAAATCGGTGAACCATGAACCCCGAACTCTGAACCCTGAACGCCGCTAGGTCGTGGTGCGCACAGTAAATTTCGATTTTCGCAAACAAAAACCTCGGTCCAACAGTCGTTTCTCAGAGTCGGTTGCAGTTGCCGTGAAACTACCCCAAATTAATATCTACTGTCGCGACGGACCTTGAACCGTGCCTTCGACCTCGTACTCAATATAAAACTCTCCACCAGTCAGTCTCGTCTTCTAACCAATCAGGCTGGAAATAATTTTACCCACCTGAAACATTTCGTGTTGAATATAATCATTAGCAATGGGGAAATAGTTGGTCTAGCGTATTACATATTGCGAAGTCATGAGAAACAGATTGAGCTGGTTTGTTTCTGATCATGATTATCATTATCATTATGTTTTTCGAGTGAATACCGAGACCAACTCTTCGAACGTATATTTCACGTGAAAGCTCTGAGAGCTAAGGAAAGGCTTTGCGGCTAACGTCTCTAGGTGCTTACGGCACGAAATGCAGTTCATAAATCATGATTATGGAGGATAAGAAGAAGAGATAACGCTCGCACACGCGCGCACACATGCAATCGGCAGACGAAAGAATAAAGTGAGAAGAATTTATATTCGAGTGCTATTCCACGTGAATGGTCGATCGAAATCGCGGTAATCTCGTACATCATTTCACGTCTGCGTAGCGCCAGCATATGAGATCAATAAATATGAAAAATTGTGGATACCCTGAGCCGAAACGAACATAGATGAGAGAACTAGCGTGACTTTATTTGCTTCATGCAAATCTCGTGAACTGCACACGCGTCCGGAACCGTTAACCATCGAATAGCTGTACTGATGAGCGTGAGCGGAGTGGGAGCTGGCTCCACAAAATTCTTGTGCTCGCTCTAAAGCGAAAGAGTAAAATAGCTCTGAAATAGGAGTACCATTCGATGGTATACAGCCAATTTTATTAGTATACTTGTACGCGAAATTTGTGGTGATTAGACACGCTGCAAATGCGCTTACTGTGTTCAAGCTGTGTGTGCAGAGCATCAATTCAGTTTTGTAGTGGTAAAGTGGACGACTGTAACTGGCGTAGCTTTGACATGGTTGCGTGTAGTTCAGAGTTTCGATTGCTGGCACGTGACATGTATTGCTGATACACATCGAAAGCTCGGTCACACTGGTCAATGTTTTCCGCCCGCAAATACTTAGTTGTATTGTCACAAACATGCATTCTGACGTATAACCGACGATTCCGGCTAGAATGCCCTGAGGGTACCTATGACGCCCGGTTGAGCATGGTATTTACAATTAGTTATGAGTAAGCGATATCACGGCTCCCTTACACACGCGGAGTTCGAAACCAAACCAGGAATTCACTGCCCAGACCCTTTCCGATCATTCCTCATTGCGGTATTATCGAAAGTTCAGTTGACAGGAGAATTTGCCTGAATTATAAAATTTCGATTCCCCATGCATCGCCAGAAACGGCGAATCGGGAATTCGTATCAGCTTTTTTAAAGAGAGATTTATGCGTCATAGGGTTCATTAGGACCGAAGTAATGGCTTGCATTACTTCAGGAGTGCTCTGTCCCACGTGGAACCGGATCTATGGAACACCAAAATGCGGAACGAAACCCAGTCAATTTCGAACGGTTTTTACCATTCCGTTCCGTTCCGGAACAGCAGCGGAACCGACGGGAGTTACAGAGAGCTTTTGAGCGAGATCGATAGTCGTGACTATTTTGTAGGTTTCAACTGTTCATCGCATCCAATATTTTTTCCAGGATTACCTCACGATGACCATGTATTTCCGCTGGGCAGGATTGAAATAGAGTTAATCAATCATGTATGAGATTTGAAAAGAACTTCTGATTCCGCAAAACACAAGAATTTCACGTGAGGTTTCAAGTTACTCATATTCACAAGATTTTGGTTTTGCGCCACGTTAATGTAAACCGAGATTTACTTCTAGACGAATCGAAATCCCATAATTCTATTTCGGCAAAATCTGCATTTTAATACGGTGAATTCGGGAAACAAAACGCGGATAAACCAAAGGCACGGAAGATTGACACGATTTGGCTTTTTTAATAGAAGAATCAAAATCTCGAACTTTTCATGTTGCATAATTTTGGAATATTTGTCTATCCAATCTTCGGTATTTTCTACACAGCTCTTCCAACCCGAGACTTTGCTTCAGAAGAATAGACAGTTTTGGCATTACAGTTAACCGAAAGGTTTCCATTCCCGAAAAAGTGGAAAACTATTGGAATTCATCAGTCCGATAAGGTCATCCCTTTTTCGTACCATCATCGAAGAAGATCACAAAAACGACTGACGTCGGTCACCTTTACTGGTCAGATGCAATGACACATGAGAGAGTTGAGACGTGAAATAATCAAAAATTTCACAGATGCGGTACGTGTATGCATATCAATAGATATGGGAACTAATCGACCAAAAACATTCCGAAATCGTGAAATTATGATTCATGTTAATTGGACCTGTTCTCCAGAACTATCGAAATCGATGCGACTGTGTTGAAGATGCTGTTGGAGTTTCAGGGCGTCATTGAAAACATTTTTCGACCAACATGGTTCCACATCGAATCATGCTACACATGTCGCACTCGAGTAAGAAAACGGTGGCGCCTCGATACGATCATTATGTCGATTAATTTCTGAACTGGTCATCCCATTATTTCTACTCGGGTATTTTTATGGGCGTTTGAATGCTGTTATCTTCAGTGGATTTTGGCTTGATCGGAGCGCGTGTTTTTCAAGACTTGGTTACCATTTCAAGTCCACTCGAGTAGCGGTAGGAGGCAGCTACTTCATTTATGCGAGGTTCGCGCGGTTGCATAATGGATGTGGCTTAGGTCGAGCAATTCTCGCGTACCCCTCATAACCGTCCCGAATCGGTAAGCAGTACCTATTTAATATTCCAACACTCACGAGAATTAAGTGATTACTTCAAGAATTGGCCGACAAAAGCTCGACTATGTAAAGCTTTTATGATGACAGTGCCTACCGGGAGAAATATATAGAATAAGACGCATTATTACCGAACGAAGGCTTGTCATTGGCTCGGAGAATTCGGTTATCGTGTCATTGAGACGAGACAGTGATTTAGGGGGCTGAGACGAGGTCCCACTGTACGATTTGTTTTTATGACGCTGAGATTAGTGGACAATTTCCTTCGTTTCCAGACAGAAGTAAGCACATATATTGAGTTGGGTTCAAGAATTTTTTGCACTAGCGAATGTTTCCACCGCGTAGCAGCAGTTTCCGTAGACCGATCCAAAAAATCCCACTTTCTGGCGTACTGCTTTCCAGCGAAATGGTTCAATGGTACAACAGCAACAGCAACAAGAATTGCACACGTCAACATATATCTGAAAAAAATAGTCTACTGTATATTGAACCAAGCAAAAGAACGCGAGTCTACATGGTACCGGATTTTTAATCCACACTTCTGCGTACAAAAACTAGTTGCCTCGTTTCGTAGCTCACGAATGATTCTACAGGTATATGTGGATCAGAAAACACGTCAGTTCCGAGAGAAAATGTTCGAATATAATCTCCACAGTTCAAGAAAATGCTGGAAAACCGATGTTTTTTAATTTCAAAACGCTGTTCCCCTTTAAAGAAGGAATTCATCTCCAGAGTTTCGCGGTATCAGAAGATCCTCAACGCGAAATGAGGTTTCTCTAAATCATCCGCGCTCAGTTTCCGTCCCGAGAACGCCCAAGACGTCGGTACGGGTAGTGAATAATTGCAGCGGATTACACTATGGAATCTAGTTCGTTGAACAACAGTGTGCTCCGCGCGCGTGGGAAAGGCTTTCTCAATATTTAATGGCCGGGTTCAGGGTATGACGAGAGGTTGTACGTGTCGATGGACGGATCCATGTACGCTGCAGGGTACACAAACAGCTTATAGCTATTTTAATAATGAATTCCTTCTGCACGTATTACGATCTTGTATTGAGCAGCAAGAACGTAACGAGACCGCGTGAACTCCCTTGCTCGAATATTTGTTCCAGAAATTGATTTTGCCAAAGATTTCGCCATCCATTGCGCTGAAAAGTAATACATCATACTATGCACACCGGATAGAATTCAATTGATTAAATATCAGATATGAGGAATTCTCTGTGTAATTCAGCCTCTCGTTTCCACCCGCATCGATATTTTCGATACATGGCCGGAATTAGGTACCAACTACTCGGGAGGACATCCTGTGATGTTTTTTAAAGTTATCCTCCACCCATTTTGTACGAATTTTTGGACGGGCCAGGATTCGTATCACTTTCCGTATCTCAAATGCCTATGCCAACGAAAGAAAATGAAATTGGTTTTTTTCGTCCGAGAGGCATGTTCCATTTCGCGGTAGATTTTTCACGATATTCGGCGACGTTTCCAGAACCTATGAATAAATAATCGGCATAATTGTGGTCATCGCCGTGGATCGCGAGTTAAAAAATACTTCTCACGAGATATACCGCATTCATACTAAATTTAATTTTCTTTTCTGATGGAGATTTGAATATATCACCAATTGAATGTTGGGAGTATACGAATTTCAGACGTGAAAAGACTCATACTTCGGTCGAACGGGATTGCTCGTGCGAAGCATTTTTCTTCACCCGTGAACCACGGCGATGTCCACGATTCCGATTCTCTGTAAGTTCTAGACAGGTCGCTGAGTATTGTGTTGAATCCACCAAGAAATACACCGTTCTTTGTCAGGTGGAGAAAATGAATATCATTTCTTTCGTTGAAATTGGCATTCTGGATAATATGGAAAAAAACATGAGTACCGTTCTACTCAAAAATATACACGTATACTTACTAGAAGCAAGAACCACGATGATGTTGAAATAATCCAGACGATGTAACAAGGATATAACACGCATCCTGAAAGGCCCGCCCATTGGGAGATCAGTTAAATCGCAGGTATTTACTGTGACGTCTAGGTGATACATCGGTACCATTTAATATCGACGAAATTTATACGTGTGTTCCATTTATTTTTGGTACTCAACTGAAATGTCTTCGGCAGTAGATTTTTATTCGATTTTCATATGTGCTCGAGACTAGGGGGAAAGAAAGTTATTCGATCCAGGTGAACCGATTCATTCGACTCGAATTCACTTAACACAAGGAAAATGCATGAGTTTTCTTACGATTCTGAGTATCGCGGCTAATATAGTATATTGTGCAACTAGTGCGCAAAGCTGGTGATTCTGGGACGAGTGTGAAGTTTGCCGCCCGAGTGAAACGAGGGCGGCAATCACACGAGTCCAGAATCACCAATGCGTACGAGTTGCTCATACTATTTTTTGAAACGGTGCGAAAAATTCGTAGATATCGCAATTTCAATGGTCGACAGCAAGCATAATGAACAGAAGAAGTAAAGCCGCGAGGTCGGGGCGGGGGAAATTCTGATTTTTGACAGACCACTGTGCATGGTGGCGGGGTCCAGGGGCGAAGCCCCTGGTGGGGCCCGGGGCGAAGCCCCGGTGGGGGGTGTGGGGGGCGAAGCCCCCCACAAGCAAAAAAAATAAAAATTTATTTGTTAAAAAACCACTCATTTCATAACACAAAATTAAACAAAATTAATTAACGGGAGAATAAAATTAATGATTAACGATTTAGGCAGAGCTTCCCTCCGAATAAAACAAAGATTGTTCCAAGGTCTAAATGAATTGAGAGCAATATTATTTGCTATTTCAGTCAGTTGAATCGGTATCGTATTCCTTGTATCAGTCTCCGAATCACTTGAACCCATTTCACATAATTCACTCAACTATTTGCGTCGATTCCGAGTTTTATTCTTTTAATAGGAGTATGGGATACCTGTGCTAGCCATACGTGATCTGCTATCCAGTAGACGAGCTAAACACTCAGCATAGAGTGCGGTATGTTATTGTTTACAATTTCAGAGAAGACGCGTGTGATGTTTTGAATAAGAGCAGCGTTGTTGTGCCTATTGCTTTAGAGACACAAAGCAAATATTTTTCTTGTATTGTGTGAAAATGAGTGTGCGAAGTAATTACTTCGCGTACTAGTGTGCGAAGTAATTACTTCGCGCACTAGTGTGCGAAACGGCACTTTGCGCACGCAAAACAGAGAACGAAAGTCGAATTTTGCGCACCGCGTTTCAAAAATTAATTTTCATGAATCCAGGTCTTCGATTTCAATGTTTCATTTCGTTGCCACGAATAAGTATTCCTCGATCCGAGGAAGCGGTACGTTCTTTCCTAATGGAACATCAACAAGATTATTCAATCGAAGTAATGAATTGCTTTGATTGCAATATCCTATTCAGTTGCCGCGAACAAGTATTGCCACAGATTCAAAATCACCAAAAATCCACCAGATAGATCTTGATTCGAATATCTCCTGTTTTCCGCACATGATTTACTACTTGCATCGAACATAGGGAAAAATTTCAATCGATCCAATATCCATTTGATTCTGGTAATTATTCATCTATTCGCGAATAGACTAGCAATACATTTAATCAGAACAAAGTAAATTTATTCGGTGATAAACGTCATTTTTTACCCGATAGAAGTGTTCAAATTCCCAAATGATATTCGTCATTCATTCATTTCAGTCGAATCGTTCGCGAAAGGCTGTGTTCGTCGGTGTGAAATCGGTGAGTTGAATTGACAAAATTGAGTCGAGATCAGTTGATAAAATAAAGTAATAAACGTAACCACGCGCTGTTTTGACAACCTTTGTTTCATACCGCTTCCCAACGATCAATAAGATAATGACTGAGGTGCCTACGTCGGTAAACGTGAGGCTCGTTTAGCGATAAGGGAAAAACAATTTGTAATTGTCGGCGAAAGAATTTCGTGAACTCGCGAGTCACAGGTTTATTTATTATCCTGTAGCATGCTCGTTTTCGGTATAACAAGTTCTCAGTGAATAATGAATCAATTGATAAAATATCGATATTATCTGCAGGCGGCGCAGTCATAAATTATTTGTTTGCTCAGCAAATTTTCCGCGTATGTAAAACGCTCGGTTATTTTTTTTCAATACCGTCGACTTTTCTCGCGGAAGAAGTTAAATTGCTCCCGTTGATGAATATAATAATTCAACACATCACTGTGAAGGTATTTCGCATCCGGAATCAATACCTCGCAAAAGACTCCTCACTTCTCGTAGGTATCGAACCTTTCGACTGCGAAAGCGAACTCTCAACTGCAAAGTAGGGCAGGCTGTGCATCATCGAAAATCCTATGAAAATTCATCAATTTCTCATCTTTCATCCTCTTCTCATTCACCTTCGGGGCAGCAACGATTGTATCCGTGAGATATTTGAATTTCAAGTCACGGTACAGTCCCCCTTTTCTCTAAAAAGCCACCGCGGGGGCTCGGCTCAAAGCGTGAACAAGAGACTCAGGTCTCGCGCGTGTCTCCATATAATTACTCACCTTAGTACAAGCCGCAATCATGAACTGACTTTGCTCTAAATTGGCACAGCGACTCCCGGCTCGTCAAGGCGAAACGAGACACCTGAAATAACGAACTCCGAAACGTACGTGCAGTACGTAATTGTAGAGCGCTTGGGGGCAAGTTGCTAGTTGTCCACTATCGCTGGGATGACGAGGTCGCTTGTTCGCGCGGCGACCACTTTCGCTTGCAGCATTGTACCGAGATGTCCTCCGGCGTGGATGATCTTTGTTCCCAAGTTTCCGGGTATCCTTTTTCCACACACATTTACACGAAGGACAGGACTCCTTCTTCTTCTACGCATTCCTAGCCACACGCGGCGTTCGTTCGATGTAGCCAGCTATAGGCTCCCGGCAGGCATCCGGCGAAGACTCGGCTCGTCAGACTTAAAAATGTAGCACGGTAGCACCGGCGAGATCCGGGCAACTAAGCGACCGCTGAAATATTGTCTGGGTTGCCTCCAGAGACGAGGGGGAAAAAACACCCTTTGCACGGTCAATTATTTATCGGGCTCGAGGCTTACGAGTAAAAAATGGTCGGCTTATTGTTGAGAATACGGCGGGCAGCCGGCGCCCTTTGGATCCATACGAGGAAATATAATAGCGTGAACTCGAGCGCTCTGCTCTTTATATAGTGATATATACTTATATTACGCGCTCAGCTTAGGCGAGACTCTGACATAATGTGGAGAGAGTACTGTACCCTGTATAACCAACTGCAGTCTGTCTGTCAGTGAAACGAGTTGAAGAACATTTGGAGTAATGCCTCCGGCTCCAAACTTTTTCAACCCTAGCGGATTCAATATTTCTGTCTTTTACCGGGGCCATTCAATTCCCATCGTTGTAACTGCAGATAGGTAACGGTGGCATGGAGTACGCTCTGTGGCAGGCGATTTATGAAGATTAAACGAGCTTGCATCGGCCGGAACCTGCGCCCTAGGGGCGGGGGGCTGCTTAATTGAATGACATGCGCGATACGGTGCTACCGGCAGACAAAAGCCGTGGCATTATCGCCAATATCGCTTCAAATTACTGACTGGCAATTCAGCCGCCGATTTATTTCACTGACAAGGGCGTCTTTGAGTGAAAGATGACGAGATAGAGGGGAGTAGGCAGCCAATTTCGAGCTTTTACTCTTAACCCTCGGTAACAGAGATATTGTCGGATTGTCAAGACTCAGGATTGGCAATTTTTCTCGAGATTCTGCGCTACGGCAGGAGGCCAAAATTCGTCACTCGCTGTTTGATAATTTTTCATAGACGCGGCCATGTTTCATCGCGCAGGTATAATAATTCAAGTAATCACAGTTCGTAGTAAGGGAAGCGCGCGTCATTGCGAAAGTTTATTATCATAAAAAAAGTTTATATCCTCTTCTCCCCAAGATGTGGAGGCATGGGCCATTCACTTTGGCAAAGTGGGTACCTACCCACCCAGGAAACAATCTCTGTAGCCAAAATCACGCACAAGGTACTCCGCCCCGGAGAAAAGTGCCACTTACCGGTTACCATTGTGGATTTTACTTGGAAAATAACAGAACAAAAAATGCGAATGCGTTAGAAGAGGAAGATAAACCACGCGGAACGATATTACTTATTAAAATTCCAGTTTCATGAGATACCTGCGTCTGTTCGTATCGGATTCTAGCGACCCGCCGCGTCGCCACGAGCCAAGCAGCCACCAAACTACACCAGTCAACTCAACTATTACCCATTGAAATTCCGAGAGTAAAATACCTCGTTTGTATAGATACGCGGTGAACGCTTACTCGGCAAGTACTTGCACTTTAAACTTTACTCAACAAAACGAAGAAGCGAACCACGGGCGCGTATTTATCCGAGGATCGCCAACGAAAAATTGCACGAAATCGTGAGCCAGTCCGGAATCACGATGCATGTATTCAGTACCTCGGATACCGTGTAAGAATACTTGTAATACCTACACACTCATGCGCATGTTGTACGTTGCATTGCGGACTGGCGCCGTCCGCGTCAGTAGCGTCAAATAAAAGATGTAAGATCAGTGGAAATGTCAACCGCATGCACATCGTAATATGCATCAGACGGAGGAACCGAATAGAATGAAATACATACGCGAAGAGTTGCTGGGCTGCTCGTTTCGAAGATATGAAACCCCAAGATTAGGGTTCGAAGTACGTGTCCTCAGCTCCGAAGACGTTTGTTAATCGAGAAATAATGTTGAGGTTCAAAAGCTATTCTGTATTCATTAGACGAATCCTGGCTATCCTGACCATCCATGTGAAAGTACACATAGAGCAACGATGTTGGGGGATGAACATTGTCGCAATTTTACAAGTCTTTTTGGCGGTGAGACGACCATTTTCAGATCTGTCAATACGGAGGAGAATGTAATGGAATTTTTCTTCCACCGGATTGGTCACCCTATGCACACGTGGGGGTCAGTATTCTTGTTCATGGGGTAGTTAGACTTGCCTCGCAGGGGCGGAAACTGAAGAGAGTTGACAAAATTGAACGTTGTGTTATTGAGAGTATCTCGCCTTTTGTAATTTCTTCTTGAGTTGACTTTGGAAAGTGGTAGGGTGAATTTCGTTTTCCAGAAGCGAAGAAGTTTACGTTCACGCTTTAAGCGTCTCACGATCAACACTTTTTCGATAAAAAACATTTTACGAAATTATATATCCACGCTCAGAAGTCAGATGATGTCAGGGATAACGCCAGATGAATTTTCCGACGAATCCCTATGCCGAACGATTTGCTCTGGCCCACGACGACTTTTGATCGCGTCGTCGCTTTAAAAATATGAAAAAAAAAAAACAGTTTCAACTTGGAAACGAAGAGCTAATCCGATTCCCCGGTGCCGCACAAACGAGGAGTGGATAAAAAGTTCGTTGGTGACTAAAACTGTGAACTTCTCGGCTGAGATACAGATCAGGAAGAATAATTTGGCTTCCCTAAAACTTTGGCGGTAATTGTAATATCTCCGGGCTAATCGATTTCGATTTGAAACAGAACTTTAAACGAAACCGTAACCGCTGGATCGATTTCCGATTGTGATCGCGCTCGAATCATCTTCAATCGAGTTCAGTCAGTATACCGAAGGAGAAATGGGTCCATTGCCAAACTGATTGGTAGAATTTGAAACTCTTTCTGTTCTAGGCAATCAGATTTTTACGGGACCAAAAAGAGTTTCTATCTGAGCCAATTCCTGGTTCGTCTCCTATATTTAACTCGCGGAATCGCGCGGACCGTTGTTTTTCGTCTTCGCAATAATATATACCGGTTTCTTGTTCACTAACTACAACACCCGATAATAATCGTACCTGATTCGTTGGGTGTAATAACCAAACTACTCACTCTGTGTGAAGCAGTGATGAAGATTCTCATTTCCACGGAAGGAAATCGTAGAATATATTTTGCCAGCACGTTTTCCTTCGTTGGTTTCATTCCATTTCAGATTTACTCCACATCGTCACATCGTTACCGAAATTGCTTTCCTTCGAAAACTGATCTTTTTGGATTAGTTTCATTTTTATTGCAAGCTCTCACGTGAGGTAATATACTGTAACGGTATAATAATATTGTCTGAAAACTTTTTTTCCCCTCCCCACTTACAAAACTTCTGGGCAAAATGAATGGCCCGAAAACTCCAATTGAGTAACACAATGGAACAAGTACGCGCGTAATAACCGGTAGACAAGACCATAAAACAGCTGCAAGATTTACGGTCCATATCGGACAACATGAATCACATTATTGAATAACTTTTTAGTTTACTGGCAGCAGTGCGGGGCAAATTATTCGGCGAACTGTGGAAATCGGGGTCCAATTAGATCTAGATGGGACCAGGAGCAAGCTGCCTGGCAGCGTCCTCTCAGACCTGGCAATTGGTTTGAATCACAGCCAAAATATAGAGCTGAGTTAGATGTGTGAAAAGGACTTATTGTTAGTTCAATCTATCCAAAACTGCCAACGAACCACCGTAAACCTGCACACGTTATGGAATCCACTGCTAAGCCGGTGCCAAAAACTAGCGAGTGACGCATACGGTGTTTCATAGCATGCACATCCGTGCGAAAAAGACTGCGACAACGAGAGTCGTGTCCATGAAGTCAAACTGTGAATGAGGGAATAATTGTGACACATAAGATAACGGTGCATTTTGAGCTACTGTTTGACGAATCTTCAACCTCGCCATTGCATAAAGTAGCCGAAGGTCTCTCTCCCTTTCTCTTGTATACAGATCGACATATTTCCCAGGCAATTTTATACCGCCCGGAATAGCGTGTTGAGTTTAATTGGAAGTGACAAGTATGAAGAGGATGCTATGCTAATGCCGTGACCGGAAGAAATGAGCAACCCAAAATATGAGGTGAACAAAGTCTCGATCGGGCGTCTAATTCTGACGGATGGTCGGAAGACCTTGACCTGTTGGTTCTTGGCCCGCAAGGAAGATTTTTGATTAAAAAATCTTCCGAGTCGCTCCGGGATCGCGGTGTCCTCCATTTCACGTAAGCTAGAGTCGATTCCGTATACGACTACTCTGTAATTTCGCAAGGATAATGGTGGAAGGTATATTTGAAAAGTTTCCCGACTCACCGTCCCATCTACATTTCATCTCTGTATCTCCGCCCATTTTATTCCACTACCTTCGTACCACCGACTCTCACTCCGTCCGTCGTTCATCTGAACTCACAGAGTCCAGGAATATGCCGCTTCAAAAGCACTTTGTGAATGTAGCTTAGCAGAAATGGCGGATGGTCCGAAAGAGCAAAGGAGCGAATACGACATTAAGTAGTTCCGACTCGGAGCTTTACGCTGGAAAAATGGCGGGGAAGAGGTAATGCGTTTCGAGTATAGAATTCGAAATTACGATTGTTGATTCCACGGACCCTAGATCTAATTACAGGCGGTCTAGATTCGCTGCTTCCAATCATCTACGAAAGACAGAAGAGAGAACAACTGTATCTGACCGTTGCAGGAGAATCTGAAAGAACGCAGGCGGCGCGGTTGAGGCATCGGGATAGAGAGGACTGATTAGCGAATCAATAATATTGCATATCGTCAACGCGAAATGTCGCATGGCTGCTCTTACTGGCACAAGTTTTCCCCGATTCCCTGAGATTCTTTTTTTCACCGGTCGCATCGTTTCGAATTGGGACAACGAGATATATCAATAATTGATAAATGCGAAACCGAGCTTTCAAGCCACTGATACAACCAAATTATATGAAAACACTATATCCTGCACTGCCGCAGCACATTGATATCTCTCGAACAAGCTTCGAGGGCATACTCCGAATAGATCTTACCAGGTTAACCGATCTAAGCATCCTGAAGAAATGGCATATAAAATGAGGATTTGAGGAGGCTTTCAAATGTGAAGAGTTTTTGTCAAGCTACAGATTTTATATATTAAAATACAGAGTGGTGTCTCGATCGATGGTTGATTCGGGAGTTTCAAAGTCACTGGGAACTTAGTACGAGGCTAGTGGTATGTATACGAGCGATTATCAATATTATGCCGCCATAACTCACCCGTACTCCTTCAATCCATCCCCTTAGCAGATCTGACCGTCGTTCAACTTGTAATCGAATATGAAATAGTTTGGCACTTGAGAGAAACGTTTACCATATATTTTTTTCTCATACGGTAAGTTTTTTTCGAAAAGCATAGCGTAATACGAAGATAGTCGATTGTTGATTTGAGAAAAGCATTTTGTTGAACCTTTCAACTGCAATTAGGAAAAAGAAAAAGTGATTCGAGTAGAAGAGGTATGAAGAAGCGAATTCCTATTTCTCAAACGATCCTCAATTTCAGTCTTGCACGAGTGCGATCCCGAAGTGTTTCGGGACTTGCAAGAATGAATTAGGCCAACCCAGTAAATTTCATCAAATTTCCGTATTTCAAACGCCTCAGTGGAGCCCCGGTACTGATTCATGAAAGATATTCACGCTGGAGTTTCGTGTGATGGAAGTCGGGTGCTCCGCAAACTTTCCTTCCGTCTGTAGCGCAGGAATTTTTTCAAAGAAAACTACCGGATCAAGATCGGCTTCCTGAAAAGGCACGGGGAAAATAAATAACTCTTGAGAAAGAACAACGCGGCAGGAATTCCCTGCGGAGACAGTTCACCCGGTCGAAATATGTCTTGGGGTAGACTTACCAACAAATGCGAGAGTGGATTAGATCGGAGAAAGATCTTTACAAGCTATTATATGCCTCATACGGGATGAAAGAAGCCTAATGACCGCGCCTTAGCGAGTATGTTAGCTCGAATTTATACAACGCCGACCTCCTCAAAGCCCTCATTATGTCATCCCTCCCTCTCACAGCTTTAACAGATATTATCTGAAAGCATATCTGGGTTCTGATACCTTTGGACGACCATGAGCATTCGAACAAAAACCGAATTAAAGGTTTTCCGGAGAAATTAAGTCCAATCTAATTCAAATGAGAGGTTTCCGGGAGAAACTAATCTCAATTTAATTCCATTGCCCCAGCTTGCTCAGTTGGTTCAATGAGGTCTGATCAGCTCCTGGAGTATTTCTAATCATGGAATTGGCATTTCGTATATTCGATTATAAGCATCGCAGATATCGATCCGGTAACTGTTGCTGGTCCATAAAGTCGAGGTCAGAAGATTATCACTCAGTCAGGAGACACTGGAGTCGAGTCGTATCCCACCATCCACAGGAGCTCCGATAATGTCAATGCATTCTGATATAATTGCCAAAGTATGAGATCTACGCGGGCCGGCAGACTCGCAGGATCAACATCCCGCACGGAAAATGTATGGAAAATGTATACTCCTTCCCCAATTTGCCTATTTATGAATCAACAGTCATGTGTGTACGTTGCCCGTGACTCTCGCCGCGTTCGAGTAACTTTCATGGAAGGTTCTGCGCGGGAAAGGTGAAATAAAAGAAAACACGGAAGGGCACAGTTACTCTATTTGGTCTGCAGCTTTTGGATGTTTTGGTTCGTATAAACTACCGGCACTTCTGCTAGTCTAAGCAAAGTTCGCTCTCGTCTATTGTGCCGGGCTAAGCAAATATCCGCTTGTTTCTGAGTTCGCTTTAGCTACTAGTCAAAATCGCGTTGCAGTAACTCGAGTGCTCTATAGAATATGTATACAATGCGTTTGTCGAGACCTGCTACAAGCCAGTTATACATATACAAGATTCATCTCCGCAGTTCTCTTGGGAGGGCTGGATTTACCGTTCAAAGCGTGTAAAATAGGTGTTGTTTATCTATTATCATATGTCGCGACGTATGTGTGTGCTTTACGAATCAGCTGTACATGCATAGTTGAACGTCTAGACTACCGAAATCGGTCGACATTGTAAAGGTGTTTTCGTAAATGTTAAAAAAAAAAAAAAAAAACCACGCTTAGAGGTCAGCGCGAGAGGAAGAGAGAGAGAGATAGAGAGAGAAGACAGGAGTGGAGGGCGTGCGTTTTTTTTTTGATTCGATCGAGAACCAAGATTTTTTTCCAAGTTTCTAACACTCACTGTCACTTTTGCTCTTTCGGGGAGGAAAAAAGTTTTCGGGTCTCTTCGGCGGAAGTTTTTAAAGTACGCTCGCAGAGAGTGGGTTTACGACAGAGAGTTTGAGTGCCCTTTCTCCAGCCTAACCCTACCACCTTTCTTCGTTACCCCCTTTTCGCTTCCCCTTCCTTAGCCTCTTTTCTTTTCGTCCCATCCACTCCGCCGTTCCGTCCCAATGCCTGGACCCTCCGTTGAAAGTGATATAAAGTACCGATATTAATCCGGACACATGCCGCGCTTGGTGCGCGCCTCGGAGGTTCACGAGTCTTCGGAGCTCTGTCACCAGTTTCTTGAGGTGAGGCCGCGGGAAGGTGAGGTGAGGTGAGGTGAGGTGAGGTGAGGTGAGGTTGGGTTGGGTTGGGTTTGGTTCTGGGCAGGTTCCAACGTCCATTTCTTGGTATCTAATAATCTTACCAAGACGGCGAGAAACGCTCCGAAGAGATATAGCGGGCTTTGGCTTCATTTCCTTCTAGTCGGTCTAATGAAAATTGCTGGAATATTTGCATGCCAAACGCTCTATATATACATATTGTTATCTTCGTAATAATTGTAAAGCGAAGTCAATTGAGAGGACCGTTTATCAATCGGTTAGACAACCGTACTCTTTGGCTTCCCGTCAAAAACTGTTATTCTCAATAATAGTAACTGACTCGGCAACGGCAGAAAAGAAGATCGCCGAGACAGCCGTAAGACGTTGATAGCATGACAGCCCATGATACCAGTTTTCCGGGTGTACAGAAGAAAATTTACCACCGTAAACTCGCCGCATTATAAATCTACCGTCGTAACAATATATAGGTATATATAGGTATATGTCTGTGCATTTTGGAAAAACCAACTGTATTCCATGATGATCCAGTGGATTCTGGGAAATCCGATCGATTTGTCGAGAGCCATGGCAAGATTCGGGAAAACCCGCCGAACTCTGGAAAATCGTAGTGCATTTTGGGATATCCGGGTGCATTCTGAGAAGATCACGTACCTACCTACCTTATGGCAAAACCGAGTGTATCCTGAGAGAACCCAGTGCTTTCTAAGGAATATGGGTACATTCTGGGAGGACCCGATTGTTCTCTTACAAACTACGATTAACCTTTCAATAGCGATGAATTGAGCGATAAACATGGAAACTAAACATGAGATTGTGAAATGTTATTTACAACCTATGCTCTCCTCCCGCCTGCGCTCCCCCCTCTCAAGGATTTGGAAACAACACTGGACTTGGATTCGCCAGAATGTAGGTGGTACTGGGTATTGAATTGCATTCCGGGAAAACCTAGCGGATTCCGAGAAATTCAAGTGCAGAGGATGGAGAAAAGTAATGTCATTGGCATGAATGGCCTCACATGCGGTGAAGAGTTTCCTCCATGGCGGCAGCGGCGGATTCTATTTATGTCAATAGATAGATGTATCCACCTTGCGAGGTGTACAGCCGCACTTCCGCTGTTTCCAAACTCGGATTACATCATAATCCCAAGCTGAGGATCGCCAAGTTTGTTAGATGAGTGTTATAACAATCGCGGAAAAAACTTGCCACAAATTGTGCTCAGTGTGAGCACGTAACCGACAATTAGCGAATACGCCGAGACCTCTCTACGGTGCACTCTCGTTACAGGGCTCTTCCGGCTGGCTATGCTTCGTATCCGTTTCCGCGCACTGTTTCCGCTTTTAACATGCGCGCAGCCAGTGGCGATCGTGACCATAGATATGTCTAACACAGTAATTACCAGCGACTAGAATTTTTGCATAGGTACCGAGCACGGTAGTCTTTCTCTTGAGATTACGGTAACTATTGCTAACAATCTGTCACAATAAAAAAACAAAATCGCGGCAATTTTCTCCGGCGGGGGCGCTCTACTGTACGTATATAGAAGAGCAGAGAGGATCAAGAAACCAAAATCTTCTGACGTCGTATCGGTAGTTTATATACGATAAATATATAGGTATATACGTATGCATGCGCATGTAATGTATGTACCTACATGGAAGTGAAATCCAGCGTGAGTGAAAAATATCACCTATTCACTTGATGCCAATTCGGTTGACCTGGATTCAAACGATTTTACACTCGATGTAGCGATGGTTTTTTCTCTTATCACCACGGTCACCGTACCTCCGTACCTGTGCTGAAGCGCTATTTCTGCCTATCTGTTAGGTCTGTGCCATTACCAGGTGAAAGTCCAGAATTATGGCCATTCTAACTTTGCATATGCAAACCAGACGGGGTGGTGCTCTGCTGGGTATACTTACTCCCTACTTCTCGGGGGGTCGACGTTTTCGCGATGGTGACCTGCACGCAAGGGTTGTTGGCCCTCGGTTTCCGGTCCCCATGTCGCCCACAGTGTACGGCACTTGCAGCAGAACTGGGTCTTATTCCAACCGAAAGCGAGGAAAGAGATTCGACATCAAGCGGAGGTCGTGCGACCTGAGATTATTCATTGATAGGAAGTGTAAGGATTCCTACAGGTTGGCGTGACTCACCATCAGCTGGCCACTTGTTTGAGGTTGACCTAGGTCATTTTATTCAGTCTGCGGTTGCCCGGGCTTAAACGCACCCACGTACGCGGGGGTTTTGGGGAGGTAGTAAAATTATGCCTTGGGATAAGACATTTGTGTGGGTAACGAATTTCATGGTTCGCCTCTTACAGCCTTTTTTACGACTCGACTCTTCTGCCCTGATTATGATCGAAGTTCGTGTCGTGCATGTTTACTGGGGGCTGGAACTTTCGCCCGGTAAAAAATTTAAGTATTTAACATGAAAAATTGCTTCCTTTCCGCTGCACGAAACTGTAACATATTACCGAGAACGTTGCCATGAATTATGGGAAAATTTAAATGCCGAAGGCATCCTGGTTGCCTTGAAACAGTACCCCCGTGAGTCACTGCGCACTTGTTTAGTCAGCTAGTGAAGATTCTTCTCGAGTTAGGATAGTACTATAGAGGTCATTGACTCAAGCATCTGAAATTATTGCCGCATGATGGAAATGCGTGAATACTAGTTCGTGCGGAAGGGATCATAATACAAATTCAAGAGTACCATTTTTTCCATACGAATTGGCCCACACGTCTGCCATTTTTGATTTTCAAATTTTCACTTCGGAATCAAATTCGGCGATCCGAAAAATTGCCTCTACTGAATCTTGAAATATCCGATGTAAGCTCGAATGTATGCTTCGCAGGTTTGTATGCGAAATAGAAAAATAGCTCTCGTCATCTCACCACCTCTCAGAACTTAGCTATAGTGCACGTAGTCAAAATTTTGTTGCATAATTTGTTGAATGTAAAATCTAACGATAATTGGTGGGACAAAAGGAATCATCGATTTTGTTTTTGAACACACTACTCGATATCGAGCATCAAATTAGCATAAAGCTTGGGCGAGAGGAAAATTATAAAGAAAAATCTCTGGCACTTTATAGAATGTGCAGGTTTGTAAATACCATAGTTTCATATTATACCGGCGCACTGCTCGGCTTGTGCTCGCCCAACTTTCATATGTCGTTGGGATTTGCTCGAAAAGTTAGCGCTTACTTCATGTACCTATATACTGCATATACGTAGTATCCACGCCGTGCATTGGGGTAGTTATAAGCATATATGTCATAGTTTACGAGCAAGTGAGCCGTAAGCGAATGTATGGTCTAGTTGCGCTTACGTATCTGGGCAGTTGGCTGCATTGACGTTTGTCCTATTTCCAAGGTTCGTACCACAGGTGCATACATCGAGAAATAGGACGAAGTGCATTATCGAGGTGTATACCTATTTCCTCCGAGCGACCCTTCTGGATCAGTATTCGAGCAAAAATTTCTCTGGAATGACGAATAGTCAGACAAATGGATGTTTGTAATGAAGTTATTCGCCGTAAGTCGTAAGTCGCAAAGAATTGCCCAATAAAATGCAATGGACGTGCCATTGCTACTTTATCCAGATCAGACAAGGAAATTGGCTATCGTACTCGTCTAACCGATTATGAAATGAAAATTGAAGAATGGCAGCTGGGCCAAATGAATTAACGTCTTTGGGCTCTTACATATGAATAAGTAAAGTCAATTTATTACGAACGTGGGAAACGGATGGCTATAAAAGGCGTAGCGCAATGCAGAATGTTACAGAGAACTGGGTCTGAGCCTGCATAAAGTACAGCTCGAGCCTCATTTGGAAGGCATCAATGGAGGAGAATGGTCAAGTGTTGAGAACATCTCGCTTCGACAAACTATACCATAAACTTGCCATTAACAATTTTTGTACTTAATTTTGGGACACCCTGTATACGTATATACGGCAGTTTTCCCCCTGGTTTATACCGTAAAGTATAGGAATTTCAGGGAGCAACTCACACTGCTCATCAAAGTTTAGCCAGCCTAGAGTCTGGTAGCATCAAGTATAGTTACAGTGGAATGTATTCATCGCGGCGAATATCGTGTATATAAACTAGCCACACGCCTCGAGAGCTTGCGGCACCCAAGCACCTACCCCGCCGCCAGTACTCTGATGTTAAGTGAAGCCGTGGTAACACTCGGACGAAGTTTATCATTCGTCATCGGGAAACGTCATCCATTATCAATGGCTACCATCGAGCATGATTGATACGATATTGTGAGCGCGCGGGGAGTATCTGCGCAACACTAGCTACGGATAAGAAGACAAGTGCTCACGGTAGAATTTTTCTGATATTAAAAAAGCACATCACTTTCAAGCTGATGTATGATGTTGCACCGCGATAGTCAGTCCACGGGGTGGCGGGTTGGTACGCGCGTGAACACCGGCATTCGTAGAGGCGAATGACTGCGTATGAAACATTTTCATCCACTTTTTCCAGATGTTATTCATCCCCGGATCAATGTACGACATTAGCTCAGCTGCCAAATTTTCCGCTATGAAATAATTTATCCGCGATCACTCCGAACGTTGGACCGTTAGACGTTGATGTGATTACCAGCATCGATTGTGGTTAGACATTGGAGGGTGCGGCCACAGCAAGCGTATTTTGCTTCAGTTAGATTTTCATTAGTTCTCTATCCTATCATCGAACGGCTGATGAAACTGATTTTCAGGATGACGATAAGTATCAAGGATTGAATTATGTGAATTTCATTTTGATAATATCCACAGCAGAATTATAACGCCACATTACACTTCAATCTGCCTCATCACTTTATTCGCACAGGGAGAAGGGCTTAACGATGATTGGCTCAAACACGAATGACACATGAGCGGTTTTAGCGGAATCTAATTCTCAGTCATTCGTTGTTTCACCTGCCAATGATGTGTCGAAATGTTTATTAATCGATCTGGAACTAGGTCTGGTAGATAGTCACCCCTATGTTCTGCTGGAAATCTAATTGTATACTGTACTAGATATTACTGCTGATTACGTATATTTTGAATACAATTAGCCTTCATACTGAAATTTATTTTCAATATTTCATATGTGTATTTGGAAAGTAAATTGAAATATTTAGGGCATATTTTGTCTTTTTCCTACAAATTAACATCTCTGAAAGCTATACGCAATAGGATCCCAGCGTTTTTGCTACACATAGATATACTTGAGCGTGGGTGACGTCATGATTTTGTTATTTTCGATTCGCTGTATAAGCTAAAATTTTGGTTCAACTGAAAAAAGCCGTAGTAATACGATCTAAATATTTTTTCGTGAAGCCGACAACATGTGGCAGCTAGGTTATACTCTATAAATTACTAGTGAATGTTACTATCGCAGAGCATGAAGGAGTGACTCGTTAAGGGAATGATTGTGCGTAAAATGTTGTAGTGACCATCACTGAGGCATATTTCCATGTGGGCTTACGGTTACCGTTTGATGGTTCAAACGGAGTTGATGCGACCAAAATGCAAATCAGATGATCAAGCCAAGTGTGGGAGTGTAGGTGAGCCAGACGATGTATAAGGTTGCTGGAAGACTCCGAAAATTTGTCTCAAAATTATACCAGTCACATGGAGGACTAGTAATTAAAAGTACAAGACTAAAAGTAGTCTGATATTCCATTTCTTGGAAATTGATAACTGTTAAGAGCCTGCTTCAGTCCTGTTTTACCTTTTAAGATGTGAATTGATGTTTAGGTATCGTGAAGTGTGACAATCCCACGGGTTTTGACCAATATCAAAGTCTACGCATCATTGATGCGAACAGGCCGTTCGTGGCACAATTTTACATGCAATGCCGAACATATATGTGTATCCAGAAACTTCTTGGCTTTATGCGATCATAGCGACGTGTTTTTTATTCTAGCGAATAGATAGGGCCGGCAATTGTACACAGCTAGGAAAAAACATGATCATTGGTAACGAGAACGCCCGACAGATGGCTCTGTGCGTTGTGTTAGGTGTTAGTACCCTTGGTACCACGTGACTCGACAGTCGGAGGTGATTCATTAGATTGAAAACTGTTGGGTCACGTGATACCCCGTGTACTAACGGACCGTGCAGAGCCATCTGTCGGGTACGTGGTTTCGGAAGTAATGCCGCTGGTCAATCCCAGCCGTTTGAAATCGGTGATTACATGTAATTGTAAGAACAAAGAATACGTCGTTACTGTTTGGTGATTCGAACGAGTACTTTTCGGATGAGTAATTATGATCGGTATTGCATGCAGAATTGTGCTATGCACGGCTGTTTCGTGTCAACGATGCGCAGGGGTCAGTAATAGCCGAAATAACTGACGTGCTCACATTTTATGATGCAAAAAGAGAAAATTCACCGATCATATGGTAAAACAGGACTATAGTATGCTCTTAACAGTGGCAAATTTTACTACGACACGAGCTTGTCCGAAGTCCGAAATATCACAACCTGCGAATGGAAGCTTGGGATTTAATTGGCTATTCTTGAAGCGAAATGAAACAGGTTTTTCTACTCGTAACTTTTCAATCCGAGTTCCTCAGAGGAAGCACACTCGATTATTACGAAATTGATGTCAGCGATGAATGCAGAAGAGGGAACGCAGGGTTTGACACTCTTCCTTTTTCAAAAATCGGAAGAAAGTTTAGCAAATTATAACTGTCGTGAAATGATCTGTGAAACTTTTTTGTGATTTTTAGAAATCGAACCATGCCTTTCTTTCTCTCTGTCTTCAGCGCTGATATTCATCTCACATGAATTTAATGTATTTTTGCTGAGAAACTCGGTTTTGAAAAACGTGTTGTGTTTCATTTCACCTTAAGTCTTCTCACCTGCTATTGGTTTCCGGTTCACGTATGCCGAAGGAATTCGATGCTACCTCGACGCCTCGCCGCGCCGGTCCGAAACAATGTTACCTTTCGACACTTCTCAACCCGACATCTCCCGCTACACTGTTCAACCAGTCTTGGAGCCATTATTGCGAACGTTGCTATGCATTTTTTCTTCTTTTCTTCTTCAACAAAGCCACATTCTTTGAATACTAGCAACGAGCCATTTTCTGGTTCTCGCTTCACTGGACGCGAGTTATTAGATACCTTCCTACTATGTACTTTCAGCACGGAATCTCGCCGAGATACACCACGAGTTGCCGGAATATTGAAAATCCGTCGGTCGAATGGTGTGAAATAAACATTCCATCTATCCAACAGCAAATAAAAGTGAATTCACCTAATTAATACGGATCAAACTACAATTAATGTTATAGGCATATAAACGACTTGAATCAGTGAACTGAAATGGGAATTCGAGAACTTCCTACTGATCGACAAACAAATCCAATACCCCAGATTTTTGGTCATCCGTTTGCTTTCGAATCAGTCAAATCTTTGCATTTTTCAACTGTAGCGTGAGATGAACGATCCAAGAAATTCCAACTACGTGACGTTAGATCTTCTCATGAGTCCATATATGATATTTTACCCTCGAAAGCTCAAGGCCAAAATAATTATACTATGAACTAACCATAATCAACATCGGTAGTGTAGATAGAGTAACGACCACTTCTCACGTGATGAAATTTCCGGAGCACGGATTATTTTTTGTTAGTACCGCGAATTGAAAGTTCTCATTGGGAAAAATCGCCGCAAAGCAATGAGTAAAAGCAAATTTCCAACTCCGTTGAGTCATTCTTTTCCGTGAATGTTTGCTGCAGATGGTTCTGGAAATGGTCATGAATGGTGCAATATCGGAATGGCGGACGTGTCGTGTGTTCGTTCCATATTGGAATTGGTTGGGAATAATTCCATTTCGTGGACGATGCGAATGCTCCACCGAATTACTAAAATGAGTTGAAATTCCTATGTACAATACTATATACGAAAGTATCGTATAAAATCAAAAATGACTTCACTCCAAGGGCACGGATGATGTACAAGAGCCGTTCGGCCTGATCTGGAAGCAGCTTTGTCGACAAAATCCTGCACTTTTTCGTGAGAAATTGACAGAATCCGGACCGAGATAACGAAACGACGAGTTACATTACCGATTAAGATAGTCGCTTCATTGGCGATAAAGACGACTGGGCAGCTTTTTTCCTCTACAGATGAGTCTCCTACATCGTCTTACAATGATTAGAAAGCATGCATTTAGCATACTCCGTAATCTACGAGAATATAAGGTGAAGTGAGGTAATTATGAGACGGTTTTACAAACTTTTGTATCTTATATTTCGGCGATTAACGACGTTGGGGATGGTTTACCTGTCTGTAGTACCCAATGATGATATCAGAAATTGAAAAAAATCTCAAAACTACATGTTTTTGCTACTGTAATCCGCGCCTCATTTTTATAATTCGAAAAAGCTAATAATAAGACACCAAAGTGAAACATTATCATTCGTAATACTATTTTGTACTTTTCTACTATTACTTTGCACCGCAATGTGTACCTGCTATACAACCACAAATTAATAAATAGTTCTTCATTCCAAACGCCTCACATTGCGTACATTCGAGTCTTGCTCTCGCCTCACAAAATCGTGGCTGATATTGGTTGTCAATCTGAAATTTGCCAATCTAAGATAACTTTTGCTTGATTGTTCTATGCGACGCAAAATCATCAGACGTACAGCGCAGTGCACAATTCGAATCAACCTCGAATGAGAATAACGATGAAAACATGATAGTTTGAATTTCAAAATCCTGTTATGTTTTCTCAGTACAAAAACGTAGGAACCATCTTACAGTTGGTCTGTGATCTACTGCTCACTGTCGCGCTAACTTAAACTGCAATTTTGACGCGTGTTCCATCATTAACTGATTTATTTTCCTCATAATCATTTCACTGAAAATAATGAAGCGATCACGCACTGATTTTACTCACGGGAAATAATAGCACCAGCTCGAGCTGGTTCGCGATCCTGACTGCAATGGGTCGAACTAGAAGATGAGAATATTCTAACGTGAATGTGAAGGCTTCTCGAGAATGGCATTAATTTCCACATTATAATGTCCAGAGAAATACGCGCACCGAATGCTTGACAAACGTACGAAATTGTCTGGAATGGTTTTCGAACTATTGTTTGCACCGACGCCAGTTCTCTACGAGTCGAAACGAATGGCGATGAGGGAATGCTCCTCCTTACTGTTGGCGAAGCGTGGCAAGATGATGCAAGGAGGGCTTGCAGGGCGCGATGGGGTGGCGAGGTGAACCGAGACAGCCTTCCAGATTTCGTGGTCCGTGCGTGAGCCGACGGGGAACAGATGAGAGTCCATAAGGCAATTGATGGGTTGCGATTGGCTGCCTGAAGATTGCCACGACTGATCACATCGATTCGATTACCCAGCAAGCCGCTTCCAGTTAACCGAGGGTTTGCCTACCTCGGGCAAAGCAGAGATCCCTTTATTTGTAATAGAACTTGCGATTCGGACGTCGTCGAATTCGCCAGTCGAAATATCACTCACAGATTCTCCCGCCCGTATCGAATTCTATAAATTCGTTTCACGTTGGAATAACTTATCCTCCGCAATTCTTGCTGTTGAAAGTCACACCGTTGCGCGTCGTGTCGCACACTTCCCTAGTCAAACTGTCAGAAGTATCAGGACACTGGGTTTTCCCTTAATTTTGTTCTCGAAATGGTTTTAGAAATCCAGAACATTGTTCAATTCCGTTTTTCTGCCCGTGCAATCACAAATCTCCAGAAGCTTCGAGATTGCAGGTTGCGAGAAGATTTCCATTGCAGTAATTGTTCATAGCAACACTTCAGCTAGTTTCAGCACAAATGTTATTAGTGATTGTTTGGATGCTCTCATATTCGCACAGAGCCAATTTCAATGAAAAAATCTGAGCACCTACCTCTCCTGTTTATGTATGCGATGAGTGTTCATTCAACGACTAAAATAGATGGCCGATAAGGGTGCGGCTCAACCCTGGTACACATAGATTCTTACTTGAACCAACTGAAAAGTATGGTGAAAACTGGGATACCGAGCTTCTTATTCACGAGCGGCTAAATTTACCGATAATGTGTTACCAATATAGCTGAAATTCACTTCATGCTCATGTCGAACAAAGATGGCGAGATTTTTCTCTTCACTTTATTGGAAAGCCATTAAACATTCTCATTTAAGTTTTACGGGGGAAAAATTTTCACACCTAAACGAAAGTTCACGAGCTGCAACGATCCTGCCCTGATTCAGCTCGTGACCACCGCTTTATTCTAACTCTTGACGCTCACCACCGGTGGCGCGTTGAAAACCATTTCCGGTTCGAGAAGTCAGGCACGAATTCCGTGACCGACCCTACGCACAGCCGTTCATTTCAATTCCCTTTTCTATAACGCTCCGATAATCATACGTAACCATACGACGTTGAGCCTCAATACCGGAAAACAAGCATTTATTTCGTGCTGCTATCATCCAGTTATCCCAGGAATCCTATTTTCTGCTATATTCGAATTGATAATCGAAAATAGCCGGATATTTAAACGTCAGGACCATGTATACGTGTAATACTATCGGATTATCAGCCCAGTCAGATCAGTAGCACGTGAATTATGGATTTTGTGTGATCGTAGAATGTGCGAAGGAGAATTTTCTTTTTCCGATGAAAATGTGGAATCTGGGACGAGTGGCATGCGCCAAAATTCTGGATTTAATGTGAAGATAGTAGATATCCACAGATCACAGCGTCTCCTCAGCGGTTTCACAATTCCTTTGAAAACAGCGAAAAGTTCCCCAGCCAGCTAGCTTGAGTGGATTTGCAAAGAGAAAGATTTTAATTGAACTATGCAGCTTATATAATGGAAAAGCGTTCATACAATTCCTTCCCGTGCGTATTCTTGGCTCAGTTGGAACTGGGGGAAAGCCATGAAGTCCTGGCGGCATGCGGCAGCAGCAGTGCCGTTATACTACAGCATACAAACGACGCTGTGAGCCTCTGAGTGAAGGTGGGCTGGGCGTGGGAATGAGTATGAGAATGGAGGGTGGCTGGGTTGAAAGGACGCGACCCTAATTATTTAGCGAATTTTATTATCCCTCGGAAAGCTGGAAACTTTCTTAATATTCTCGAAAACAACGATAACTTCAACCCACCTGTCGCCAAGGCGCAGGTATGCCGGTACACCGGCGGAACCAATGATCGTTTTCCCTATAATTTTCACATATTTATATACCTATAGGTATATTATATAAGTATTTATTAATTATTACCCCAAGTTGAAGCCAGCTAGAAGCTCGAGGGGCGGACTGCGGCCATAAAACTCATTCTAAAGACAGGTAAACTGAAGTTGGGGATAAAAGTGAGTATTGCAGAAGTTCGACTGTGGTAAAAAGGATTTTCCGATTTATGACAGATCGTTAGAATTGGATTCGCCATCCATGCATTTATGTCACTTTCGCACAACTTCAACAGTTGCGATATGGATTTCGATCGGGTTCCAACTCCTGTTAGATTCCAACGATTAAGCTGACGAGTTCGAAACATCCGACAGCGTGAAACTCAGGCTTCAATAGAAGGATATAAAAAGAAACTGCTGTAACTTTCACAATTTTCCTTTCACAAGTAAAGTTAAATGTTTTTCAAAGTATAGTGTATCCAACACGACTCTGAAGCCCAAAATGCTCTGCCAGTTCTGTGAAAAGTCCGTTATCCAACTAGTTTCATTTGCAGGAACGGACCGCTTGTTAATTCCCAGTGAATAAAATCGCCCCTTTCCGTCGTCGAGATCCCACGCGAAAAAGACGAAAGTGCAAAAATCTACTCCCTGGAATTGAAAACAGTCAACCGCGACCTCTCTTCGCGCCCCCCGCCAGACCGCCTACAATCTCAACGCGTCGGTAAATGCTCAGGAAAGATCTTGGCCGGTCGTAGGTAGCGAATAGTGTAGCGCAGACGCCAAAGTGGAACCGTAGATCTTGGCGTTACTACCAAGAAGCAACAAATCGCTACTGACCTCGCCGTCGGCGTCGCCAACGCTGACCCGCATACGGAAGTCGGCGCCTTGTAGCTTAAAAGGAAGTCAGAAAACTAGAAGGGAAGAGAGATACGTGGCGTGGTTACTGTATGTATATAGCTATATACGGGAACCATATTGGCAAATTGCCTCACAAACACACTGCAGATAGTTGTAAAAAGTTGTAAAAAAGTTGTAAAAAATGACTAAACATGTACAAAATACCAACCGCTATAGACTGGATCCATTTCAAATCGTGGAGGCTCCAGCTCGATCACATTTCCAGTCATCTGACCGTGACGAACCGATATCGATTTTTGCTACATAATGAGAGATTCCGCATATCCGAAATTTTTCAAGCAAACTTCACCTCCGCAGTGTAAACATACTTTAATTTCTTTACCTGAATAGCGTTTCTCAACATTTCCTCTCAACTTCAGAGAGTTATAACGCCCCAAGGAACGAGCAAGTTTCTTGAGTATTTGGCAGTTTTATGAGCCGTTGGAAGTTGCAAATCAGTTCATATGCGTCGTCGATCGGCGGGGGTATTCGTAATGATGTGAAAGGATCAATTAGGGATCAATTTTCTCGAAAACACATTCTCCGTCTCCACGCGATGCTTGTATGTTCTCATACACCAAAGGTCCCAAATTTTTCCTCACTCAAGCCTACGGCACACGGTCAGCGAACTTCCGTGCGCGGTGTCGCGCTGTTGTCTTCTTCCTTTATTTCACTATTGACGAATGGCCCTGCATGCCAGGCAGCGTGCGAGGAAGCTTGCATGCAATATCGCATGGAAACACGCACCGTGTGCAGCAAACTTCATATAACTTATGAATGAAGCTTTAATGTTTTAAAATAACACAATTATGTAGATTATATGGAATCGGATTCCAGATTTCGTACAATACGATGGCCAGTTCGCATTTTCCCGAATAAGCAGCTCAGGTATACAATACTCTATACGGTCGCCGGTGCGTTCATTCGTATAGGTACCTATAAATATATATATATATACGTATGGAGCTGCGGGCCACGCGAAGAACCGTACTGTAAGCTCGTATTATTAATTTTTCCGGTAGAAAAATGGAACGAACAAGAATTAATGATTTTTACCGGAAAACCTCCAAACGGGCTTCGAATGAAGTTGCCGGAACCTAATTACTTATTGGCGAATCTGTTTATTCCAGTTTGATGGATTTATCGCACCTTGAAGAGTTAGTGGTGCCACTGCACTGGAATGACGCTAACCTCTGTCGCTATACCGCTTTTATCACTCTGTTTGAGTATTACAATTATGATAACTTATACAATATGCAAAGTATCAAATATCAAACTCAATGGGAAGCTAAAAACTGATATTATGTTATCACAAATTTATCTGCGTCGCCCGTCTAGAAATCAAGTTTATTTCCGCACAGGGAGGGTATCATTTATCCAAGTAAGTACGCCCAGCTAGTTGATTCTGAACTAGCTCGACTCAAAACCCATTACATATAGTTTTTAAGTTAAACTAGTTCAGAATCGGCTGAGCTAGGTAACCTATCAGAGTTTTATTCAGTTCGTCCGTGATTGCTCAGTGTATACGTAAGATTGCGTAAACTTCGCACTTCGGGTAGCTACAATTATAATCCAGTAGGACCCGGGTTGCTTTCACAGAGTCTTGTCCGATATGTATCCGAAAGTATTGGGGCGCGCATGCGGCACATATTGTGGCGCAAATGGGGCTCGAGCATGGCAGCCTGATTAGCGCCTGATCAGGCGCTGTACTCAGAGTACCCGGATCTATAGGCCTGGTTTATATTCGGGCAAACTATCCAGCCATATAGTCTAACGTTTCAATTTCTAAACGGGATTTGAAGTTTTAGCTATGACCTATGTGATTGTTTCTATCTTTTTAATCCTGATTATTCACAAAACGGCATGTGATATAGACTGATTCTACCAACATATGCATTTTCAATGCCGAAATGACTCAGTCCCATTTCATGAACATTGACACGGTTTGCATTTTTTCTATTCAGTGTCATCAATTCTACGACGCGGTAGAATGTGCTAATTGTAAGTACACAGCAGCCTAGAGTAAGGAATGATCGATTAATCGTCGAATAATAGTTTCAATTTGTAGCTTGCGGTCAACGCCATTCGATTACCGTTTCAATCTGTATTTGTTAATTGAATTGCGAAGACTGCCTGCAGCTGCGAATGTAATTGTTGATCGTTTTGTATGATTGGATTAATGCAATTGGCAATGGATACTGCAATCAATTAAAAGTGCAATTCATTACGTTTGTCTACTTCATTACGTTCTTTGTTGTACGTATATACGTACAGTTGGTTGGTCACTTTCCTAGACTCCAATTCACAAAGTAGCCTGGCTTTGTCGCGACGCACCATGCGGTGCACATTGAATTACACAATATCTGCACTCGCGTGAAGGATCGCCCGAAAAGATCACGTCACGGGGTTTTCAGTTCACACGCGGCGTTCTCCTCTTGTGAAGTGGTAACGGTCTCGTCGTCCCTTGGGCCCGTGTTAACAAGTGCGCTCCCGCACAAAAAGTGACCCACCTATCGTGAATAGTGAACAGAGGTGAAAATGAAAACGTGAATCCTGCTGTAAGCACGCCCTCGAGTCTACGATGCCTTATTCAAGCACTTGGGCGAAGCTCATGAACCTCGAGCGAAGCGCCTGGCGCTACCGTCGGCGTGGCTTCGATCGGCTAATGGATACTTGGGACGACGACGCTGCACTTGCGTAACGTACGGTAAGCCGCATTCTGATTTCCCAAACGCGCTTAAAAAAATTCCGGTACGAAGTTAAAGCAGACGACAAACATCGCCGCAAAATCTGCAAAGCGTGTTCAATTCAAGCGTCAAGCTCTACTGGTTGGCCTTGCAGAGTGTAAATAAAGCTCAATGCGAATCCTTCAGCCACCGAAAGGCTTCGACCGAACGCAGGCTGCGGTCATGGCCTCTCTAATCACATCTCAAACCTACATACGTATACTTTTTGCGGAGGACAAATTGCATTAATTTTTTTGGTAACCGATCTGTTAAAACGCCAAAGACACTTTTTCATCGGCCCAATTTGATGCCAAGAAATAAGCTGCGTGGTTACGCCTATATTTCTCATGTCTGATTGTATCTGATTTATTTCGCACGCATGAATTTGTTAAATTTTTAGTCTCGAAGCTGACACGTGCCTAATCGTGGTACGATCAGCGCCAAATAGCCTCCGGCTTTTCAACGTTGGACGACAATTGTGTCGTGCGTGGGGCCGACGCAATCAACTCCGTTTGTGGATTTTACGTTGATATGAACTTTGTGCTAGTTGTTGGATATCTAAAGTAGTCCCGCCTGCATTATGATCGTGCGAAAAGAAGCCATTTGTCCGATTGTCCAAGTCGATGTAGTTAGTGTCGATTGTCGACCGAGTGACGGGCCTAAATGTCGTGGTTTTAGTTGTATCTCAGTCAAAAAACATCCAGTGATCGTCGTCTTCCCATTGTATTATCATTTTATATTTTACGTCTTAATGATAGGAATCGAAGTGATCTTCACTCAAATACGAAACCTTGCAATTCCATTTCGCTGCGCGTCGTCTCTCTACTCCAGCAAGAATGTACTCACAATTAATGAAAGCTTGTGTACTTCTGCGTAATTACTTTTCGGCAATCGAATTTCAGCCGGAATGAATAATTGATGCTCTGTCTCATTCAAGAATTGGAAATTCCAGCGGCAATATCGTTGAACCGAAGGTTACGTTTCAAGTCGACAAGGAAATGTTCATAGATTTAATCGAAGGAAATTATACAGTCCTCATACATGGGAGGGAGTATTTCAGATGTTCATTTAGCAATCCATTTTTCGAAGATTTCGAGAATATTGTTTCAGCCGGTTAAGAAGTTTATACAATGCTGTCACACCTCGAATAGTGTCTTGTAGTTCGTAAATTTGTGAGAGGTAGGTATATTCTTAGCTGCGCTGTCACGAAAACTTGAAGACAAAAAGTTATTGAAAAATACTTGAAGTGTCACTCGAGCAGATTACCAAACGCGAAGGGTATTTCCCGTAAATCGGTATGGTCGAGAAAAATCGTCATGCGATCCGGAACTTGAACCGGACCATGTACCTACGGATTTTCGTCAATTTCAATTTGCAAAATCAATTACGTAGATAAGAAGGAATGAAGCTTCTAGATTGGTACGAATATGTTGTGATTGAAGTTGTGTTCGCAATGACCAAACATTTCAACGAAAGGACAATTTGGATTTCATATATAGTTGTTACCTTGCAATAATGGCACTGAATGCTTCTATTGACTTTCCAATGAAAATGTGAAAGAAGTATAACCGAAGTTTTAGTTGGGAGTCGTTCACTCAAACTCCACAAGAATAAGCTGCCGTTAAGCAGAAGGTTAATTTACTCCGAATAGTTTTCATGTTAAATCGAATTATGGAATGAGAATCGAACCCGGGAACCACTCGGTGGTCAACTAGAACCCTCAAGGAATGCATCGAACTAATATATAACCGCAATCAATAATATCCGGTGGAACAGAACACCACGAAAATTTAGAATCGTATAATAACAAACGGGAAAAGACTTTGGAATTGTAAACCGAACACGGATATACGTCCAGCCAACTGATTAAAGTCTACCATCGAGTAAATCATTTTTTCGAACACGGAAATCAAATCAGAGGCACTAGAAAGTGGGCGAAGAAATAATTCACGAAAACAAAATAGTCTACCGTTCGTGAAAGCTTGCTTTGGATTGCATGGTTAGGTGAAGATGTACCGCTGCAGGAATCGTCTGAGGGTATAGAGGGCCAAGTCTGGTACCTTGGGTTCCATATGGGAGAGGATAAAGCTGACGGGTGAACCGGTGACTCAATTTGTCAGGATAAGAGCTCGAAGTGAACTTCGAATTTCGTCGAACATAATGTGAACACGGTCGACTCGGTACAGTTCATGAAACCCCCCAAAAATACTCTAATTTTAGATTATTAGTGACTGAGCAATTGAAACGAGAACCCGATGACAAATTTTTAGTGGAAATTCCGTCACGGTTTATCCTCTGGAAAACCCCAGCTTTCCGGGGATTATCCGGGTGCAGAATTCAAAAAAAAAAAAAATTATCCGTGGAGAGGAATGAACCGCTCTCTGTAAAAAATAACCCGTATGTGACCGTCACCGGCAATTAGTTTGGGCGGAACTCATTTCTTGTCAGTCGATGCTCACATATAATTGACCACTCTGTATGCACATCAATATGCATGTATGCATATGCGTCCGGTAACTCCTACCGTATATATGATTAGCCGTGTATTGAGCACATGCTCTATTGATTCAGGAAACTAGGATGGCATCAAAGGCGGTGAAGAATTTTCGGTTGCTATCGTCACTCCAAAACTGCGATTTCAGTTGTTTTATTTATTGATGTTTTTATTCTTTCCTTGTGGAGGATCTACCTGCAGTAATGCCCAGTAGAAATTAGCTGAGGGTGAAATTTTGAAAATGATAGCAAGCAAATTACAGTCCTTTGATTTCTCACATTTTTCGTTAGTTATAAGCCTCTCGGATTAATTTTACACATCGAATCATCGCCTTATACTCATTTACAGATCAAATATCCGAGACAATATTCATGAAGCGGGTCCATGGAATGCTGTACAGCGTTGTATAAACAAGCGTTGAACTGAACCCACGTATCCTATTCCATAGTTTGGTGGGCCGATCAATATTATAGGACGTCAGTGGTCGGCCGGAGTAGGTACACACGGCTAGAAAGTAGTCTTAAGAGGCCATTGGTGTCGCCAGTGGCAATCTAACCTAGCTAACACAGGAAATATTTATTTTTCGTCAAACCCGATCGATGTTTTGGGAAAGTGAAATACTTGGCCACTTTCAGCCATCGTACTCAATCGATTCTCAATGTATCGTCAGAACCGATCTAGTCGTTTGCGGAAATTTAACATTCTCGTTTTCGAAATGGTTTCCGTACATTCAAGATGGCGATCTTACCTTAAGAGCTTCATATGTAATATCTAATTCTCAAGCTGAAGACAAACATTTCTTGCCGTCCTGCATATATCGCTCGCAATGCAGTGTTTCAATTTAGACGAAATTGCAGTCGAATGGGTGGTGTGTAGATGATTAAAGAATATAGAAAAAGAAAATGATAAAACATACAGTCATTAGCTTGCGTGACGTATCAATTGGGAAATGAATACGCTTTTATGGAGCGGGAACGATATCTACGTGAAATAATGCACACGAGTCTGGAAAATAACGTTAGGGCACAGGATCCAAGATCTGTGTATACCGGATTGAAGAACGTTTTAGGATATCGTGAATCAGGGAGCTTACGGTGACTGAAACATGAGTTATAGATGCCGACACCGCTTACATCAGAGGTTTTAGTCGGTCATTCAAATTTTATTTCGACATGTGACGTAAGCTCTGCCGCGAGCTCGGCACAGGAGGACCGACCTTCTCTAGATCAATTCGAGCAAGTACCTTGTTCGCGGGGATCCCTGAGCGACACTAAAGAATTGCTAAGAAACAAAAGACGCACGGGTAAATGTAAACCACTCTCGGCCAGTGAGCACTAAAAATGAAAGACAGCGAAGGAGTATCTTCTATCATTCTCTTCGATCGTTACGCTCGTCGCTGTCTATATATGCGTCTGCTCTCAAGTGATTCGATGATTTTAGTCGCCCTCATAACGCTACAACTATGCATTGTTTAAATGAATTTGAGAAGCTTTCAATATAATGGAATCCTAATGCAGCAATTAATTTGCTTCTCTCGCAGCAATATGTATGGGAAACAGAGATACATTATACGTTGGTATCGACCACCGCGCTACGAATTGTATTTTTCAATTCATTGCATAGAACTACTGAACTGAACGAAGAATCGAGCCTCGCTCCGTGCGTCGTATCTCATCTTCGGTAAATTTGGTGCCAGTTTTTGTCAATTATGAAAAATACCATTAGTTTCCGCATTCTTCGTGAGATCTGCATGTACAAGATCGGTAACTTTTATTCAAACTATGTACGATTCATGTGTCTTATCCTGGTGTTTTATATCGGGCGCGAGAATAAGGGATGCGTGAATATGGTTTGACACCGTTTGAGATTGAACCGTTTATTACGAACACTTGTCGTACACTGCCTGTTTGCCGATACGCGAGAGTTCATAGTACGGAGGATTATCTTATTATCAAGCTTACTCTATGCTCGTGCTACGCATGCGTGTTCTACTGTGTAGGTACCACGTATGGTCTGTAACACATGACTAGAGGATGATGTCCCAATTGAAGTTACAGGCATTATTTACTTGCATACTCTCATGCCGCGTCTTTTGGGATCGATCTGGAGCTTGATTCACAAACACACTCGTCTGTTGCACTGGGAAGCAAAGTTGTGAGCTCATCGACGGTGGACACAGATTGCTCCAAAATCGGTGGTCCACTTAGACGCGTAATTTGGAAGTTAGGGATCGAGAACGATTTTTTAATTGGACGGTTATTGGGCAGTGAACTTCGAGGATTAGCCACAAGATATCTCACTAGACGTGGAAAAGTGAATACTATCAGTTGTCTCAAAAGTTTCTTGATTTTCGATGAAATCGTCACTCCCGAAGCGAATGGATCATGACCCCGAAGTTTGTATGCATACATTTGGAACGAATTCTCATACTTTTATCAAATCTTACGAGAATATCAGGTTCGAGTAAAAAAGTTTTCAACATGGTAAACATTTATTCTGTTGAGTTACTTGATGAAAAACTGAAATCCGGCTTCCAGAAAATATATGTTTTAATGGAAGAAGTGCTTCAATGAAAGTAATATTTGAAGGCTCGCGCTCAAAAAGACCAACGATAGAGATGCTGTCAAGCGAGAGAGTTTGTTCGTTCATGTCCCCGGAGAAAAAAATCGCGAGGACGTAGGTTTCTACTACGTTACCGACCACAGCACCAATCTTCTTCATTATTAGACACAGCTAGATTGCAAAATTTGCACAAAATCATATTCATAACTCGTACCAGTTCATTTCGAGTGACCAACATCGGTTCAGTAAGTCGAATTTGACATTTCTCGCATTAATCTGGGTTTCAAGTCTGTTATCGTCGTTCAGGCTATTCAGGAGAAATCCACACGCGGGTTCCATTTTGGATATCTGTCTACGGCGGGCGAAGAATATACTCACCAAATGAAGAATCCGTGAGCCTATCACGAAATGAAAATCAGTCGCAATGCAAATGTGATGCGCGAGGAACCTTAGGATGTTCCAATTCATTTTATCTTCCCCTATATGCAAACTAATATACATGCATAATGCATGTATAGACGTAGAGTAAATACTCAGATCTGTGTTTCTATGTTGGTACACAAGTTCTCGGTATAATATAGGCAGCAGCCGCCTGCCGAGTAGTCGAAACTTCGAATGAACAAGTCGTGCACAATTTTCAAAGTCCCTCTATATAGGTACGTGCAGGTATGTATAATTTTGTTTTTCCGTTCATTACATCTCCTCGTTTCTGTTCTTCCCACGAAACTTGTCTGCGTCTGTTCCACATTTACGCGAGAATTCACTAGTATACCGCGACGTGAGCTGAGCAAACTTGACGGTCTGCAAGCAAACCGCTGTGCCCGACTATCCCGCAAGTCCGTCTAATCGTAAGCCTCTCACTCACTGTCGATTTGTACAATGTATGCACAATGTAAACTAAATCCATGTTTCTCACCTCGCGAAAGCTCGTAGCCGCTATGTACACATGATCATCCTCGCGTGCAGCTGCGATCTAACTAGAGATTTGACAGGTCGTGGGGCAGGCCAGGAAATGTTTGATAAAAAACCAACGGAGGTGTGTGTCTGCACGTACCATGTTTGATGTGAAAAGAGAAGCATGTATGTATGAATGAAATATTGATAGTGGGATGTATTAGGTCTGCCGAGGTCCGACTGAACTTTTTCTTCGGATGATGAATTCGCTGTTTGGACGGCGCGGGCGTAAACGAAATTTCTTTCACCGAGGACCTAGCCGATATAATATATTCTGGCCTGGACCAGCGTCGCTATTTCTAATTCAATTTATTATGGCTCTTGCATTCTTGAGGTTTTGGCTATGTTCTGCATAACTTCGTTTCGCGCCGAGTGATAAATTCCGGTTGTCCCAACCATTGGATTTCATTGGAACCGCTGCCGGTCCCTAAGAGACTGTAAGTCGGGAGCCCTTCGCGATAACCTCGACGTTCCTCCTCGCCCTTGGGAACTGACAGATTTTAATCGAATTCATTTTGCCAAGTAAGATGCGCGAATTGCGATTCGTCGAACAGATAATCCGCATGATTTCAGAAATCGCGGGATTTCGCGCGTACGTACCCGGGAGACAGATCGTCTGTCTTTTCAAGCTGAATCACTTCCCAATCGCGATAAAAGTGTAATCCGTTAACCCCCTTCTCGCGACCACGGTCCCTTCGCTCTATACGTCCTTTCAAATCTCAACAAGATCCCCAACTGCTAACTTTTTACTAGAAACTCAACCACGTTGATCTCGAACCTTGCCCCACTGATAAAAAGCCCGCTTATCTCTCGCCGCGTGCAACGTTCCGAGTTTTTCCCTTGTTTTTCTCTCTTTTTCCTCATCCTACGATCGCGAGAGGTGGATTTGTATCCCCGAGCGATGTAAAGAGGAGTTTCGAATGTATTCAGACGTATCTCTCTAAATCTTAAGAACCAAATTCGTCGTAACATCCCATGAAAGTGGAAGAAGTCGAATAATTGTTGGATATTTGGTATAATTTTCAATATCGCTGATTCTAGTGGTAATCGTTATCGGGCTGCACGATTTAGAAAGAAGCTTTTTTTGTGATCAGAAGTTTGTGATATCAAAATATAAGATTTATGAAATATACTTCAGCCATTTTCAACGGTTTACTAATATATTGATAATTGTATTTTTCCTCCAAGAATCAAATTTATGCCACTCTAGTTTCCACGTGTTTTTGGAAACGCCATGTGATCGGCTTTATGCTCGGGACGTCATGTCAACAGCGCCCGGCCCGGAAACTTGCAGTACCAAATGCCGACAAAATCCACGCTGCCATCAATTGCACTTCGCCTAAAAATAACTGGGAAGGGTTTCGTACGAAAAAATTCGATAGCTTTCCAGTAGAGGTGAGGTAGGCTATTCTTTTGGGAATCACAGAAGAACAGTAGACTTGCCAAGTCCCCGAGAAATTAGCCACACCGTCGTGCGTTTTGATCAATTTGACGGATGTGACGTCGTGCGACGTCACTTGAGGTCACCTGGCGATGCAGGCGCTATAGATAACCATCTAAAACTTATTACAAGTATTACACAGGACCTAAGAATTTGTGAAATATTTCGCTGGCAGTATCTCATTTCGAAGGTATTCTAGAAGATATATCTGAGAGGAAGTTGGAAGAGAGGAAGTTCCAAAATTATTTCACAACCCTATTGAAGTAGGCAGGCCGTGGTCCGAAGGCTTCGTCGACATCGCTACACCTACATGGTCGGACTTCGGAGCACGTATAGAATAATCCTTCTTAGCCAGGAGGACAGGTGTCCAACGGCGTGACACTCGAAATTGTGCTTTCCAGTCACATATTTTTTTCTATCGTCTTTATAACCATTCGTGGGATTGCAATTCATTCGTGGACCTGTCCGTTGAGGCATGAATTCGTTTGAGCGTATATAGTCCCCTGCATATTTCAAATTTCATGTATAGTTCGTAAACCTATTTGACGATTGATTTTTACGCAAGATTTATGAGAAATTAATCACCCGGCTGGCCGTTCGACCTCTTTTCAAACGAAACTCTAAATCACGCAAGCGAGCTGCGAAGAGACAACTTTGGGTGCGTGTAAGCAAGCGTAATGGAGGGCGAAGGGACAGCTGCACGCAAGGACATGCCAACTAATCGCAATCATTCTGATCAAGCACCTCGCGGCATTGTGGCTCCATTGAATATTTTATACTTACACGATTTGCCACCTTATGCACGAATTCCAAGCAGTTAATATCCAGAGATACTGGAAATTCTATTCGACAATGGCACGCGAGGTGAAAGAGCAGCCCCAGCGGCGTCCGCGTCCGACGGAGGTGAAATTTTGTATATTGTAAATTCTTGTATATTGTTTCTTCATTGAAACCAATTCTTGTAAATCTGCGAGTGGTGTTCAAAATTAATGAAATCCCTTCCAGAGATTGGACATCGATTGAGAAATGTCGCGATCATCCGCCTGCATCACATTGTGAAAGAAAGAGAGACATTGCTCGTTGCGACGTAATGCTGCTCACAGGACAGCCTGCACGCGATAACGTAATGTTCAGAACTCTATTCGAGTATTAGATGCTAGACCAGATGATTTCAAGATTTTTGGAGGACGCCCGTTACACTCACAAATTGCGAACGTCAAACAAATGTGAAAATATTGCCAACCTGCAGCGTACTTTTCCTGTACCTCTTGCCACAAAATTTAGACAGTGGAGCGCGACCATGCTAGGCGCGTCAGAAAATCATATTCCATACTTTTCTGCTGCTTCTTCCATCCGACGTTATACGGCCATCCGCGTGTCCTTTAATTCTGTGAGTTGAAACGATCAGGTGCCCCTCAATGGGGGCGTTTGTGCGGTAAACCCCCGTGTTTGTGGCGTCGGCATACATGTATAGGTAAACATGTATGTACGTAGTACGTCGCTAATTGAAGTTTCCTCTGTGAGCTATACTGCTTTGCTGCTATGCTGGATTGGAATGCAGAGATTATCGAATCCAATAGTGAATCAGCTTGTATGCCTGCCCGATGTAGAGGTATGCTACATACCTAAAATGCGAAACCTAAACCGCGGGTCTCAGATCGAAGAGACGGAAAAACATTCAGTTGACGAAGTTTAACGTCGATTTTTGGCCTTACTTCTAACAGTGGAAAATATGTAGGAGAGGTTCTGCTCTTGCGCGCGCATTACTCACACTCATGGAAGTAGCCGAACGCGAAGTTGAAACTCTTCGTATGAAAATCCGTAGACGGTAGAGGATGACAGATTTTAATGCAAATACTATCAAAATATAATACGACGCAGTCGACACTGAACTTAACTCCAACCAGGTACTGCATAGTTATATACTGTAGTTTGCAAACAATTTTCTTTCCTCACACAAACAAACACGAGTATGAAGAATTGCAATAAAGACAAGTCTGTGGCAGGATCACGAAAGTTGAGACAAAGTTTCTAATCTCCATGTCAGAACATTACCATATTGCGAAAGAAATCTGTATCAGTACTTGAAACCTGTGGTAAAACTATTCTTTGATCTTGAACTGCAGAATAAACTTCTTGCACACCGTTTCAGCAAGATCATATTCATCTTGTTCGCACACTGATCCATAGCACGATGGAAAATGGCTGCGGCGGAAACTAGCTGTATTAATGGCACCGTCGACTGATTATTCCAGGTAAGATTTCCAGCCTTTCGCCGAGCGAAAACGTCATCCGGATACGCCTACGCCTACACATCGTATGAGCAATTGGTCGATTTTTCCAGGATATTTAGGGGTCGAAGCCGTTGGCAAACACAGATTTGCCAGAATCCCCTGGAAATCGTTATACGTGGGTTAGCAGAGTTCCTGTTCAAATGGTGGAGAATCTCACAAGGAAGATCGGTAACAGGTGGATAATAAAAGAAACGGATGAGCAGATGAGTGGGACGAAATAAGGAGATACGGCCGACGGAGTAAGCCCCGAACGCGTTTGTAGTCAGGGGATGATAACGACGATGCTCAGAAGATGTGACATTGGAAAATTGCGTGCGGTACTTTGTAAAACAAAGCCTGGAAACATTAGGAATGAGTAGTACGGACATCGAGGTATAGTTGAATGAACTTCCCAGGGAATAGCATTCCGTCCACAATTTGATCATTCCGATCATCGCTATCACGACTGTGAGTCTGCTCATGGTGTAGCCCCGTGTGGCACTTGGCTGTGAACGCGGATGTGCTTTTGTGTCGACGTGAAAATAATTAAGTAAGTGGTTATTGTGAAAAGCTACGTGACAGGCGACGATTAGCGGGGGCGAATTAAATTGTGCGTTAGAGTTCGGTGTCGACCTACATGTCTGTTGGATGTCGCATGTCTGACCGACTGAACTTGACGTAAACGACGAAAGCAATTGTGATCAATGTTAACCGCTAATACTGATCGACACCGTTCAAAGGCTAGAGCCGAGCAAATATACTAATGTTATCCGACAACGCATCCTGATACGTATGAAATATCTACTCATCCTGTTCTTGCCAAGCGGCACCGTCACAAGGCGCAATCGTTACTTCGATGCTGGTTGTCGTAGCGGTAATGATAATTATATTCCGTACGGAACTTCGGTACAGTATAGGAAGAGAACCCGGGATCATGGACCGGGACGGATCGATAGACGGCGAAGTTTCTTGGATTATACTCGACGAAAAAATGTAAAACTCGGTGCCTCGGTGGCCGTTATTGGTATTTGGTCCTGGAGTAGAAGCTCTTCATCAACGCGGAAAATCTTAAAAATTTTAGCATGGATTATAAAAAATTTGTGGTGATGGCAATTTTCATTTTTGTACCCAGTTTTGGCGAGTAGCAGGAGACGAGACACATTTCTGTATGAAAATTGATCGTGGGAACTCTGTGATCGGTCAAGTTGGATTTTTCGGTTTATTCTTAACTTCATTTGTATCTCCTGAACTGTCGTCACGTAGATTCTCAATCGACTCGAGTATGACTACTAATTTAATTTTTGTATTCGAGTAAATACTAGCAGCCTACGGTTGTCGAGTAATTTGGAAATTAGCCGATCATGTTTTTTCGTGATACCCTAAGACATGATAATTGAGGAACAGACTGAAATTGGTGAGGGGATTGGTTAGGGTCAGCGCCAGGTCAAGATGACCTGGTAGGCTCCAAATATATACGATATATGTATTGTAACATTGATGACACTGGGATGCTGCAGTTTAGAACTGTTGGCTAGCGGCATCTCTGTGTAAGCGATTCGTGCAAGTCCATTTGTAATTCTGTTTGAAGAGCTGTTCAGTTTTCATGCTTTTGAGTCTGGAGGCTCCATAGACTTTTTCCTCGTTGTTATATCTCTCTTGCTGTTTTTCTTCGGCCACTCTCCTTCCTACTTTATTCTTTCTTAACGTCTTTCAGGCTACTCTTTATGACGTGCAGAAGGCTTTTTGAGGACTTTGTTAGCGCCCCAGGCGCTGCCTGATAAATAAATAAATCGCTTACACGAGTAAGCCATTTACAACATTTTTAAGTACACGTATCTTCGGATTAAGTTCTTTCGCACACACCGCATACACCGCGCAACTTACTGTACGTCACTCGATGAAATCAATATAAATGGTGTGCCGAGCCTCTCTGGAGTAGTCGAAGAACGTGGGAGCATTTATGAGTGAATAGTACATCAACAAGATTTCGTTTCAAAAGGCATGAACCGATTGAGCTCATCGCCTAATCCGCATTTAATCGACTGAAGGCAATAGTACTCTGATAATTCGATGAAATGCATTAAGCCAGTTATCGTCCACAACGACAAAGCCACATCGTCGAGGCCTGAAGAATTACGGATAATGGAACGATAGATGAAATCCGTAATCAATCTCATCAACGAATTACGTTCGTTCGCTGTTCGATAAAGTTTTGCATGCGATCCTCAAACAGATGGAGATCTGTGAACTATGATGGCTCTCATCTCGCCAAGTTAATTCGAGCGTTCCGTTCCACGTATCGTACCTCTTGTCGCTCACAATTTCGAAAAATCATAATCAACGGTAACAAAAATCTTTATAATATGATAATGACCGAAGAATTAAGAATCTAAGGAGTATTCCGATTCTTCGGTGGTGAGAAGTTGGAACAGTTTTGCTCCACAGTTTTGCTTTAGTTTGGCTATACTTTTGTACAGCGTTCAACTATCGTCGTGAAAAGTAATTAAATAAGTTAAATTCTTCAAACAACGCGCTGGTTAAAGCTTCAACCAGACATGGGCAACATTTCAGTCTCGGCAATAAAAGTGTAATAGTTTTAACTCAATACAGCAGAGAGGTTCTAGCGCGCCAAACTCCTGTAATTCAGTTTCGTTAGAAAACTAACGACTACAATATGGTCTTTAACTCTTTAGCGTCAGGCACAGTCGGCAGTACACTTAGCCAGTGAGTGTATTGTTAATGCCCTAATTACGTTAATTGTTAATAATCGTATTATACGTGTAATGTATGTACGCATATATTCTCGAGTGCCACGAACAACATTCAACCTGGTCTAACGAACTGTGGCCACTTCGTACACAGGTACAGCGTACTTTATCAACGGGTTGAGGTACAACCGCCGGGATGAAAATTATGCATCCCTAAAGTCGCTACAGATTCGTGGAGCTGGACTTGGTTCTTTATGATGACTGAAAAGCTTTGAATTTCGGCTGAAAGCTAACTCTTATTTTTGAGAGGTCATCAGAGACGCCACTGGCGATCTAGCCTAAACGTAGGTAACATTTATCTTTCATCAAATCCTATCAATGTTTTGTGAAAGTGAAATACGTATACTTACCCTCTTCCTGCCATCGTATGAGAGAAATTCGCAAAGTTTCATCAGAATCGATCGAGTCGTTCGTCGAAATCTACGATTCTCGTCTTCCAAACGGTCTCTGTACATTTTGAGATAGCGAGTCCTTGGCACCTGAAGGGGATGTGAGCGCATCTAATTGTTTTTGGCCACCTTTTGTAGGCTTATTTTTCGGAAGCGAATGATATCGGGGAATAACTTGCGAAATAATCCTAGAATCTTGAACGAAGCAATTTTCTATGTATTGGCCAGTTCGATAACTGCAGACTTTCTTAGGTGAGGTTGCGGGGTAACCTCGTAATTTTCAACGAACTGTTTTTCGAGAACAGAGTATTGAATCGTACTAAAAATTTACAGGTAACATTCTGAGACGTCCAGGAAAAAACTTTCCGAGGGAAGTTTTTGTATCTATTCTAGTTTGAGAGAGAAAAAATGGTGAAAATCGTGATTCCACAATTTGTTCTCCGTCGAATTTAGAACTTGGAACAAAATTTGACACGCAAGCCGAAAAGATCAGAGAAGTTTTCCGAAAATATTAAATTTTCTGGTTCAGCGGTTTTCTGGTAAAAAAAATCGTGAAAACGTCATTTTAGATGGGATATTTTTCTTTTGGTGATCATTACTACGAGAGCGAGTGAGACGACAGCTTGTGACAATATCGAACAATGGTATTGCAACAAAGTAGAGGCCTATCGCTTGCATCCCCTCAATATGATACAGAACCTTGAATCATTATCCATTATCGTGCAACAATACGTTACAAATGCAAATGAGTGCGAACTCACTGCCAGCTGTGTGAAGTATTCTTTCATTTTCAGTTATGCACTGCGCAAATATCATTGCAATCCCTTCATTGAATTGAAGGGATTAGCCTGAACAGGATATACTGTACGTAGGTCTAACGGCATGGCAAACATTTAATATCGTTGCAGTATCTGAACAATACTTTCACCGGAACATCCAACATCTTGTCACATACCTGTACGCATGCATTAGCACTGGAACCGCCAGCAGCACGTACCAACGTGATAGAATCATTGTGTGGGATGACAATTCGAGTTTTAATTCCCATTAATACTCTCCAAGTAGCAGGACAATTCAACGTGTTACATTCGTCCTTTGTTATCGTAATCGAGTTCGCTCGCCCCAGCTATCACTCTGCCACTTTACTTCTACCCTCGCCTTGTTTTTGCTTGGTCCATAACCAATGTGCGCAAGACTTGGCACTTTAGTGTCAGAATGACCAAACGAATCAACAATATGTATCATTCCGATTCCGATCCCAATTCCGATTCCGATGCAATGCACCTTGAGAAAATATAAGTGAATGATCATTGAAAAATCACGTACAATTGACGACCGTACACTCAGAGGCGTTTAATCTTTCGGATGTTATGTGACTTGCTTATCTCGGGATCCGACAGATCCAACGCCTCTGGGGATAGGTGTTTACATATTTATAGTGCACAAGCCAATTAAGTCGAGCCCAATTTAGCGGTGTTTATCCGACAACAAGACACGTCACGTGTTTGACAACACATGCCTGCCGACCAAATAGCCTTAGTTGGGGCTTAATCTTATTCGTCCCAACCCAGGCGAAAGCAATGGGTCGACAGGAGCACTAGTTCATCTTCCCTGCGTGGTAATCCTCCAAGTGTCTCGGGTAGCGCTGAAACGACTAGAGAGTAGCGTCAGCTGCTCTGGAATGCAGCCGTGTCTCTGTGATGCTATAGCCGATCGGTAATGAGCCCCTCTCGATGTGAATTCAAGACGGAGGTGGCATCACTTCTAGGTCAGGCGAGTGACGTCACCGAGACTGCGAGGCTTTCGGGCGTAACTGCAGTCAGTAATTTCAAAGTCTGACGAATTGGGAATTGGGGGAGCTCGTTGGAGTTGAAATTGCTGTAGGCAAGCGTCTGCCAATTGTTTGATTGGCAAACGATGCGAAGATACAGAATCGTGACATGCAAGGCAACCCACGGTCGTATATCTAATTAATTCTATTACCTCTGTCACTGGGACCACGGCTGGAGTGTCAGCCAATGAGCCGACTCAGGATACAGTATATCTATACCTATAGACATTGGTAGAGTGAAGGATACCGGAGCCACATAACGATTATCTTTTTCTATATGATAGTGAATACATCGGACTAGCCGAACCAGAGTTGCAATTTTTCATGCGTTTCTTATTGTCCTTTTTTCGCCAAGGAGAGCATCCTCCTTTGTGGAAGCTTACTAAGCCGAGAAAGGCTCGAAAAAACAGGAAGCGACAGTCTTTGAAAATTTGGATAAGGCGTCGCAGTACAGTTACGAAGGTCCCGGTTCAAACCCGAGCCGAGGGAATTTTTACTCGAAAAATTTCCAAAGACTGTCTCTTCCTGTTTTTTCGGGCCTTTCTAGGGTTAGTAAGCTTCCACAAAGGAGGATGCTCTCCTTGGCGAAAAAAGGACAATAAGAAACGCATGAAAAATTGCAACTCTGGCTCGGCTAGTCCGATGTATTCACTATCATATATATAATGAGTCCGAACGATGTATTCACCACATACTAAGATTACCTTTTTCACTCGCAGTTCGGTGTAGTAGCTTGCTTATTGCTGAGACGTTGAGTTCCTTGCTACGGGGCCACCCGTTGAGGCAGATCATGAGCATCGGGATTCAATGGCGAGATGCAAGTAGGCAACGAATCGCACTGAGGCGTAAGTGGGAGACACCAGGTATACACATCTATAAAGGAGTCTACCTTTGACGTGGAAGCCATACACAGAGGGTGAACTCTTGATAACTTGGAAATGACCGCCACGCGAAACTCCGCACTCTGATATGCATTAGCATCTCATTCTTTGAGTTCTCAGAGTTATTCGGGACGGAAGAAGCTACCCGGATATAATGCAAGTCGAAGGAAGGCGAGTGAAAAGCGTCAAAGTTTGGAAATAAAGGTGGTCGGCAGTTTGAGCGACTTTCAAATTACTACCGTGAGTTTGTTGCATACTCGACGCCAGGATGCGTTCCTATCCAACTCTCTAGCCTGAGTGTTTTGTATAATTCCATAGTAATGGAGCGCATGAAGCTTGGCTGCGGAAGACAAGCGGAAGACGTTAAGGTTTGAGGATGTAGACGGTGAAGAATAACACAGCCACCGTACGAAATCTCCGTGCTCCATACCGAAGTTTTAGCGGCGTGAAAGGTTCGCAATTCGCACAAAAAGGTACGCAACAAATGACCATAGTTTGTGATTCATTGCGAGAGAAAACCGAAGGCGGACGGAGGAAGCGGAAACCAACCGAAAGCTGGGTATTGTTTTGGGTTTGGCAACAGCGCCGGTAGCTCGGCTGTGTATCGAACGACTCCCTGGCATGACCCTTCTCTCTTCCCCGCCGGCACCCCCGCCTCTTCCCTCTTTCTTCTTCCCTCTCCTCCATCGCCCTTCTCACCATTTTCAGCACGTCCACCGAAACCCTCGCATGCAGCCAGAAGTCGCTCACATGGTGTCGGAAACTTTTTAATAAAAACTTCCGTCCCAATCTGTGGAAACAGTGGCCGCAATCGCGTAAACGTCGCGCAGATAGACGTCTGTGCCGGACAGAGTTCGTATCGGTAAGTTTTTGTGGCCTGGTAGTCCTTTGCAGCTCGGCGGTACCCCACTGACAATGTTCTTACGGAGAGTATAGAAATGACACAGCGAGAGGGGTAACGGAAAAGCATTCTGATTGTAGCCTGCAGAAAGAAATACCTCCGCGTTTCGGTGGATTGTGTTTTGGACAACCGCGGAGGTAAGACGCGGAGAAGATAAAAATGAAAGTTTCTTTATTCTTGGGGTACAGCTGTGGAGAAGTGATAGCACAGAGCACTGGCGGAGGTACGAGGCTATAAAAGAGGGGTGACGAAAACGCAAGAGTAATAGGAACCGGAAGACAAGGCGACGAACGGTATCAGGCACAGGTCGCCACAGTAAATGCTAAATCTTATCGCCGGTTTTCAAGAATTGCAGGGATACCAGGACAATAATTATGCCGGTGTCATTCTATCGGGTATAGTAACGGGAGCGGCGCGGCGGCCGGAATCTTATTTCCACGGTTATACAATTTATGATGTTATTTTCGTCCGCCACAGCACGCTGCCTCTCAGTCGTTTCGTACATTGATATCTACTACGAACGCACGAGTTGATGGAATTTCTGCAGAGGCTTGTTGCTTATAAATTTCATTCACGGTAATCTGGCTCCAGGAAATATGGTGTATCGGAATTCTTGGTTCCTGCTCTGATTGCCTCGCGATGTCGTCACGTGTTCCACTCGAGTGTATAGCGTGTCAGGGATCAAACCCCTACCAGTCAGAAGGATACCATCACCAGCTATTGGCTATCGAACGTACTCTATGCTTCCAAGTCCTCGCAATTCTTGTATACCGCAATTCCAATAAACGTAATACACACGAAGCACCACGTAGAGAAGGCATCGTTTTGAACGTATTCAACTTTCTTCAGACTAAAGACGACAATTAGGAGCTCCGAAAATATTTCACCGAAGAATCAATCAATCAATCACTCGAGGTAGTATTGAAGACGCATGAAATCCTCATTCTCACACGTTATTGAATCGTGCTTTGTCGCCTGATATTGAATGTACTGAGTTTTTACAGCACCTCAACGTTTTGATTCTCTGCTGCTACCCCGACTTTCCTTTTCGTCCTTCTCTCCTCTTCCATTCCCTCACCGGAACACAACTTCATTGAGTTATGAATAAAAATGAGGAAACCTAACGATTGGGGATGTTTGTTTTTACAAATATGAAAACAAGCTTCAGAACTTGGAATGTGAAACCAAACCACAAACATAAAATATGAAATCAAATTTCCAATCGGCAGAATATCGAACCTCGCTCGGCATATCTATACAGAGACTGAGACACTCCAAGTGTCGAGGATGGGAGGAACTGAATCGCCTGTCTGACCGAGATCTCGACGAGAGGAGGATATTCAATTCCCTAATACGGGGAAAGAATATCAAGGCCGACTGAACTAGCTGAGCTAACAAGCCCGCTTGCATAATATACACACTTCAGCTAGTTCAGTCGCCTAGTCGGTGTTAATATTTTGTCCTCACATCATGAAATTGAGTATCCTTCTCCCATCAAGATCTCGGTATGACGCGATTAGGTACCCTGAGTATTAATTGCCCGAAGGGACGTGCCGTTGCGGCATCCCATCGACAATTCTCTTGGATTCTCGACGCTTGGAGTGATTTCGCCTGTATACGTTGGTATAAGTCCGATTCAGTATATATCCCTCTTCTGATCCATATACGGATGGGATAGCATGAAAAATGATATTGATGTCAAGATACCTGTTGGCTCTTGGGAATCGTAACAATGAGATTTTTAGTTTTTAGCAGCAACAGATGAGTATACCACTCTTAAGGGGAATTTGGACTCGCCATGTTGAATATACAGAAACCGTTTCGAAAATAAAAATCGCAAAATTTTCGCGAACGACGTGATCGATTTTGATGAAACTTCGTGAATTCATTAAGCATGATGGCAGAGAGTGGCTGAGTAATTCACTTTTCCGAAACATCGACCGGATTTTAAGCGATCGACCGGAAAAATGAATATTCCCTATGATAGCTAGGTTAGATTGCCAGTGGCGTCTCCAAATTTTCCTCAAGGGTTGACTGTACCCTATTACCGGACCAGCTTACGATAGGTAGGGCATCAGGGATGGTCGTGTATTGTTTGGTGGACGGCCAACCTTTCTACACTGTTAATTTCCCTTATGTTTTCGGACTGCTTGGGTATAATAACCACTCGTCGTTTATATGTATTCTTGTCAGTTCACGACACGCTGACTGCCCCCGAAATGGAGTTACGTGTTTGATCACCGAGTGCGCAATAGGATGATAATTAGATCATGGCTATGGTAACAATAATTCGCCTCTTTGATAGGATGTACACTCGGTGAGATAATATCTGACCGATCCAAGGCCACGCACGTACGAATGCTCGCACGGTTTTCGATACGTTATCAGGGAAATGTTTGGCCTTGAGTCAACCGGATATTATCTTGCCGAGTGTACATCATGGTCGCCCGAACTGATGTAGCACTTAATTTTAATTCATATCAGACAATCAATGAACGTGTTCGGTAATCGATACTCACATATGCATCAGGCGCAATGGAGTACCCATTGAACACTTATGGCACGTTAATCTTGTTACACTAAAACCCAGAATGTTTCATTCACTGAGAGTAATAGCGTCCGCCCTGTGAAAGTTTAATAAACCATAATAGGGTACGGGCGATTCGTGTGGATTACATTATCGCCCAACACGTAGGGTTTTCGAGGGAACCGACGCGAATAACAACGAAACTGTGTATTTGGCCTGGAATACGCTGATAGTGAGTACGTGGGCCTGAAACGAGGAAGCTCCATGTACGCAGCGCGAACAAGTTCTTCACATCTCAAAGTTTCGTCGTCGGACCGTTTCCAATAAAAATCACCTAATAATACATGAAGACGTATGTACATACTAACACGTATTTTACATCGCGTTATCAGTCCAGGTGATTTTCCGGTACGACTCGTAATCGATATAACCGGATATGAAATGATAAACCTTCACCGCCGGAAGCGCAGACAGAAACTCAATAACAATATCACAATTGTAAAGATTTGTAACCTTGTCTATCAGATTCTCTCACTGTTCATGAATGACGTGTCTTTATGGAAAAGTTGGATTTGCCACAGTTCTGAAAGCGTTTTTGGTTTTCGTAACATTATCATCGCTGCGAAAATGACAGATTGGACACTCAAAATTAAGGGAGCTAATTGTATGACCTCAGATATCAATTGATTTTTCGTGGTAGCTCCACCGAGATATACATTATAATTGGGAGATTCTTCACATATTTTCTCTGCCATGGTCCGCGCGTGCTACCAACCTAAATGCTTTTTCCAACAACCGGGCCAGTTCGGTATAAACCATGCCGAGTTTGGCACATGAATAAATAAATGAACATATATGAATATACCTAGATACGGTACATTCAGTACAGATGTGTGTACTTGTGTGTGAACGCGCGGATACGTTCATTATGATTTATAAGTGACCAGCGTGGTGGAAAGCTGGGGACTTCAAACATTTGCTCGTTGAATGACTTTGAACAGTTTAATCACGCCTTCATTGAAACCTGCGAAAATGGCTTTGGCGAGCAAATTACTTGGTTATTCTTTTGTACGAATTGGTGTTGATTGTTTGGTTACTACTGAGTCAAAATTACTTATTTTCACGGTACTTTCATATTACTTTCAAAATACTGACTAACTTATCATTTTAGAAGCTCCACCTGAGCACGCTGCAAGCGCTTCAACACCTCTGACAATGAGGCTAACGGCATCTGAGGTTAACAGGTAAGTCGGAGTGTAGAGAGCGTTCAAGTGAAAACCGTCGAGCTCTCGAAATTTCATAATCCCCGAAAGTGCCCCCCGCCCCCATCCAGCTCTCGGCCACGAGTTACGATTTATCAATGCAAGTACGATCATCGAGTTACAACATAATCGACGTATCATCTGTAATGTTATGCAGCGGCTGACTAAAATTTTTCAATGAGTGTGTGAGTGCGGAGGAGTTGTGTGACGATCGGGCCTGATCACTGGTGAAGTTTGGTGTACACCGATGTGTAAAGTCCAACAAAATCTATGAAATCTTATGAATTTTAATGGAATTTATGAAATCCCATGCACTCTTATGAAACCTCTGGAAGTCCCCTGGAGTCTTGTGAAATCCTCTGGATTTTGATGAAATATATCTTAAAATCTTTCAAATCCTAGGAAATATTTGAAGTCCTTGTGAAATCTTTGAAATCTCATGAAATCTTTCAAGTCTTGAAGTCCGGTGTACACGATTTCTCAAATTAATTACCCCACAGGCGTAGCTTCCAAGTGGAATAAGTTGGATATAAACCGCTGAATAAGGATACATAATTTCCGAGTGATTATTTTGTGTTTTGCAGGAACGAATCTGACATACGGACATACAGCCACGCTCGAATAAGAATTCAATTATTTATTACTAGTCACAAACAGTAACTCGTACAAATCAAGGATGTCACGTTGGATGTTAGTCGCGGCGCCAGAGTTCGCTTTGTTTACAACTTGACCAGTTACCTTACTCTGAAAACTGCATTCCCGGAGTTCCGGGACACAATTATACGGAAACTACTAGACTAGTCGGAATGAAATTATTCACACTTCTTCTTCACTTGACAAATCTAGGAACGAATCATTCTGTTGAGCTCCTACACCGGAATACTATTTCTTGCTTTCACGTTGTAGAAGAAAATGAATTTATTAGAAATTCTGCCTCTCCTTTTTAGCACCGAAATATTTAGAACACTGGCATGCAAAAGCTTCCCTGAACTTCAAAAACTTCCCTCTTTGAAGCGGGAAATCGAAAAATTCGAAATCGAGAAACTAATTAATACTCATCGTCGGTATATATTTATTTGAATAATGAAATTTGAACAAATTCGTACCAATTGCTTTGCATTTCGAACGCAACAATCATATTCCATGAGTGAAGATATATCGTTGCAGTCGTACCATTTGAAATCTGGATGTGTCATACGGCCGGGACCCCGGCCATCTCATATCTGCAGACGTAACATAAAGCAACGCGTCTCACATGCAGTTATGCACCGTGTCAAGAAACGGTTGTTCTATTTCCATGACGAATAGTTTACAACAGAAAGTTTCGCTAGTATTTCGGAAGAGAGTCCAATACTGCAGCCATGGGATTCACCGAAACAGAATAAACATCATATTTCAGGCCTCTTTCTTTGAGATTACAATGCGGTACCACTACTGTCCGCGGGATGTCATAGATCAAAAATCTGGAGGCTAGCGCCTTCTGTATACAAGTTGCTTACTCCACAACATTTCTCTGTGAGAAACGTGTCACACGTACGGAGTCGAAGGTTGCAATCTGAAGTAAGAATCCACGAAAATAGACATAAAATTGATACCCGAGGCGGCCATCACATCCTAAAGAAGCATCATAGCTAACTTAATAGCCGAGAAAAAAGAAAACATGAACGAGTTGGACTATTGGTCAAGTTATGCGACGTTGGCGACCTGGTCGCAGAAACTCATTGCAAACAATCTGTGGCGAGGAAGGCATTCATACCGCCTGGGATGAATAAACATGTCAAAAGCGTCCTGGAGAAAACCTTATACTGATAGGTACTTTACTTTATGGAGCAAATCTAGCGGAGAAGATAAGAAAAGGACGAGCAGTGTAGAAGATTGGGCTTGATCTGGAAACATAGTTCCGATAACCAAAACGGCGATCGCAACAAAACCGACTTTGAACTGGAAGGGCCCGTCGATCAAGCGACAGAGCAATTGCAAGGAGGGCTACAAAATGAGAGGGCAGACAAGAACAGCACGAGCTTCGAGGAGCAATGTTCGTACTAGCAGCGACCCAAGTTTCAGTACCAGTCACAGAAGCCCATGCAGCGATCCAAACACTTGAGGCTGGTCAATTTTCGGGCTGGATCAAAGAGTAATGGACAAACCTGGGAACAGATTACCAAAGAGGAACATATTTTACAAGCTATCAGCGGATACCGTATCGAATTGCCCTGAAAGTGGAAGAGGAAGGTATCATCAAAGAACCAATTTCCAAGCCAGTAATATTAGGAGAAAATACGTGTGCCTTGTCTGTCTTAAGCGAAACCTAGACATGGCAGCAGTATCCGTCTCTAGTTTATGAAAAATGTCTTTAGTTTTTGTCATCTCATTATCAAAAAAACAGAATAAATACGTTGGTAATTGAATGAATGATTTATTATATGAGCAAAATACCAATTTTATGATACACTCTGTAGAATTGCAATATCTCCGAACATCTACATTGTAATCTCGGAGAGCGAGGCCTGAAATATAATTAAACGATCAAACGGAACTTGCCTATTGTAAAGTTTGATCGTAATTATATGAAGAGCCTCGTTCGAGATAATTACACATTCACATCCCTCCAAGGAATTCCAACTTAACACCCAAAATCCGGCAATTTGCCAAAAAAAAAAACAAACAAAAAACCTTCTCTGAACGTTATAAAGAAAGCAACGTGCATTTAGGAGGCGCTAGCCTACAGATTTTCGAGCTCTGGACGTGTGACATCTAGCGGGAAGTTGTTTGAGACTACTACAATGTAGTCTCAAAGAAAGAGGCTCTTCATATAATTACGACCGAACTTCACAACAGGTAAGTTCGTTGGATCGTTCAATGAACAAGTTCTCTCAGAGTATCACACTGAAAGGTTCGGGCAATATATGGATGACATTTCCATGAAATGAGCAACTAGTGAAATACTCACTCCAGCCTATTGACCACGAGATAACCCTCGATGAATTTATGGAGGAACAATCGTGGTCCGTGTTACACGGGCACGCAGGCGGATGATGAGTGATGAGTATGATAATACAAATGAGAAAATATCTCATACTGAGCTCTTTCTGGAATTCCAGAATACTCCGTCGCCGTATAAAACGAGAGGGATTATTTACCCTCCAGAGGATCACCACCTAGCAACGCTGAAGCAAACACACAAAACAAAAATACAGACCCACTTTCCAAAGTTCCCCCTCGTTTCTCATCTCATGATATCAATCGCCGAGAAACTATACCTGTTACATCGGTATCGGTCTCAAATCGAAACGCCAACTCAGATTTCGATTAGCTGATGTTCATTCTGAACCGCGCTACTGCCGGAACAATCCTTGTTAATATAATGCCTGCTCCGCGTGCAATAGTACCATACGAATATAGCTATACGTATAGATATGTAATAGACAGGTATACTTCTGCGCGTGTACCTAGATGCATACTAGACAACTGACATGCATTAATGTACAAGGATGCGAATACCAGTGATCTGTGTGATCTCCACGCACATCACTCACCGAAACTCACGCTTTCGTGGGCGAACCTAATACGCTAAATTAGAACTGTCACAGATACGTGCTCCTCATAGGCACCGCATATCGCGTTCGAATTAACATACATATAAAGTGCGCCCTACGTGTAGGTAGGTATACAGCGCATTGCTGAAGAAGCTGCCTGCTCGAAAGCGTGCTATAGTATACGTTCAAACAAATTGCCATTGCTAGGGAAACGCGTAATAGTGAGGAAATGAGCTCGGCAACGTCTCTCAATTCATGTATTCGACGCATCGCGAGATCTGCGTGTATATCGGATCGAGTAGTCAACAACGTCAACGATTAACGAACTTGTGCGATTTTCGACCATTAATACTAATTCATACTTCAGAATACGTGATTTAATTGAGAAAATTTCTTGTACCATTGAATATACCATTTGAATCCGCGTCGTAATCATATAGTCGATTGGAATTTCATTTTTGTAGTATTGTTTGGAGTACTCAATTTTTTTTACTTCTTCTGTTCGTCGCACCACTGATTCAAGAAAGACTTCATTTTCTGTCTCTCATTGTCGCACTCGATGATTGAAAAGAATTTTACGGTCGTTCACGTTCATTTGCTCTCATCATCGATGAGTAAAGCACGGCCTCCATATTGGGATGCGGACGCGGAAGCGACGTCATACGGATGCAACACATGGTCACACCAATAAACCAACGCTCGAAATTGTTGTCTGTGCATAGTGAACGTGTGACGTCCGCGTCTCGTCTGGGTCTCATTGAAAACCGTGCTTAAATAGCTATGATTCCCCCTCCCCGCCCCCGGCGGCTCGGCGTCCATTTTGATCGGCAATATCCCTTATGCAAGCAGGGCAAAGCAGCATAGAAATGCCTGCGAGATCACTCGGCTGCTCTTGTTTATTCACACGAGCTGTCGTCGTCCTTTCCTCATGCATACACTAGCAGACAGCCGAACCAGGACCGGATCTGTTTCAAATGATAAACCTCCAGTACATGGCGGCGCATATGAAAACAGCCGGCGTCACCGAACGCTCCCTTTTTCGCCCATTCCCTCGTAATCTCAACTCCGCCAGCCCCCCCTGCGCCGCAATCCCGCGGCTTCATGTTTAATACGAAATACCAAAATACGTAGTATTGAGGAAGCGGATGACAACATGTCCGTGTCGCTATAGGGCGAGTTAGTCGTGTATAAAAGAGCGAGAACATTCTCCACGGAAGAGGAAATGAGCGGCTGGGCCAGAGCTCTGTCCAAGTACTTAGGGTAGAAAATTTTTCGAGAAAATTGTGAAATACGGCAATGGTCACGGCTGACGGAAGTCCTACTGCAAGAGCCTAAGTGTTCGACCGTTAAGACGACGCGACGTAGGCCAGGACGGAGTGTTGCGGCGTTAAGGATATCCAGGACGAACCACCCAACTTATGGTGGCAGAAGGGACTTGTATGTGCACGTGAATAGCCTTAAGTATGTAAGGTATTGGCGAGATGTAAGATCAGGTGGAGTGTAATGCGGCGTCAGTGGAGTAATTGTCGAGTCTCTGAACCAGTTGTTATGGAGGAAATCGATTGTCCGCAACAGCCGTCGGACGAGAATGACGTCAAGAAATGCTGGAAGTTGGGGAAGACACGGAGTAGAAGGCCATCCGGAGCCGTCAACGTCCAAAGGTCTGCAAGATAAATTGAGCCGATTAGTCGGCAAGGGAGACAGATCTGCCTGCTCATGTGAAAAGAATCAAGGCCTCAATCACTCGCCACTATTCTTACCGTTATTGGAACATTTACAATCGCTATCACCGGGCTGAAACGAAAAAGGGGATCATCGGAATTGCGTGATTCACTGTCTGGGAACAATTTGGATCAGCAGAGATTCTCCAGTTCCTGTAAGGTGTGCCCGGATATGAGTAAGGCGCTACTATTTTGGACGGCAAAGTTTTCCCCCCATTAATCTCGAGGACACGCGTCATCCTTTGAGCTAATCCCATTAATTAGGCCCCGCTACTTTGCATGCTCGCGACTGCTGGATGGCGGTTAGCAATGAGAGGCTTAATATGCGTGTCTACGACACCGTGGTTTAATGTCGTCAAGCAACGTCTTAAGGATTGCGAACTCGGCTCGGTAACCTCGTCACTCTTTCCTCGCTCCCCAAGAGTGGTGGCACTGAAATCGGCATGAATAATCAACACTTTCATTATTCAATCTATTTTTTCAGCACCGCGATTCAGCTACAGTCGAATCATGAGCGTGGTGAGATCATTCGGACGGCAATCGCTCGATTACCCCGGGGATTAGCCGGCAGCATTGAAAAATTGGAAATTCCAGGTGATTTTGTGGAGAAATTAGTAGGGCCGGGAGCGTGGATTTGAATAACTGAATAATGTAGAGTGTTTGATCCATATCCTCTCATTCGCCCTTTTTAACTTATTCAAGCTGCTCAACCTGTTTGCGGTCAAAGGTCACGTCAACTTGCCTAACATAATTGGTCAAAGAACCAACCACCTTGTGGTTCGTCAGGGACACTCTCTTCTTCCGTTTGAGTTGTCTTCATCCTCACCGCATCCCTGAACCGAGTTTGACCCTCAGTTAACCACATAGCGTGCAGAGAGAAGCCAAGTATAGTAACCACGATCATTAAATATTAATCCGGGAGTGCCCGAAGTTTTCGTTACTCCGTGAGCAGGTTATGTTATAAGCCTGGAGAACTCACGTTCCCCCGACTCAACTGAGTAAAGTGACAAAGATAAGCCGAGATGGACCGAGATAGAATGGAGGATTCAGGCCACAGGGGTTTCCGTACCACTGATATAATGTCTTGTAATTACTGACGGAACCGCACTGAAAAAGGAGGGGGTGGAGAAAGATGTAGCCCAGGAGAAGTTCGAGCGAGGCCACGTAAAGTTGACTCCAGTTGGTCGAACGGACGAGCAGTAGGTCGCTGTGGAATGCCTGATATTAAAATACCGGAACTCCCCGCTCCACACTGGAGTCTGCATCCTCATTCTCTCTTCTAATTCCCTCTCTCCACCGCGTGTTCTCTATGTTACTGCCTCCTTCTCGCTCTCCTTATCTTTCTTTTTCTCTCTGTCGACTCCCTTGTCTTATGCGGGAACCAGTAGTTTCGTATTTCACAGATTTCATAACCATTGTGTACTCACTGTGTACTAGTTTTGAGCCCGTTAAACATAGTCGGCCAATTTGGTTCAGCTGGTCAGAATATGTTGGCTGACGTTGAATTTTTTGATTTGCCAGGTAATTGGTCGAGTTGACCATCTTAGCCGGCTTAGCCGTGCAGCACTACTGCGTACAGTCTGACCATCGCACAATATCGGATTGCTGTGGACACCTTGATCAAGCTATTCCAATTCATGCAAGCCCACATGAAATATGATGTATGTAGGTATATGCAAACGAAGAATGACCCTCAAAATTCAGAAGGGAAAGCAGTAAAGGGATGGAAAGGGTGGATTTGAAAAAGGTTTGTACAGAATTTGAGCATGCTAAATATTTCACAAGATCAAATCGGATACGACTGTCGAAAAGTTAGATTTTTTGCACTAATGATACGAGAAACATGATAGTTAATAAGAGAGCGATGATTCTGATCAGATTATGACTATACCCAATATTTGAAATTGGGTATTTTGTTCGGTATACATATGATAAGAGCTCCTCGTTCTTCACTTGTCTTCAATTGTCTCTCTTCTCTGCAGCACCATCTATGGGAAAATCTGACTGATTGAACTACGTAGCTATTCCCCACAGACAAATTATTTGTTTCGAATGAAGAGTCACAAACATTTATATACGCTTGCTTCAGAGCTATTCTATCCATTTTATAACATGAACAATATTCAGGAATATTGAAAAATGCAACTGACAACAAATATTCAAACTTTGTGACGGTGCTCCAATATAAATATATAATATACTGAAAGGATACCTGGGTCATCAATCATTGAGATGTCTATCAGATAACTTTTATTTTTGAGCTAGTTGCAGTGAACACCTTCTGATTAGATCATTCTATCACGAAAATCACTCGAAAATTTTATATGGACATGCTTGCGAAAAAGTTACCGGGTGCGTTCGGTATGTTGATTGCAATCATCTCCAGACTTGTGGAATCTACAGACGTCAAAAATGGAGGACAATACATAATGAGGAAAGCATCCTGCTATGAGTTCATACTATCGCATATCGTGAGAGACGTGACGTGCTTGAGGTATTTTAAGAGGCCGTTGTACTCGCCACTGGCAATCTAACCTAGCTGACATGGGGAATGTGTATTTTCCATCAAATTCGTTCAATGTTTGGAAAAGTGAAATACTTGCTCACTTCCTGCCATCACACTCAACGAATTCTCAAAGTTTCATTAAAATCGATCGAGTCATCTGCGAAAATGTCCGTCAAGGTCAAGTTCGGCTGAAACATATGACCAGAAAAGTCTGTTCTAGAAATAGTGAGTCTGTAAGGGAACTTCACGGTACGTAGAAAGAGTGCTGGATCTGGATGAGATTGAACAACGTTGGAAGGAATGTTAGTGAATTTGACGTAGGTACCGAGAGATCACGGGGAAAATGAAGAGTGAGTGGGATATCGAAAGCATATCACGAGGCACTTTTGGCCAGCACAGAAATGACTAATTGGTGATAAACAGCGACAGGTTTTCGACGGCTTCTGGGTTGAGTAACTTCGGGAAAATCTAAGGGAGTAGAAGTGCCACATCGTGCTGGGGAGTGTTCGAACACCGTTACCCATTCCGTAGAAGATCACCATTGGTAGACGAAAAACATTAATTTTAGATTCGGCGGATGAGGATTTCTGCGCGCGGCTTTTTCAAGCACGGAAAACAGTCCAGGGATTCAAAAAGGACGTCCCAGTGCCAGAAAACTCTGGGATCAACCGACGAGCATCATCCCATTACACTCGCTATCCTAATTCGATCTTTAATACCACGGGGTCGTGCGATGCCTGGTGTTCCTTCTTCTTTGGCTCTACCATTTCCAACTTCCATCTTTCAGGCCTTAGCGCTTCAAGCTTCAGCCCTCGGCCATAGGGTCACCCCCTTCTCCATCCGTCTAAATCTCAAAGGATTTTTAGGGAAATTGATGTATTCTCGTAGGGGCAGACCGCCTCCCGTTTTTGACTTTCGCCGAATCCTCACGGCTCTGCGGTGAATTCTCTTTAGAACTTCTACGGCTCGAATTCCCGACAGCTTGCAATTTCCGTTTCAAAAATAAACAAGGACATGTGGAAATGGCTATATTCGTGTCCTAGATATCAATTCCACCGATACTCGCAAACACGCGCTGATGGTTACATACCTATTTCGTGCCAACACACTAAAATAGAATCTCGAGAGAATCGCTGGTTTTACAATTTCTCAATCCCACTCGACATTGGTCGGCCACGAAGCGATGGACTAAGATTGTTCAAGGTAATGTTCCATCGCCCGAATCAAGGTCTACCGACTCCGCCTGTGGCCTTAAGTCGGCAATTAAATAAAACAGTGAGGTCGTAGTAGTTGACCTATACTAAAGTCATGTGCGACGAAGCCACGAACTAGCGTTTATTTCAGTAATAAGCTTCGACGAGACTCAATAATTTCACAGATTCATTTCGTTCTATTCTCAACTCTCATGTTACTCCTGACACTCGACTTTTTTCTCTTCTCTCAGAATAGACTCGGAATCCAATAGCTTCGAGGGATGAAATACGGAAGCAAGATGGAGCAAAATGGATCGCAGCAGCCAAGCCATCATTCTATCCGTCCCCCACATACACGCACCACCGTTGTGAAAGTCATAGGTATAGGGTTGAAGCGGTAACCTACTCTGAGTCTGGATCACCCACGCGTTAGGACAAAAGAGAAGCGCGGCGTTCAAGTATTGGCGGGAGCTCGAGCTCGGCGCTAGAGATCTGTCAATTCACGCGCGAATTTCTCCGGTTGCCCGTTGTCCCACAGGAAATTAAAACAGTTTTCGTCTGCGTAAACGGTGCGGTAGCGGCCAATAATATTTCATTTGCCTTGGTCTCAGAATATCTGGAGCTTGAAGATAAACGGCAACGTTGAGCCTATGACGATAAGTTGTGCAGGCGACACTCGACCCTATCGATTCTGCAATTGCTGAATTTAGTACAGGCAAAAATCGGCCACGCCAGTTGTTCGTCGAACTGAAAATACAACGACCGCAGAGCTGTAATTCGAAAATTGACATAGGCGAGCTTAACTCGTTGTTAGAGAGAACTTGGTGCTTTGATGTTCCCATCACCAGCTGCCACCGAATAGCCGACGACATTCGCTGGTTTTAAAGGGTACTAATGGAGTTTAACGTTTAACGTGAATACATAGGTATACTAGTGGTGACTGCTAGTTTTCCATTCTTCCACGGAAGCGGAACTTTGTGTCTTCAAGTGATACGCACCTGTATGTATAGTACATAGGGTAACGGCCCGTGTTGATTGCGGGTCAAATATCGATTGTAGGTATTACGCTGAGTCAGGTGAATTACTGATATCCCGAGTCTATATGGTCTACGACTGGTCTCGGCAGACTGCAGCTGCGCCATAGTCGAGCACTGCGAGGTTGAGCTAATGGTTCAACCGGAGAAAAGATGGATAATGCTAATCTATAGGCATGTATATCGTTAAAATATGGGATTCGTACGAATAGTTGTGAGTATATCCGTGCAGTTCCAGAATTAGTAAAAATTTCCGACGAATTTTCAACTCGGTTTCAAACTTTCATCGTATTAGCTTCCGACGGTGAAATGAGGTTTCTGGCCACATGAGCATAACGCTCCTGAACTTGCGAATCCATTTTTCATGCAGGTAAATCAATTGCGCATAGCATCAAGGCTGCAGTTGATGCATGCCACAATGGATTGCGGACACAGGTGATCTTCGGATTTGACAATTTTTCAAAGACAAAACATCGTCGGTCACGTGGCTGCGTAACTACTGATCGTTATCGTACTAATGATGAACGATACTCAACGTAGTGACAATCATCATAATACGGAACCGAACAGACATGCAGTCCCATTATGAATTATTAATTAATAACTACTATCCGTGATTGCGAAACAAAATCATATAGTTGTCAATATTGCTGCCCGGAGGGTAGGAGCATGCAGCTAGTTAGTACACAAAATTGTGGGAACATGGACATTCAGTGATTTTCTGTAAATCCACCAGAACGAGGGTGTCGTCTGCAAAAATATTTTGGTTCGTTAATCCAACTGACCAATACCACGGTTGGAAAATTTTCGGAAGAGCAAAGAATGGTTGGATGCCGCAGACATTCGAATTCTCATTCCATCATACCAGTTTTAAAAACATAATGAAAGAATTTGTGTTGAGTTATTTCTGCCAAAAATAATTGGCCGAGCGATTAGCTTCGTTTGTTTCCTGTCTGGATGATGATAGGTTTTCCGGATATTTTCCAGTCATAATTTCGTCCCAAGTCTGCTGAGCATATGCCGTTCGGCAAATGTCATGATCGTAGAGATCTAATCTATAATACGGCACAATGTTGTCAAACAAAATTAGACGTCCATGGCGATTTATCATGCATGATTAATTATAGATCGATGAACTATTATCCGTTGGAAAATCGCTGTTTGAGAATATCGTGTATCGCTTCATCCGTTTAATCGACTTCATGCCTCTCATCAGTTTTTTTGCTCTGTTGAATTCTGAGTAAGTTGACGAAAATTTCGAAATTCTTTAACTTACCTACGATGTAAAGTGAAGTCGGATTAGCTGGACTCCCACAGAGAAAATGAAAATTACAGGTGAACTACTGAATCAATTCGCTGAAATGAGAGCTTCGACCAAACTACAATATTCGCTGACCATAATGTCCATTCACTAATAATGCAGTAACGTTCGTGATCGAGTGTTTTTGAAAAGTGTGTCTGTATCACAGAATCAAAGAGGTGCATATTTTTATACTCCCGTCGCGTCGTAAGTATACTCTTCCCAAACGTTCATTCCATATGAATGTTTCTTTGCTGAAATTTTATTGAAAATAGTAAATTTTGTCTGTTTTTTTTTAGAAGAATCGAAAATTGGATTTTTTACCCAAAAATAATACTTTCGCGGTATGAACTAGGAAGCGATGCATACAACAATGTTTAGTCCACTAAAGAATCGTAGTATTTCTTCCACGTATTCTAGTCTTTTCGGATCGTGTCGTTTGAAAAATTGGTACAACGAAGTAGTATGTATTGTTTAAAAAGTGAACTCGGAGAAACAGCTCAACACATCGAGCATTCGCCGAAAACATTTTCGAATTACTCGTCGTGAGGTAAACAAGTCGTAGTATAATCGAGAGATAAGTTATAGTATGCGTTAGCTCGACATAAATAATAATAATAACAATAATAATCCCCCTTTCAACACTTAATCTACTCAGAAGTTCTAGTTTACCTCCTGAAGTGTTGATAATGTCGTTAATAATGTTAAACACAGAAAATTCCGGTATACTCCTTGCAGTAGATAACTCCGAGTCACTCGGAATTTGATTAAACAGGCGATAAGTAATCGAATAGTCCCTCGTGACAATTACGGACTTTTAGGAACAGCAGTTTTCATCTTTGGATTTTGCTCCCAATCTCGTTGATGGAATTTCAACTTTCTCCATTCTTTCTTGTGATACATATCTCCTCATTGGCTTTCTCTAATTGGCTTTTCTCCCATTTCTCACCTCTCAATTAAAAGAAGGAGAAGATTCATGAAAAATTTGATACCTATTCTCCAAATTCCATTGCATTTTGGCAAGTACGTTTCCCGTCGGTACTCATTTCCTTCCCAAGTTCTTCGCAATACCGCTCCGCTCTTCACATATGCACTACACAACCTCGAAGTAGGTACTTTTTACCACTTTAGCTTTTCCTATTTATCACAACTGTACCTGACTTTGAGCGACTCCATGGCATACAGGCATTGTGGTGCGAGGGTTCCGGATTTGGGATTCGCAAATTTCTAACTTTTCGGCAACAGCCGATTGGAGGGGTTATCAATCTCGTCCGTGACCATGTACGAGAGGACGAAAGATATAGAAGTGGCATAATGAGATGAGAGAGTTAAGAATAAGCGGTGGTGTCCCATCCGACGAGATTAGCCCATCGATCCCGGCATCATGTCATGACGCACGTTTTGGGAATTCACTTTTACCGCGCGACGCTAAGCTCCAGACGTCCCTCAATTACTATATACTCACGCGGAGAGACACATGGCTACCTTTTCGCTCATCTCTCTCCCTTACCCTGTGCAAAGTGCGCGCCAAAAGCGGCTTTTCCATCCATTTGCCAATTTTGCGCCACTTTGGAATCTACGCAAGACCTTCGCTGTTGAGCCTCCCCATCTCGAAGCCTCTGGCCACTTTCACTTCCCCGCAGGTGTAATATATTCCTCTCCGTAGTGTCTATACGCTGCTCCCGCTGCCCCCGGAGTCTCTTCTCTTTCCGTCCAACATACCCCCAAGCATCGGACGGTACCGCCGCCCTCCCTTATCACCCGATTCACTCACCCCCGCGTAGCCGGCTCCGACACATCATGACGGGAGAACGAAGGGGCTAAGAGAGGGAGGATATAGGACAGCTGCTGGGGATCGACCCGTAGCTACCAAAGCAATACCGCAAACGTGGAAAGGGCAGAGAGAAGAAAAATCCTCGAGCAACTATAGCAGCGAGAGTTTCGGGTTCTCCATTTTCCGCCTCACTTCTGCCCTCTTCCAAATTTCGCCCTATTTATCTTCGTCCGTATTTGGAAAACGTGCCGCGTCGCGCCGACCACATCGGGGATCCGCTTCCATGCTACTTCAACGAAGAAAAAGAGTGAACTCCCCCCCCCCCCCCCCTCCCCGCCCTCTTCCACCCCTCACCGATGTGCTTCGTCGGTGTGATATATGTCAACGATATTTCCGTTGAACGAAAAACTTTGCGGTCCAGACTTTTTTCAACGACAGACTTCCCGCCGCTGATACTTTGAATACGACGTCGTTCCGTTGTTTTTTTGTTTCTCCAAATTCTGCGACGTGATTGCCCGCCATCACGCGGGTTTTTTTGTTGGCACCTGAAGTGTAAAAAATGACCTCAGTGGTGTCAGGACCGGTATTCGTAACAATAATCCGAAGTATAAGGAAACCAAGAGAAACCAAGCTCACCAATGTCACGAGATCCGGAGTATCAGCTGGGATTCTGGATCAACCAGGTTACCCCCGTGTCTTCCCGGTTGACTTGGTTGTATACATAATGCATCGAGGTGGTATCTTCGACTCGCAAGCCGTGGCTACGGGCCGCTTTCCACGGAAACGTAAACCCGTTATAATATCCAACGAAACAAGATTATTCTGTCCAATATCGAGGTTCAGTTGTGGCAATGTCGGGTGTCCTGAAATGTGTGCGGGATGTCGTCGGTGTCAACTAGAACCTACCTAACGATAGTACTGTTAGTTTAACGAACGGAATAATGCGACATGGGGCGTATTTTGGGAATTCTGGTCGCTCCATTCACTGCGCTCGTGTAATTATGGAAGCGACACATATGGCTTCAAAATTAATGTTTTCGCCTCGCGTTTTCGTAGGACTCACTTAATTTCATCTATTCGATATGCTTCGTTCCCAACATTACCCTGCAAATTTTTGCGGCTATCACTTGAAGATTTTCCAAAATTAAGAATATTGTATAAATTATGATACGGAAACCAGAGAAAATTATTTTCTGCCGCTTGAACTTCCCTCCATTTTCTTTGTAATCGATGTTTTATGCGCGCTCATACATTTTTCAACCCGTTCCCAATTCGGCGTGTGCCTCTTTCCACTCCTTTTTCGATGACTTCCAATTTTCCGCAGTCCCCATTTTCCAAAATTTTCCAATTCGCGTGACCTATGAAAGATAATATGATGTCTATCCTCCGGGCGAATTCCACATCCAAACCTTCAACGGCTCCAAATTGGAAGAGAACAAAGCGAGTATTTGCGGTTTGGCAGGTACAGAACTCTCCATACATATATAGTTTATTCAACGTCTAACGATTCGAGAACAACTATCACGAGGTGTACCAGAACCTAATCGTAGGTGGAGACGAGGTTACCCTAGCAATCAAATAGTCGTGGCATTCTCCGCGGTACCAAAACGAACCATGGAATCAGATCTTGCGTATTTGGAAATTGATATTCCTCCGATTCCTCTACGGAACAGAAATATAATATGAGTTGACTCTTCGACTTCCGTTCAGTACCGATATCGCACCCGAATGCTCAAGTGACGAGACCTCACGAAAATATCTATGCTGGGGGAAAGAAAGCTGAAAATCTATACCTACAACTACTCTATGAGATTCTAATATGATTACAACAGTGATAATCTTCCAACTTGATTACCGCCGACGGGTAATGGGCTAGATATTCGAGTAGATGTGCCTGCTAATAGTACCGAGCGAACTCGATGGTCTACGCTCGTATTACCGTTTGCATGCGGTTACTCGAGCGTGCTTCAATTACGCACTATTTGAAGCCAGTGACGTCTTGTTTTATGAAAGACGTGTAGGTGGCTACGCTATATAATCAAACGGTACGGCGCGACCGCTCGTAACTTCGGCCTCTCTGAAGAGGAAGGTGAGCGGCTAAACTTAGATTCCCTGAATCGTTGTTCAACCGAGAACAATGGCGTGATCTCAGCATATTAACGGGATAATAATGATCCCGGTTTTAATCGAACATCCAAAAACCATCGCGCCTCCGCCCTCCGGCGCGGCTTCGGCGGCGAACGTTCAATACTCATGTGTACATAGGCCTATGCACTGGGTGTCCGAAAATTCGCAGAGATCCAGTCGATACATGCGTAGTTATTTACCGCCGATGACTATAGGATATGGATATTGATTGAGAGTGAAGTTTGTTCGAGGCGCAAGGTGTGAGCTGCGAGTTACAGAGAGCAGTTAACGGCACGTGGCACCTCACGAAACACGAAACGCAGTGCGAAATGAAGTCAATACATATCCTGAGATTCATTTTTCACCCACCACATGTAATATTGGCTTCAACACTATCTATATTTTGCTCTTTCGTGTATGGAAGTTGAGTCATTGCTTCCTCTATGAGCAGTTATTGCTGACGAGTGCATGCCATCATATATTTTGTCCACTATACTTATATAGACTTGGGGTTCATTTTGCAATGGCAAATCGAACATTCTTGGGGTAACATCGATCTTCCTATCATCAGATAGAGTAAATCAACAAGTCACACTATATGATCAGAATGAGAGGAGAGTCGTGAACATTCGTTAATTAGTCTGCTGTCTATGCAATCACAGGTTGTAATGCTTTCTGGATGAGATAATCGGAATTGCATTTAGGAATTTTCCCGCTCCGTATAGCGAAATGCGAACTTTTTCCCTGGACGCGTAGCGTGTCGCGAAAAGCTCTTATATCGGAAATGGTATCGTAATTAAAACGGCTGCGGATTATCACAGATGTGAAGTGGCCCCCTGTAACTGCCAGCTCTTATCTGATATTTCAACGCCTACTACATTCTACCACACTTCACTACTCTTCGCGATCGCACTCCGCGCATTAGTGTCGATGTGGATCCTGCCGATAAGTCGGGATCCATAATTACTGTAGTTCAGCCTATACGTTACAGAAGGGGTCTCTGATGACACTTGAGTGGCGCGCGGGCAACCGGCGTTCTCTGGCACAGATTGATGTTCAACGCTGTCCAGGACGTACGCGGGGCTGAAGACCGGCAAGCGGGTTACAATATGGATACATGCACATACACCTACTTATGCATCTATCTGTGTGTATAATATATTTACCCACTCACCCATGGAAAGCCTGGCTATGTGTCATATGCCTGATGTATTACGTGTAGAGAGGTTCATCACTGACCCAATGCTGTCTCAGAGTTCTACGAACTATCCGCGTAGTTACGCGCGCGAATGTAGGTGACGGGGGCTGTGGACCGTCACCCTGTCATGTCGTTAAAATTTCTACAGATAACGGAGGAATTGTATGGCATGATAAGTGTGCTCTGAACTAACGTAGAAGACATAACGCTTGCACTTGGAACAAATACTTCTGCAAAAACGAGCATACAGCGGAGCCTGACTCGGCGAAGACATTTGCTTTGTTGCTACTGTTTTTCGTTCGCTGTTTTGCTCACTGTCGTGCCATGGTTCACGTCAGAACAGGTGAAACAGTTTCAGACGATGACGATGGGTCGTTGAATTAATGGGACTCCCTTCTTTCGCGGATTGGGCTCACGGTGATACGGATTCCGTGCAGTTCTGTTGCTTCGATTCGGCGTGTAAATGTTGTAATGAATAGAGAGGTAACGCACGAACGAAGAACGCGGCAAACTTTTGCTCCTCGTTCTCTGTGGTCTCTGAGGATGAATTGGCGAGGGACGAGGAAAACGTCGTCAGATGTTGTTGTCGGTATTACGTACGATTAATGAAAAGGCCGATTGAAACCCTCCTACGCAGGAAAGGATACGGTCAACGGTATACAATTACATAACTGTTGAGGGTCGTAGACGTTTCGACAAGGTTTTTTTCGTCCCCCCGCATTCCCTATTAGTTTTTTATTTGACTTTACATGCCTTTCCAATGTTTCCCAGGGAATACTACATATTTGCCATTGTCGACATTACCCCAGTGGGGTGTGGTGTCATGGTTACCAGGGGCTGTCGTTGGTTTTCAAAACAGGGAGCTCTTAATTAATTTAGATTGTTTCAAACAGCCTCTGCCGTCCCTATGAAACTATTTCGTGTTAAATTATAACCCAGTAAGCAATGCCTCAGACGAAGACGGCGCCCAGCTCCACCACGCTGACAGGCTGAAGAAAAAGAGAAGAAGAGAGGAAAGAGATACAGTTTACTTCCACCAAGTTCATTCTTGTACGTTACGAAGTGAAATATTCCTCAGCAAAAATGGATTGGGCAATGACGCGGCCGATCGCTGCGTAATCGTGCAAATATTGTCCGTGAAACTCAGTTGCACTTTGTACCGTCGGTCAAATTCTCATCCGAAAGCAACGTTTTCAATCGTTTTGATTCATCCAGACGTTTTTGGTAGACGTGAGAGAAGTCTGACACACATCTTCATGGTTCGTGATTTGGAGCTCGAGAAGAAACATTATTTATGCGAAATCTGTTCAATTTCGATAGAATCCGATAGTAAAAAATCGCTCATACTCTATTTGGAGCATATTCGGATGTACCTCTAACGATATTGGTCGAAGTGCGAGAAACAGAATTCGGAAAAGTATTATGACAAATGAGGCGAGTTACCATAATTCATTACGTTTATGCATCTGCCATTCTTTCGTAAATTCCTACTAGCGCATAGTTGCTCGGCATGAGCGTCGAAATGGTTTGAATTCAAAATTTCTCGAACTATAAGGTACCTCAAGTTAAATACACGCGAACAATAACGTCTTCTGCGTAAAATGAAAAGAATTGGTAACAGCATACGGGGCTTTCCAAGTTGAACGTTCCCTTCCGAACAAAATTTCAGATCTAGGTATTGTTCCAAGCTGCAACCCTATTAGACCTCAATTCGTAGGTATTTTCTACCTGGTATGAGCAATTCTCGTTTCGAATTCGGGTATTGAAGGTGAAATGACCTCTTTCAGATTGCAGCAGCTTCGATTTTCTCCCGAATAGTCTAGAAAAAAAGTATCCATTCTTCCGTAAAATAGGGCGGCAAAACAAAGGTGGGTGGTCTGTAGAGTGGGATCTAGTCCCATACCTAAACTTACCTACATGAAATTCATGTAACCGAATAGCGATTCGTAGCTTCCGCTCACTAGCCAAGCAAGTGCTTCTCGCAATTAGCTTCATACTCCTTCTCTGCATAACAAAGTACGAGAGATTGGTATTGCTCCGCCTTCCAGTGAAACTAAATATATCTCAAAAGTGAGTCGCCAAAGTTATGACGAACAATTTTGGTGATTCAATTGATTATCAGCCAAGGCAATATTTGATCTCGTTACGTTCAACGAGGAATCCCGTTGAGGGTACTGTTCCTCTTCTTTTTACGTTTCGTCAGTATAACAGGGAAGCCCGGGCAGAGTGCAATGCCTGAAAATTTGCAAAGAAAAACGAAAAAGTAACAGATATTCTCGAATTTCCTATCATTCGATATGTGTTGCGTATGTGGAGCTGAACCATAGAATAGTCACGCGTAAGGCTATATACATGCCTACCCGTTTCGTCCCAGATAATGCTGTCACTTAAAAATACATACCTACATGAAGAAATAGCCTCCAGGTGAGCTTTCTCAATGATAATCTCAAAGGAAGAGAAAATGCATATTAGAACCAATAGGAATGCATTGCGTTGACTCCCCCATTTCACTCTGGTTTTCCTCACAACTGCCTGTATCGCCCCGAAAAACGAGAAAATACCATATCAAAGGTATAAAAGAAAGAGAAGAAAAAACAGGACTCCGGGTACATCCGAGTCGAAGGAATTAAAATTTAAGCTAACGAAACCCACAGCATGGCTGTTGCGCTCGTCGCTTTAACGCAGTGGATGCGCGGCAACGAGAGCCAACGTTTGGCCCGGAGGGTGGCTAAGCGAAATCCAATAATCGCCTTGCCAACATTGATTGGACAATTCTGGCTGTGTAAAAAAGAAACTCCTGTCACGGGAGCAGGTTCCTCGAGGCAGGAGGGGTTCGATGAAAGGAGGCAGTCTGTGGAAAGGAAAAGAGGTCATCGCCATCAACCACCAAAGTGTCCCTCGCCGCTGCTCCCGGAGGAACGGTGGTAATCTTAAGAGGAGTGGAATTTGACCTAGGATACTAAACCTGACCCGGTATGCGTTCTAATCTTTCAGACCTGGTCATGTCACTGCGACTACCATCTCAACCCCCGCAAGCAATGGGGCTGGATATAGCTATGTAACCGGATACCACCGTGGCTCCACTGTACAAGCTCGGCGGACTACATTCTTACCGGGACGTCCGTTCACCAGTCTTCTTGGCATAGTTATACGTCACCGACGTTGCGCCATTATGGCTGCCCTCATATATAGACTCGCACTCGCCGTAGAAATTCCTGTGGGGATGAGACTGTGGATTCATTCTCGGCGTTGTCCTTCTCAACGCGTACTTACGTACTGGCTTCGTTTCTTTTTCTCCTTCGTCTTTCTTCTTCATCGCGCCCGAATGTTCGGTACGTATAACTCCGTTCCGTCGAGAAATGACTGGCCCATTACCATATCTTCTCTCTGCAATCAATTCAGGATTACTTGCTACGAAAATACTCACGCCAAGCGATGCCGGCTTAGAGTGCATATCTATGCGGCTTCCAGAATCTCCCCTCTTTTCCAGCTCGTTCTCGTTCTCGTTTTCCACTGTCTCATTTCTTCCTCGGGCAACTTCCGTTTCCCTCATCCTCGATTACTCCTGTGTAATTGAAAGAAGAATCGATTCGCTACCTACACACAGGTCCAACGGAGCAATTCGTTTTGGACGTGACCAAGATCCGTCAAAAGGCGAAACTTTTATTCTTTATAAAACCCGCTGATCCAACCCACTCAAGAGATCACATCATCACCTCTCGTGGATTAGAGCGGTAATGGTCTTACTCAGGATATCTCGGAACGAGGGCTCGCTACGAAGTTGAACTTTTGAAAGCTGGCGAAACTTCATTCATTTCAAATCTCATTCGATTATACAATTCTAGAATAAATCAAACGTGCATTGAGGTTGCGGTTTGAGCTGTTACTATAAACCTGCTATATAACCATCAGCCCCTGACATAGATGTGGGAATTTCGTGTATCACGACTCGTTTCATCACACTGGGCTGGTGATGAGGAGAGAAGAGAAGAGGCATTGCCCGCGTCGACGGAAAATGCCTTTTGTTTGAAATTTTTAATAAAGTGACACTACGGTAAACGGGGCATTCGTGATATGCGCGAAAGCGAAGCGACTCTTCGAAAGAGTATGCTGCGGTATGTGCTGAGCTTCGCGGGTACGAGGAAAGGTGGGGCAGGTTGCGAGTGCAGCTGACAACTAAGCTAGGGGAATTTCCGGTCGCATAGTTCCGGCCAAAGGCGTAGCGCAGTGGATTGGGTGGTATTTTAAAATTCCGCTCACGTACGTCTGTCTTTCTCTCCACTATACGCTTTTTTCTTCAGCAAGAGCAAGCGCAAGTCCACGCTCCACGTAACAGACTGCAGTTTCATATATGCGCATATATATTGTACTCATGCATGAGCTCACTACATATATTGCAAGCACATGGCGAGTGCTTCGTGAAAATTGATTTTCGCAAACATTTCGTATGACGCTATAAGAACGCGAACAATGAGAATGCTTTCTATGCAAATTATACATTACATATACCGTGGGATGCTGCCGGAAGCGATCCGTTTTTGCACTCAAAGAAAGAGGAAAAAAGGAAAAGAAAAAGACGCAGGTACCTCACCTCATGCAGAATGTTTTACTAGTTTCTGCACAAAAAAAGCAATGTGAATTTCACACTCCTCGGAAATCGCCTTCTTCCTGCACTTGTAACACAATGTGCTATCATTAAACTATCTCTGACTCTCTGGCATGCGTTACAACGGATTCATATTTTACTGCAAGTTAGGTCAGGTAATATTGGAATTTTATCATGATTCACGGCATTTTTCAAATAATTGGTTATCCAAATTCATGACCTGTTGATCCCGTTGGACCCGAACGATCAGATTCAATATTTTGGACTAGATTTGAAAAATGACTGACAGATGATAATTTCAGTTGAGCATGAAAATGTCATTCATAGGTCGAAAGCGCATTCTCGAAACATTCACAAACGTTATAGATACCTATATGAGAATCATTCTGCGATGTTCCCCTCTGGTTTTTTTAACGGAAGGTAAATGTAGTTTCAGTAGTTCAGGAGTTGTGGAAGTTCGAAGTCCACCTCGTGTGAAAATTTATGTTCAAATATTCGATCAAGGCATCAAATATCGACATTGGATTTTGTGCAGACTTCGACTCATTGGAAAATTGTAATTCATACATTTATCGAAATTTATTTCACGGTGGATAGATATTCAAACAATAGTTTTTACATGAAATACAGTTCGAACATCTAGTGTACAACAAAAGCTTGTTCAAATTCATGTGTGTTACGCAGTATAACGTATAACTGCCATATTACTGAATTTACGTATTTGGCTCTGCCGATCATTTCCACGGTGAATCCAATTTCCTTCAAAATCCTGAGCTACGGAAATGCGGGTCAGTATTTTCGATCGAATTACGTGGATACTAGTACCAAGGAATCAATTTTCCATATCATTCGAATGGGGAAGAGAATTCCGGCATGTGTGACGTTTCAAATCCGAGCTAGAGGTGTTACGTTTCTTACAACTAGTGGAAAAATTTATTCTCAGTTATAAACCACCTTTTGGAATGATGAGAGCAGGAAGAAAGGAAATGTACGTTCCTGTTCGATCGCCCTACTATAAATTGTACCGTATCATTTGCATTAAATGCCTATTTGTGTTCAGAATATCCTTGAAGACGTACCCAACGTCGAGTTGGAGACCTGAACATGAATGATTGTGAATGATTCTGGGCTGCACTCTCGCGTGGAACCATCAGGTAATCCGATTGGCATTCATCAATTTGGGTTTATAATAATGAGGCAGTTCTGCTGCTAATTATCCGGAATCGTTTGAAACCCTATCCGTACAGAACCTGGATATTCAGTAAAACTACGGACAAAGACCACCTGGAATGATCCTAATTAAAACAGCATGTGGATAAACGAAGATCAGCTGCGTTTCGCGTACAGCTTTCAAAAAACCGGAAGCTCTCGAAACTAGCTGCCGATGGTCGACGCTTGTACATTCAAACCCTACGGGACTCCGGTCCTTCCGGAGGGATACTCGCCTCAACAATGCTTCATCAGACTTATGGAAGTTGCTGATTTGCCGATGAACAATCGTGAAGATCAATTGGTCCAGGTTGTCGTTTCTCCATACTACTATAGTAATTAAGCATTTCATTGGTGGAATCAAGTTTTGTATTACGTGTCATTTGCTTCTCATATCACAAGTCGGATGGATTGTACAAAAATGAACTATCTAGACGACATTTCTCATTGATGCAATGAAGTGGCTCGATGTTAAATAACGATTCCGCGATGCTTTGTTATCACGGAGTCCGAATCGTTATTTCAGCGAGTGATTACCGAGCTAATTTCATCGTTTTTTCGTTGATATAATGTACAATCGTAACTGTGGCAGGTATGATAAGTTGAATACAACGAAAAATATGAACTACTATCCGTATTCGATTCATCGAATTGCTTTTGTACATCACCGGTTCGGCTGGAATAAAACGACTCATTCGAAAGTCGTTAGATTACTTCAATTGTTAAATTGTTTTGGTGTACCTTGAATATCCGAAGTTGGATTTGGCACACAATCAAGTTTTCCGCTACGGTTTCTCACAGCTGAGTTCATTGGACTGAAATAGAAGATTTATATACTGTATCGTTGGCGTTGCTCGAAGTTACAATTAATACGCGTAGGAGCAACAGAGCGTATGGTAAACGCATCTTTCACAACTTTTGCAGGACCAGTTATAACTCTTTCGTTGCTCAGAGTTTCCACAGGTTGGTGAAGAGAGAAAAAAAAAAAAAAAAGAAAAGAAAAACCGATTACAAAGCATTACAAGCCATTTAGTACAGAAACTCAAATACACTTGAATATACTTGAAAGTTCAGCTTCGGGTAGGCATATAGTCATAACAATTAGCATTATCGTATTCAGTGAAGCTTGTATATGAGCAGCCTCGGGAATATATCTAATTCGTGATCACTTTACAGTAAACTATTTGTACACCGAAGTAGAAAAAATGACCGAGAAATATGAACCAATTAGGGATGAGGAATGTATTGTCGTACGTTACATTTCCCAACATCCGCGTGCATAGAAATAACGCTGTGACAGTGAAAACAGCGCCACCAATGCGCTGTAACTATATTTGTTTTCGTGAAAATTCAACATCTTCACAATTGCTAACAGTCTACCAATTGCAAAGAAGAATGATGTTCGTGCTGTCATGTATCTGCCTCGATGATTGCAGCGCTTGAGCGAATAAATTAGGATAAACTGAGTCTCAATCGAAGCGGTTCAACCGTAGGCTAGAAGGATAAAACCTTCTCCTCGAAATTAATATCACGACAAATAATCCAGAAGCAGCTTCGCGTAGCTCGAATTGGCAGCATTATGGGTGATTGCATTACAAACAGTGTAACCTTCCCACGCCTTCGCCGCGGAAGTGACTCAACTTTGTTTACACGTTTACCCCAACGTTTGCTTTCGTGAAACATGGAATACGTCGGGAGTAGGTACAGGGTTCAACAAAATCTGTCAGAGGAAGATACAGATTTGCAAATTTGTGCAAATAATAATGAAGACAGGGATATTCGTTAAATGCGGTGGAAAAATGTACGAATCACTTCCTGTCCCGTTATCATATTGGTCGCACGCTCCTTTGACTCATATTTCGCACCTGAGGCAATTATTTTCGATTAGCTGAATCAGACATCGTCATGAATATATTTTGGCAATGAAGCTACTCAGGTATACAGCCTTACGGTTACGGTAGAACGTCAGACTAGAACATGGCTTCATTGGAGATCAAATGAAACGAAAATAAATATTGCATGAGCGTATGAATAATTAGAACATCCCAGATTCTTCTGTACATCGGAGTATAAACTCACGACAGGCAGAGAGTATATAGAAGAATCATATACGCGCGTTCCTGTCACATTCGTGACGTGAAAATTGCGACGTCAGACATCACTCGTGTACGAATAGAGAAACTGCGTTCCCTTGCCATTCATATGTTCATTAAATTAATGAACTTGCATCACGATTTGCAGTCTACTGATCCCAACTAGCACAAAATCCTCTTTGACTGATATCACGCGCTCAGACAACTCGTGGACGCCCGAAAGTTGCCGAATGTCTGTTTCCACTGCAGTCAAGACTCGAAAGCGGAATTTCGGCGACCGTTAGGCGTTTTCGAGTCGTCTTAGGAACTGAAATAGGTCACAGAGGATTTTGTGCTAGCTGTTGGTGATTATTATTTCACAAATTGAGCGGAATTCCTATCTCGTTTGACACGTTTCTTCAAATCCAATATTTCAGGAGGGATTCTACGGTTCACGGAGACACACCCTTGAGAAAATGATGTCATAATTCTGCATCAGAGACTTGGAAAGGTTGCAGTGTTTGATATAGCATTACCTTTGCGTAGATGTAATATGAGTAAATTTGTAGCGAGAAAAGAAAGCAAATATAATCAGCGAGTAAATTCAAGGGCTGAAGAAGAAATCATGTCATTACCACACCAGCTTTGAAGGCAAAAGCACTCAATATTAATAAAAATTCTTTTTAATGCACTTTCGTACAATATTATGACCTTTCGATTGCATAATTCCACCTTTGCAATTCAAATCTTGGGAAAAGGAAGACTATTTTTCATCACCCACCGAACTCTCGGAGTTATGGACGGTGATCGATGAGTCGGAGCGGCAAACTCGACGCTCCAAAATTCAGTGGGCTTAGTTAGTACAACATTCCGTTTATTGGAGTTGGATCCGCGTCCGTGTCAATGGTGAGCACCGACTTGGCGCGCGCATAACGGAGCCCGAATACAGACGGGCTTTTGTGTCCCATGGATGCCCGCCCGTCCTCGCCATCCGCGCCATTTACGTTGTCTGTATGGTGGATACGGACAACGCGTGGTGGGGTGGTCGGCTGCGACCGGTAATTCGGTGGCTGGGCCATATATGTGCGAGTTAACTTATCCTCGAGCATCGAGGAGTCCCTCGGAAGAGGGATGGGATTAACTCAGTTGGGTGAGATGGCGCGGGCGTCGGGACCGATTCACTTCCGCACCGAATGCGGCGTACAAGGGTTTTGTTGGTGATGGCCATAGGAGATTCGGTATAGCCGTCTGCAGGACGGTGGGATATAGAAGCTAAAGGTTTCAAATCATGGGACTGCCTTCATCTCGGTGGTTTCTTTTCAGCGTCTCGACTAACGATGGATGGACCCACGGACACGCGGAGGAACATAACTCACGAAGATTTAGACGGGGATTACATTTTCAGGGAACCAGCAACGCAAGAGGAGCACTCGCGCTACGACGAGAGGATATACGTGAGATGGAAAGAGTGAAATACTGGGGGCACAAGAGAGAAAATAAGGAAAAGCGAGGCCCGCTCGTCTTCAACAGAAAGAAAGGACGGCGGGGGCGGGAGGTGCGGGTGGAAAAGGGAGAGCACGGCGAGGGAAGAGGGGACAGGTAATCTACGAAGGCAGAAAATTAGCGACGGAATCTCCATCTCGAAAGAGAGTAACAACCCGCGACGTTCGCGAGATTTCGGTGGGTGAGGCGGTCTGCATAAACAGAAGGGAGTAATCACGTTAAAAACATGTTTTCGGAATATGGTCATAAACTTGAAGATTGCGTAGCAGTAATTTCAGAAATGCATGTCATTAATGAGGGCGATTGAAACAAGGAACATAAAGAGTTCAACATTTCACGTTATTCTTCCCGGAATGGAAGACCTTCCGCCTACGGTAACTAGTAGTAGTGCCGAGTATACTACCGAGTTTAATCATCCAAGACGATTTTATCGGAATTCCTGATGAAGTTTCCAGCGTCAGAATTGATGAATATGGTAAACAACGTGGCGGACTATTATGTGGGCAGAGATAATAATTCGATCGATTCTGAATTGCTTCATTTCGAGTTCTGAATCGTATTGCGTGACCCGTGAAACCACACCACACTAGAATTCATGAAGATTGATCAAGTATTTTTGCTGATAAAGGGGTGAATGTGCTGAAAGTGGTGAATGGACAAGAGAATGATGGTTTCGTTCATTGAGCAAGAGATTAACGTGGCCCCCAGATATCGAATATTATAAATTGTCATCATATCGAAAGTTAGGTCGTAGTGATATCGAGTTCAGCAATCCCCTCATTGCTCAGAATACAAGTGAAAATAATCACAGGCATGGGTTATCGTGGTGCATCGCCCGTAACGATCCAGGTTTTTCATTTTCAGGAATTATCACATCCGGAACTTTATTGTACGGAGTCGGGAAAACTCACATTAATGGAAGGTAAAATACTTGGAGTACTCTCACTTCCTTGGCTAGTTGAAGAATCAACTATTCTCAATGCCTCAATATTCTCAGGTTCAAGGACGATCTATCTCCAAGTAATCTGCAAGGGCTGGACAGTGATAATGCGACCACGTCATCGGCTTTTTCCCCACCGTGACGAACTTGCCCGTGGCAAGTCTGAAAACATCTCAACCAACCCTTTTTCGTCATTTCTTTTCATCTGCCGCATTTTCCTTTCAACAGTGGAAAGATGTTGATCTCTATATGATTTATGATCCATAAAGGTCAAACCTAAGCTTCGTATACCTATGCCTGGATCAAGGATTCATTTATGACGTTTTCATCCCCCGGGCTGGAATGGTTTTCCGTTTATTGGAACCTCGGTAGAAATTCCTCCCGTTTTCTAGCTCACACTTTCGCCATGATAATGGCCACAGCGTGCATTCCTTCGAAGTGCTAATCAAGCGCGAAATGGACACTAGTGAGACGGACTCTATTACCACCGAACACCGGCAAATTTCCATCGCTAAGAAGACTGCCTATGGCAATAACGTGTAGACGGACGATGATGCGGGGTGACCTGTCACTTTAATTGGTGAGCTGGCGGCACACCCTCGGGCAACCGACAGTAGTTGATGGCTCGTGCGTTGTCATCCATCGCTAATAATCTATGAGGTTCATCCCGCGCCTGAATATCTGTAGGCAGTGGATCAATTTCGTAACGATGATACTGACCAGCTACTGTTCCAGTGGAATGCTGACCGATCGTAGAATACAAATATCTGAAATTTGTATTAACGTTCACAGTATTCTCTCTTGAAGTTTACACGAAACTGTGAAAGTAAAACATGAAATTGTAAGTTCCCTGTTAATATCCTTATAACGATTTGTTTCTCATAGATCATGCGAACTGTTCATCGTTATTTCCATCGACATTTCTTCCGGACAGAGTACCTACACGCGCTAATCATGCAATACCTACGCAATCTTGTAATTGAATAGTAGCAACTCTCCCTCAGCGTTACTTCTTGATTTGGTGAGGACAACTTAAACCGGTATTCCAAGCCTCGCACGGGAATTACGAACTTGTAATAAACAACGGATCCCCTTCATTCTTTGAGAAACACTGGTACAAACAGAATTTGTTTAATTACAAGCAATTGCAACGTTGTTTTGCCACGATGTTATCACTTCGCCTGATCATTATTTACTGTACGATCAAGCGGTAAGCTGACATTCTCCTTGGGTGTTAATAAATAATCAGCACAGGTTCAGGTATAATCCGAGTAAAATTGTTTGTAACGATAGATTCGAATTATTGAATGTAAATTCAGCAAACTTTGAAACAATTAAAGTTTAGTTACTTAATCACGTTCGCCCTAATTTCAGCTCGGTCAACTTCTGGCTAACAAAGTTACATGTTGTGAAATTTTCATTCGGTAGAGTACCGACGTAATATTATTTTACTTTTAACTTATACTCGAAACTCGGCTCATCGCTAACGGCCAACAAGGGTTTACGTACGGCGTGAAAGCTCCTCCGTTTGGTTAGGACACCATAAAAACAGAAATCAATTTGAAAAATATGTATCGTGATGTATGGGAGGAAGTTTTGAAAAAAAGGCGATTCGAGTATGCCAACTAAAATTTTCCCTCATGATGAAATTGATATTGCCCGTAGGAAATGAAATTCAAAGCAATTTCGTTGGTACTTGGCGCTTTGTACAATGTTATTTGAATAAATTTATTCCGAAGAAAGATGCATCAACTCCCCGAAGGAATTAAGATGGGAGGTAGAAGGCAGGTTATTTCGTTTCTGATTGCAATTCAAGCAAACGTCTGCTGTTAAACCGGGAGTTGGGATCTCTAGAGACAAGCCAATTCCAAAGGCGCGAAGTACCCAATTAATTCATCAGCGTTCGCTGAAGTACCTTTTGTTTATTGTCATTTGATTTGAGCTCTCCGGTTTTTACGAGATTAGAGTTATTTAGACGAGTCGGACTGGGGCGAGAGAGGTTTATCAAGCTCGAAGCCGGAGCATGGATATCTGATTTTTATCGCCAACCAATTATTTAGGTGTTCAGCAGGGCTTTGCGAAAACTCGCGCAAATTATTGCGCCCGGTGATTGATCTGGAAGGTTCCAATTTATCACTGACAGCGGACAAAGGGTCCTTGCTTTTTGCTGGCATTGGATCGATGATATGCGAGAAACGGAAGGTGTAGCTTTGGATCAAGATCTTGAAGGTTATTTGGCACCTCTATGCTGCACCCAAGAAGAATAAAGCGAAGCTGCCTTTCTTTCGCTGCAGTATGATAATCTACGCGACGCTATGCCACGTAGAAAATTGTGAAACGTATGAAAATTCCAGTAATTATACTATAATCTACTCTAATAGGATTCTGCACTTCGTAGGATAAAAACTGAACAGCCCGACCTTTCAATGAATAAGATCTGAATGTTTGTCCAAGCAAACCGAGCCGTTCGAGTTCGCCGATTGCAACATCTTCGGAATCGTCGCGAAGTGGTCATACATTTGACGTTCATCTGCAGATGATGAAATAGGAATAAGTGATCAAAGTCTCCCCTTCCGTGATTACGGATCTTGTCGGTAGTCTCATCCATAGAGGATTCTTCTAGGTCGTTTCCCTCCGGAACGGCTCTGGTCATTCTACATACACAATATAATTCGGATGTTATTTTGAAGTGGGCGCGATGTCTGCGAATGCATGTATACTGAGGAATTCCCCTAGAATTTCAACGAGACACGAGGTGAGGTGCGATGAGGTGCTCATACCAGTTTGATAGCTAGTATCACTGCGTATACGGGGTCCAATTCATTATATCAACCTATTTCAAGGAGAATAATCGAGGCAATGAAGTTATTGGTAAATCGCATAATTAATGAACACCGTGGTTGACCACGCTTGAGAAAATGACCTGGGATAACGAGAGGGACGGAAGGCTACATATGTGCGTGTGTGTCAGCACGTGCCCCGGTCATAACGCCCCTTGCCAAGTAAGGTTTGAGTATTCATTTCCTTTTTCTCATACCAAATGATGATTCTGGGAGTATGAGGTACGCTGCTCCGCTGAACTCATCTTGGATGAATTATCTCCAAAGCAGATGCAAATCATCCTCTAATTAACACCAAAGCTGTGCATATACCGCGGGAGAGCTTGCAGAGTTAGCCGTGAGAAATTACGTTATCCCAGGAACGCGAAAAGACCAGAAGAGCGGAATCAATCTTTTTGCAACGAACTTGGCAGATATATGGAAAAACAAAGCCGTGATAGACTGTTGCAACGTCGCGTCGCGTCGTCTGCAGGATTCCCATGCGGTTCGATATAATATGTGCCGTCGCCCCGGCTGAATTGAAGGGGCGAGATGTTTTCTAATTGGTAATTGGTAAATGGTTGCCGGTATAATAGCGTACATCAATTACCCGAACTCTTGATTCGATAATTTCTCGATTCCGCCTGCGTTCGCACTCTCCCGGTAGACTTAAATCTTTCCCTGCTTCCATTAGAATCACGGAATTCAGTCCCACCGACTAGAAGGGTGGGAGGCAGTATAGGCAAGCGGAATCCGGAACGTCAATTGAAGTTTGCGAGAGGTAAAAATTGATGAAAAATAATTAGAAAAAGACCAACTCGGGTAAGCGGGTAACGAAAATGCTCTCGTAAGATTGAGGAAATTTCCAGAAACGTGAAGCGGCCTGCCCGTCGGTGAGCAGACTCGTAATTTCCTGCTGCACCAGTGAACAAGTTGTATGTTTTCTCGAATCTGTATAGGCCTGTTGCGCATATGTCGCACATGTATACGCACACACAGTTTACACCTGGATTTCGACTTGCAGTTCAGATAGGCGGCGCTGGTGGTTGTATGCACCGCTGTACATGCACGAGCAGCGCTCACATGTAGTAGCGTGCTACTGAATACATACGAAGCAGAAGCAGGCTTATACATTATTGTGGATTTCAGATTATTCGCGGTCGCAGTGGCTAAGTTGAACTGACATAAGCTATAGGCCTGCCTGGGCATATGATAGGAATTGGTCTGGCAGAACATGACGTGACTTGTGAGTATGCGTCCCAAATCAGGTTTGTGACATACTGAAGTCATACATCGTGCCACGATATGAAGGAAACAGACGAATACCAGATTGTGCCAGAGTGCCTTACCAGATCCACTACTAGCATGGATAAACGTTCGATCGAAATAACACGTCGCAACGTAAATTTGTTCATCTATCTTGGAAATCCGTAGTTCGTTTGGTCTCCCAATAGTAAAGATCAGAGTTTCACCGGACTCGCATAGCTTCGAACGAATGAAATCATTCCACTGTTTCTCCTGGGGCTAATAGCTTGTAAACAGACATGAAGCGTGACAGTTCTGCCCACTTTCCATCCTTCCCATGTGGGTAGCGACGGGACGGACGTCGAGGAAGATATTCAGAGCGTCGCGTTGCAGTGAGTACCTTTCACGCACCATATTTTCGCAACGATCTTCCGGCGTGTAGAGTTTCGCCGTAGAATGTTCGACTATTTAGTGCTTGCCACTCGGTAGTTCCCATGATTCACGGCCAATTGCTACACCCTCATAGGATTTAATAATTTTCTGCTCTTTGCGGCCGAGGACCGCGGGGCAAGAAGAGTCCGACATATTGACGTCGGCTAGTCCTAAATACGATTCCGCCGGGAGGAGGTCCACGTCGAAACTGCTACGATCGGGGCATCGAGGGCTTGAAAGGGGTATCAGGCCGTTGCTCTTGCTTTGAAATTGCTTCCCTCAGCTACCCAGCTTTTTCTTTACGGGTAACGGATTTCGGCTTGACCCAAACCCCAGGTTTTCTCGTTTCCTTTTGTTTTCATAATAGTGCCGTTGCGAGTCTTTCAGGCGACTACTTCCACGTGCGGACTGAATCATTTCGTTCATGATGGAAATGCCAGCAACATTATAATATCTCCGTATCGAAGAACCAAGCATCGTTCGACGGCGTCAGGGAGGCTGAAGATTGAGATAATAAGGACAGAGGTACCGTCCCCCGAATTCAATTGAATGCGACAAGACACGGTGACGTCTTAACTCAATGGGGTCTAGAAAATACAATTTTTGTTTCACGCAGGCCAATTACATAAAGCTTGCATTGATCTTCGATCTTCTGAGATGGCCATATCGGCAGAGGTCAACTATCCGCACCTACGCGGACGTCCCATTCATTTGGAGGACGGAGGTAGAGAGCCATGTCGTTTCACCTGTACCCAGCTTCGATCATGGCGTCGAGTATGCGTTCTGCCAATTCTCACGTGAGAGAATATTTGCTCGTTTCGAGTGACAATCAGTTCGAAATCGCAAAAATGTATACCATTCGAAAATTATCTCATGTTAGATCATGTCCACGTAGTCTTATGTTCAAAAACGTGAATACCAGAGTAGAAACGAAGGTCGACAACTGCGAAAAAGATCATGGTGATACACCCAACTGTTTCGAGGTATTATCACTCAATTGACGGAAAATCATTCCACACTGAATTAGTGGTTCAGAAGAGTATATGTAGAAGTTGAATTGATTACATCGATTTCAACACAGCTTATCCAAAGCATGGAACAATAAGAGAACATACCCGAAGAGTTATACGCGCGGTTCAGCTCTGTCACCGTACTCCTCCGCCCATTTTTTCGGTAACTCTTTTGGATATTTACTATGATTTGCTAGTTTCTCAGTTATTTGCGCAAGAAGATAACACGAGAAAACAGCATGGGATGTCACCGAACTCCTTCCTTGATGAAACTCAATAGAGATTGATCAAATTAAATTTGATTTCGTTTCACGCTTATCCAAAAAACGCGATCCAAATCTTTTTCAATTCTGGTTTTTGCCTTCTTCATTCTTCTTCTACACGACTTTGAGCAGTTTTTGTGGCTTTTGCTCTCGACCACTGGTAACGGAGCTTGCTCAGCTTCATCTAGTATATGAAAACGTACATTCCATTGCCCGTCTGATTTTTACGTGTAAGTACATATATCTTTGCGATCTGCACATTTGATCGAACAATTTCCATCAACGTAGTTCTCAATTGTATATTGTTTATTAATATCGTTCATTTCGTTCCACTTCGGATCTGGATTTTCGGACTACTGTGTCTCCAGGATTTGCAAACACTTTCCTGCATACAACTTATATCCTGTTACAATGGAAGTATAATAATTTCGTTGATCTGCTGATTTTCAACTCACCGCTGCAGTCCGTGGCTCGAAATTATTGAAGCTCTTATCAATTATATCATTTAACTTTTTCATATAAACTAACAAGGATTAAAACTGAATCCATATTCTATTGATCTTCTCAACCGTACTCATAAATAATCCGATAAGTTCACTTGGAGATTCCAATTACCGTAGTACGTATCATACTTTGGGAAGATGCTGGTAACAATTTATGAAGATACCAAGGGTAAGTATATTGGAGACAATGCAGGCCACTCGACTCTCTGGACTATCGCTTTACGCGCACTTTGCGCACGCGGCCACCTCCCCGGGCCTCGAGGCTTGGGAGCTTTGCATAAATTAGGGAGTTGGTCTGGCGCAGGAAACGAGACTGGGTGATGCTACTCGTTCGTTTGGATTACCGCGCTTGACGTTGGTAGGCGAGCAATGAATCAATCCCGTGGTGACCCGGCGCCCCGTTTCGGCCCGTCATAACCGTTCCGACGATTCCATTGTTGCCCTAGCTGTGCTAAACTCGCTTGAAGTAACACGGTACTGTGTGGACAATGGGGATGAAAATAATGAAGTTCACCCATCACAAGATTCACGTACACGTCAGCCGGCCTGAAGTTTGATTTTGCACAAAGAGAAGACTCGCCGAAAGATTGATAATCGTATCATCGTTGTATATCCTTAGCGCGTATAAACTCCACCTATCGATAAGATGCTGCGGAATACGAACTCATGGGAATACATTTCGAATAGGCTAATGTCGATGGCTTTCTCAGCTTCGTGTATAATGCCTGAATGTAGAATGTCTATGGAATTCAATATCAGATGTGGAACCAGTTCCCGAAATAAGGATCTTCATATTTCCTAATCAGTTCACCAACAACTCATCGATTTGTCGAAATCTTCTGCCTCACGGACAAACTACTGCTTATCTTAACAAGAAATTGTTAAGATAATGTATAGAGTCGAGTGTAGTGGATTGGTCATCAGATTTAGTCATTTACTTTGTTTGGGGATTGAAGTGCTCCCAGCTGCAGCATCCCACTCACAGTGGAATAGGATGAAATTACTGTTTTCCACTATAAATGAGCTGCTTGGCTAGTACGATATCATTCACGCAGATACCATATCGAAGACACGCGAGTTTTTCTTGTGCTTGAATGAACGTTTCACGGAAAAACTCTACAGTTTTCCCTATCAGGTTTGAGACAGCGTTACGCCGAGAAAACCGGAGGATATTCAAGATGGCACAGTAGGAACTCGACAACTTTTTGCGCTCGGCGCTCTCGAGGCGGGGCTTTTCTGAAATGGAAAATCATCGCGAGAGTCCACACGTCAATCAGCACAGCACTCAATCCTTTCGCCTTCAGCACTCCGGCCATGTATTCCTGCCCGCGCATGATGGTGTAAGCACCGTAGCTGCGGGAGCTCGAAACGCTCGGAAGATTTGAAAACTGGCTAGCAGCAGGCGGAGCAAATGGAAACTCACCGCTCATAAGACTATCGAGCTCTTCCTACTGTAGGTATACATTGTGATCATGGCATAATATTTTATCATCAATTACCTTCGATACAAACTCTAGCCGAAGCTTATGAAACGTTATTTACAAAAATGGCAGCATAATGGCGAATAGAAGAAAAGGTTATTAACCCAGTTTCTATACGATCACGGGCGAAAGCTTTTTGCTACCCGTAGTGCTCGTGCAGAATGTCTCATGTTATGTTGAATTAAACTCCATCATATACCGAATAGAACCACTCGAAGCATTCAACAGTTTATTTGTCACACCGCCTTCAGGCACTTCATTGTAGAGTAAAACTGTTGTATGATTCAGATTTCCTGGATGGGCGGACCACTCGACAGGCCGGGCGAAGTTGGTTCCGACTAAGAAAGTGAGTAAGATTTTGCTCTGTTATTTCGACTCTCTTCTCACTAATGCTGTTGTTTCCTCCTCCGCCTTGGCGTGGTAACTTCTCGTCAGGTTGCCTATCCCCGGCACAGCTAGCGCTCGCAGACGTTCACGGGATGCAAGTTTTTTCAGCCATTTATATAGGGATCGATATTCTTTCGAGATCAATTTGAAGATAAAGGAGTGATCTGTGCTTTGTATTTTTCCGAATTTTGAAATTTTATTTTGCACGTCGTAAAAACCGGCTCTGAAAGTAGGTATAGTTTCCACAGCGATAAAATGGAAACTAATTTTTTTTTCAAAATTCGGAAAAATACAAAGCACAGATCCATCCTTCACCTTCCATTTAAGACCAAACCCAAAAAAATCGTACATAAGGCCTGCGAGAAAACTTGCATGAGCCGAAGCACTAAACAGCGGATTTTTCCCGCGAAAAGCGACCGCTTGCTAGCGCCACCTCGGGCCTAGGCCGCCTGTGGTGCAAACTAACGGCTCTAGCAGATGTTCTGAAGTAAACGCGTGATCTGACACACGGGCCTTGCGCTGTTTCTAATTTTTTTGCACCAGTTTGATCAGATCACAGAGTTTTGGAAAAGTCTTTTCTTATTTATTCACCATGGGTAAAACGAGACAGGAGGTAAGGGACACGAAAAAAAAGAGCAAGGGTGGGACAAATTTGGCTGTTACGTGTAATATTTGATTGCTCTGAACTTGTACCCGATATCTAACATGCATGCTTTTATTAATTATTTGATCATTGAAATGATTTCTTTCTTCTTATCAATTTTTTAAAATTATCATTTGTGATCTACTGTTTAATGTGTGCTTCGTTAATCAATTCTTATACTAATCCTGTATAATCTTCCGTCTAGTACGGTGACTTTTGCCTTACATTGATCTAAGAGTGACTATTTGGTAATAATTTTTGCGAATTTGTTAAATTTGGTAATAATGTTTGAGACTGTGTTTATCAAGATTAACACGCGATACACCAATGCATCGGAAGCATAACGTGATATTACACTGGTGTCTTACAAAGTTGCAATAATCCGCGGCCAGTCAGCTGTTTATTCGACATTTCACGAACCCTTCCTTCGAGATCGTGTAATTCCGGGACAAATAAAGGTATATTTTGGACTGTAGAAGGCGGCAACAATGGTAATTCTGATGGTTTTCAATACTGAACTAATTATTGATCCACGCACTCAGATATTATTCATGATTCGAAATAGAACTTGCAATCAGCGCTATCAAACCTGTGACCTGACCCCACCTGTTTAGGTGCAGCTGCACTGCGAACAAAAATTTGTTGAATTTAACCAATCCGGGTCTGTTTAATCCATGAAAAGGGGGTCGTACACGTATTTCAATAATCAGACGAGCCTATATTTTCCGAATAAGGTGTAATAAATGTTTTTTTGGAATCCCACGAGTGATCAATTCTACTTGGATTGATTGAAATGTTTTCGATGCAAATGAATTACTTGTTATTTCATAGAAGTAATAATGGATAACGGGATAAATTTCATCGAGTGAATTATAGTTTCATCGAATTTCAGTTGGAAATCCAATATTATAATGGATAAACAAAATTTTTATTTTTTTGTTCCAGCTGATCCTAAATATTGCATAGCCACGGGGTGGTTCATGTCATTTTTCTAATTCGATATTCATCAACATAACGTATTTTTTAAATTGATTCAGTTCATGTAATCATTATTTCTTTTCAATCATACGTTTTACAATAGAACAAAAATAATACGCGATCAAATTCTTGGATTCATTCACGTATCACTATTTTCGATTATATTCTGTGGTATAGGTTTCGCTGGTTCTCAGATGTATGTAATTCATAACTTCCAAACGTATACTGCTGCATGTCTTGGCTTCTGTTACGTGCTAATTTTTCACTTATTTTCTTATGCTATATTAAAAATTTTGCCCAGCATGGTTAGGGGTTAGGACGGGATAGGGTAGGTCTTTTTATTGCAGTGACCTCTACGTGGTGAGACCTGGGTGGTTGATAACATCACAATTAGTGTGTCGGGAATCAGCCGATGCCTGTATCGCGTAAGTTCCGTAAAAATGATCACCCACCAATATAGTCAGTGGTACAACAAACATACTAACACGTTATGCAATCAGCTAACGCAATAACGCCCCACTTAAATCTGTCTGAAAAATTGCCCATTTCCAGAATGCTGTCATTCAGTGGAATGTTATGACAAAACATATGATCAAACTATTTTATCTAATTCGTTTATCATCATTTTTTGCGGCATGTTTCGTGATTGGACGTGACTTTGTAAAATGCACAAAAAGAGCTAAACTTATTTTGGAGTTCTCTGTTGTCTTAGAAAATGAAATTTTTTGTTGAAAAAGCATTTTTTCAAATGAACTAGAATCTTTAAAGTGCTTCTGTTGATGACGTTATAAACAATACAATTTCTCCAAAAAATTCGAATGGACAGCCAATTTTTTGGCACATAATGTGATTATATTATGTGAGTAATTTATTAATGATTCGCCAAAACAAATAAGAATACATATACGTGCCAACCTCCGCTCAATACATGCATTTCAATCTCGTCAATCCACGTAAAACTCTGGGGCCTGTGGCTACATTGTCCGCATGATTTCAGAACACGAAACTTTAAACGGCCTGCTGGCGGCCTAGTCGGTACAGAGTAGGGGGCCTTGGCGCGCGAGGAGCATTGACTTAAGTCCCGCCCACTTTTCTCCTCCGCCGCCTGGCTCCAGTTGCGCGGGAAGCCAGAGTTCCCGCGCGAGCTCACTATGCAACGCTCTTAATGGAAATAACTTAGTCTCTGCACGGTTACGCAATATATAGCGGTGTGTCGGGTGTCTGCAACAGGCAGTCGTGTATGAGTACAACAGTGGCTGTGGCAGAGTATCCGAGAGAAGTATTACGCAGCGGTTGATTTATCGGCTGTTCTCAATTCGTTTTCAACTACTGAAGTCCGAAGGAAGCTGGTATAGGCGCGAGGTTGACATTCCCGCGTCCGAATTTCCCCACAGCTGGTTCTACACGTGAACAATCAACTAATTTACAGCCAACAATGAGATGGACCATGAATTGTGTAGTTCAACTGATAGCTGGAATAGGTATGAATACTTTTTTTCTTCAGTCATAGTTGGTAGAATGTTGATTGACTATGAGACATGTCTTTCTGATCAACTATGTATGATCATGCGACGTGCAGGATTACAGCAAGTCTCTCATATGGAATCGAAACTCACGAGCGCCAATAATGAAAACAGCAATAGCAATGATGAATAGAATGTATTCGATTACCGATTGAAATTCAGTCGGCCGTGTAATTAATCCGCTAATGACATCCGACGTGATTTTTTGTGCAATACCGAGCCTCGGTCAATTAGCAAAATTGAATTACCTCATAATCACAATATCTGGATAGTTTGTCGGGTAATTAGTACGGGGTATAATTAATTGCAGCACAATTATTCCGGCAGCTGCAGCAACACGAAACAGCACAAGAATAGAGTCGCGTGCTCGCTAATCAAAATGCCAAATAAATTCCCCGTGGCATACGAAGGCTGCTTTTATATTATTGCACCGTACGCGTATACGCTTCGGTCGTAAATCTTAGCGTGCATTAAAGATCACAAATCACAACGGAAATAAGTAGATTTTCTAGGTACCACAGTACAACGATCATTCTGCAGCCCGAAAGTGAAATGAAGTTCAAATTGATGCTGCAGCCACTGAATTCCACCACAAAATCTTAGGCACTGACACAAATTGCACGACGTCACCATTTCCTGGAGGATTGTGGTTCGAGTCATTAAATGGAACATGATTCACAAAGAAATACTTTACTCCACTGTTGGAACCATTCCCAGTGAACCGGGATCCCCGCAATTGATTATAACCGGCGATCTATTGTGATCAAAGTATGATTGATCATCATGCTGGAGAAACAATGACAGGAATATGACTACACAAACGACGTCGTAACTGATTTGCGGAAGAGTATCGTCGATCACACGGCATCCAACCCCTGACCAGCAGAAGGTTCACTCAAATGGAATCCTAGTCAACTCTATCTATCAGCAGATCCAACTAGGGATGGTGCAGGGCGGATGGATATCATTGGGGCGGGGTGAGGGGGCTGAAGGACTTTCAGAAGCCCGAAAATCTCGAGTGATTACTTTCCCTGAAACGAAGAATTGGCGTCAATATCAAATAATATCATCTCATTGTCTTTGATAAGCGGCATCAGATTAAACACATCGGAATGAGAATCCGAGAAAGTGATGGACTTTGCTAACGGAACTCTAGTAGTGTGCGATTTATTTATGAACAATCCTCCGCACTTCAGAAGTATTGTTGATGGATTTTCTCGTACTTCACACGCCCTTCAAAGCTGGAGTGCTATGGATATTTTGAGCCCAGTAGCATGCAAAAATGTATAGGATCCAAGAAGTAATAGTCGTTTCAGCTGAACAATGGATACCACTGCGCACGGACCTGTACTCTGGATGACAAACTAATTTGGGTACAGAAAATATCCCTACCAATGTTAATCGTGTTCTAGCCGATGCAGTCTTCGGTATTCCATGTCCGATTTATCACTTGCTATTCGAAAGTAGGATACCTATACGATACTTTTGTCGAGATATTCACGAAAAAATAACACCACAATAGGCACGAACCTCCGACTTGTTGGTTTCAGAATGCCAGAAGAAGCCGTAACGTAGTGGCCGTGAAGACAATTCATTTTTTAGTCTCCGTTCAGGGCCTAATTATTTTTCCTGAAAAGCGTCCCAACAACTTGCCCAATTTTCAGAGTTCAGAGCTGAAAGTTCGTCGAGTATTAATGGAAAATGCAAAAATTGACATTTTTTTTCAACAAATCGACTTCCGCTCTTTCGAAACCGGGAGTGGTGAAGGTCTCTCGAGTTCATCGGCGAATTGCCCGTGGTTATACGATTCTTTGTAGAAATTTCATCCGAATCGGTCGCGCGGTTCATCTGTGTCGTGAATACAGAGAAAAGCACATTCACGCATGCACCACACACACACACACACACACACACACACACACACACACACACACACACACACATACATTTTTAGTGAACGCTCGTCACTTCGTGAGGATTGACAAAATAGGTTTTAGATTTAATTTGTGAATTTTATTACGCTGCAAGGTTTGCTGCGAGAACAAACGTGTAAGGCACTCCATTCACGAAAGACCGTGGCTGAAGACTACTTAAAGCACATCTACCTTTAAGGAGAAAATGTATTACCATTGCAGGGAAGAAGCCAGTATCGACGTACAGGTACTCGTTGAAATCTTGGTTAATGTTGACTCTGAGAAAGTGAATAAAAACCGTACATGCTGCTGAATAATGCAGTCCCTCGATGCTCAAACCTAAAAAATGGTGTCTCGGTCATGCCGGGACCATACAGATACCAGAATTTGTTGACTCCTTCGACCGATTTCATCAATTTCGCATGGCCCAATGGCATTAGTCTCGAAGATTCTTCTGTTATTGGTACTACGAGGCTCTCTTACGAGCACCAAATAATCTCATGTATTCTTGAGCGTCTACCTTGGAGCTGGGGTGTCATTTTTTTATTGCGCCTCCGGGCATTTATTGTCCGTGGCCTCATGAAGAACATCGCAATAATGAGATTCGTACAAGATTGGCAAAACGTAATCAAGTATGTCGAAAGATTAGAAATCAATGGGAAATATTTCACACAATTGGGGTGATTCAAAAATCTGTCGGGTTTCCAGCAAATGTTGCTTGTTTGTCCTCAAACGTCATAAGCTACTGAAAGTCTTAGGCAGTACGTACGTACATACCTAACAGAATTTCCACGCACGTAATTTCAGTTCTTATTACGTATATGAGGATGATTGCGAGGAAAATTGTTCCGTCTCTAAATAAATAAATGTCCGTCAATATGAGCCTGGAGTCTACTTGATATCCTATACAGACTTGTGAATGAGGATGCTGCGTACTTTTTCTGAACATTCTTTTCGAGTTTGATTAGAATCCGTCCTGCGGCGCCTCGAAAAGAATCGTTCCAAAACTGCCATGTGAATGCGATTACAGTTAGTTACCTTTTACGTAAACTAACTAATGGCTATCTTTGTAAACGAAGTAATAAAGGTATATACATGCATCTGCAGGTAGTCTGTTTTCGGAACATTGAAGACAGGCTCGACGCCCATAGAAGGACTGCATTCATCTTGAAAATGAAAGATTCTCAACAATTCAACTCGAGAGTACACTGTCATGGTAGGTGTTGCCCTCCCAGTCGAATGTCGAACCTAAATTCGTATGGATCTCCAGGCTCCGTTCGAGGACTTTTTGAGTGTTTGTTCCATTAGGAGCTGAGACCGTGAATTTCTCATACTGGTCTTATAGTATCGCAATTAGTTACAGAAGGTAAGTTTTCGAGAGAATGCTCAAAATGATATACGAGGCAGGTATTGCGTGCTTTCATCCTGCATTACATCGCGTGGTTGCTCGCTATCGTGACTATTCGGATATTGTTCCTCCCGAACAGAGTCCGGCTAATGTGCACTCAAACTCAGCGAAACTGTAGTGCGTATCTATCACGCTGTAGTAACGATACATCAGATCGTTGTAACTGTACTTTGGTGTGAAATAGTTACATAATTGTTCCAGCTATGGAATTCAGCCATATTCGAGTGAGGTTCACTCCGCTCACCGCGATCAACGACAAGTCGCATGTCTTGATTTGGAGATAAACCATAACGCGCTTGTCGTCACAGCGGCATGACGGTTGCATTTGTTCATGTAGCCGTCTGAGTCTTTTAAGACGTTATCGCTATCATACCAGTGAATTGATCCCACATAACACCGAAAATTCAGTCATACAAAAAGTCCTGATTTCCAACATGAAAGTTTAACAGTATCCATTGAGTATCCACAAACAATCCTCGCAATTTAGTGTAAGACGATCGGTTCCGGATATGTGGGGTAAGCTACCAGCTTCACGCAGCTCCCCCATCTCCTCCAAACTAAGTTTCTTGAAAGACATACCCAGTTTTCAAAGAATTTCCGAGTTCCTGACAATTTTCGGCAAGAGTTTCTGAATGGATTGCAGAGAAAAAATTGATTTATATTCCATGTTCAGCGTTGCACTTTTCTGGAATAGCTGAGATTGTAATGGCATTCGGTGTAGAACGAATTCGAAGAGCCTTAGAGTTCGTTGAAATGATCTCACAAGTATTCCACAATCCATTGGCCCCCCGATTAAAATTTCATTTTTTTTCCCCGTTTCTTTGACGAAATTCCTTGCGTTTTTATAAGAGTTTTTCGCAGCGCCGCGAGATTTCCATCGATCAGTCATCGTCCACTTTCAACTTCAATTCGAATTGAAGAAGTTTTTGGATTAAATTTCTACAAGCACGAAACGGATTTCTGTGGACTTTCATGTCACTGTGGTCTCATTGGTCTTGTAATAAGTATACTTAATTACTGTATTTCTCATCCACTCCTGAATTACAATTATAATCTTCCGAATACAGAGATAATTAGGACTAAAATCCTCTAACTGTACTGTGAAACTTATTTTGATTAATTACAGGACATAGGAATAGACAATCACGACAACATTCTGTAGAGAAAGTGAAAGAGCATTGGTGATTTTTTGACCGCATTGATCTCTGTGCTGAGTTTTAGACATGATCTTTCATTGCTTTCAATTCTGACTTACATTACAAGAGAATGTCTGTTGACACAATTATGGCGTACTTTTCGAAAATTTCAAATCATGTCTGTTTGTTTTAGAAAATACAAGATTTTAACAATTAGACAATGTTGAAATTCCATATTATAGCTTAAGAACGAGCAGTTTACTGACCACGTGTTTCAATATTACTGAGATCTCTTGAAGTACCACAGCACTCGCTATTCTAAATGTACGGAAACCGTTTCGAAAACGAGAATCGTAAATTTCCGTCAACGACTCGATCGATTTTGATCGAACTTTGAGAATTCATTGAGCATGATGGCAGAGAGTGGCTAAGTACCTCAGTTCTTCAAAACTTCGATCGGATTGTATGAGAAATAAAAATTCCCTATGTTAGCTAGGTTAGGTTACCAGCTGCGACTCCAGCGGCCTCTTAAACCCATTATTCAATTTTTCACGTGTCCATGCATTTGTTGAAAACGCAGTATCGATCGATGTTACTAGCAAGTAGACGGACGGCGTCCAGTTCATATGTCAGCATCACCAGACCAGAAAATCAGAAACTATGGAGGAGTCCATGTAGAGAGAGGATGTAAAGAGTGAAATCGATGTTGAGAATCAGAAAAAGAACTTCCCGATATGGGCTAGCTTGAGAGAAAAAATAGTAATTCGAACATTCCGACTCTATTGATGTGCCCAATACACACGCAACTAATTGTGGGTGAAAAAAATGGTCAGGTAGGTGAGCTCGCCGTTATTTTGCTATGCTATGAGAATGGAAGTGCCTATGACAAAAAATTCCACAAATGATCGTAGCTTGCACTATACCTTCAAAAGAAGGCGAGAAAGTTGAACAAGGCCGGGGAGATAAATCATGTTCTTTTTCTGTGGGGTTTGACGTCAAATGCTCCATGAATAAAAAGACCACCATATCCAAGCTTTTTACCGTATGGCTATTGATATCAAAGATACGCGAGTGACTTGCGCGTTATCTTACGTTACTGGAATCGACTTGACACGCCAGCACAGACCTTGATTCATACTACGCGCTTCAGAACTAGTAGATAACTGACGATGTGAATCTCCTTTCTGATTGCCCATCAGGCATGATCCTAGCGATGATATTACAGAACGAGATGCGCGAAAATATTTTGGTTCGGAATGTATTTTGGATAAAAGTTGGGAATATTGTCGTTCTACAATCCTATCGAGGTTTCAAATATAGTTTCAAGCTTGCTCGTGAAATCTGAAGAAACGGTGCATAGTTGTAACGATTTAAACTAGCGCAGCTCGTTTTGTGAAATGGATCTGTAACGAAATGAACAGTAGTAGTTGTTCGGATAACTATCGTGAGTACAAACGAGTATTTTGATCCCGAAAATGGCGAAGCGTAGATCGAGGAGTTTGGAGTTACCTCACGTAGCCGTCGTCGTGAGTCAATAGATCCGTTTTTCATTCAATAGCTGGTGCGTTGACTGAGGAGATTGACGTAATGAAATGAAATCCAGAGCTTAGTTAGCACGATGTCAATGACAATGGGGAGCATCTTGGAACGAGGTCTATCCGGTAAAGTAGAAACAGTTTTGAGCACGTTTCATTATCCACCCGTTTCTTTTAGCTTGCCATTTACCAGAGAAGAGGGTTTCCCCGGCATTGTTCCACTCATTGTCCCGAGGAAAATGATATACATGCGATGAGCACCGTAAATGAAATTGAAAACGTTGAAAGTGAAAACCGGAAGACGAAGAGGAAGGGCCTAACACTCAGATTATATCGGAGCAAGAATCTTTGTATTACTTGTATAATTATTCATCATTGTTAGCGTTATTATTGATAATAATAACAACAATAATGATAGTAGGTATTGCTGGTCACAGGTGAAGAAGACAGCGAACTGGCTGCAGTATAATCACGTTCCATCGCGGTGAATTAACTTATTGCCCAACCGTTGAATTTTCTCCATCAGGAAGTATTCTGTATCTATTTACTAAACTCGTGGTCGTACAGTTTTCGCGGAGACTCCTTCCCGCCCCTTGTATCAGGAGTCACGTAGTCCTTCAGATTTTGTTTTCCGAGCCGTACAACGTGCACCGCGACGTCACGGACAATATAAGCGGTATTTTTGCTCTCTTGTTCGCAAAAAGAATTGATTCCCTTCTCCACCTACCACTCCGAAGATTTTCGCGGGATCGGATAGGGGAATTTAGACGAATTTCTTTGACGAGCGAAAAGTAAATGGCAATGCCTGAGGAAAAGGAGCGCCAGCGGCGATGAGGTCTATAGAGCAACGCACCGGAAAGATCCGGATCTTGACGTCGCGTCGCCCCTAAATAATTGAAAGGCATTTGCCTCACAGCAGTGCTGTTAAGGTGAGCACGATGCTCGTGCTCTACTCCATTTTACTCCACACTTTTCTATATATTTTATCTTTCTCTCTATCTTTTCCTCTGGTCGTCTTGTTCCGTTACCATCGCGATCCAGAGCTTCGTATACAGCCCTCAGCTCTCCTCTTTGAACTGCGAGGGAAACCCAGCGAGGGATTTGTTTGATCGATATTTTCTTATTCAAAATTATATTTTCCGCAGTGGCTCCTGGAGGACGTAATATATGAAACGTTTAACGAATTAGCTTTGAACTCGATCACGGCCGAGGTTCACCTTCCGCTGGAGCGTTGAAAAGATTGACCCTTCGAGGTACCGGGCTGATGCGAACCTCGCTGGCCAGCATCGCCTAAACGAGGTCTCGGCGCGTACCCTGGGGAAGTGTAACCTGGTAATCTCACAAACCAGCCCTCAAATTTATACCCCATTCCTGGATCCGACCGGTTACGAATTTCAAGGCAATCTTAATCATTTATGGAACACGAAGTCAGCATAAAAAGGAGTTTTCTGCTCGAAGTATTTCTGCAAATACTTTTGTACACAACGTTTGGGTTCCGGCTGTATACAGTAGGTATAGATGTCGGAATAAGTATACGACTACCGTGGAGCACTCTGAGTGAAATTTAATTTTCGAATTCCCAGCATTTTTAATCATGTCGTATTTCTCATACGTAATGCGGTACAATCGAAAACGAGTGGATGAGTATCTTTCAGTCTTGAGATTTGACATTCCATTCACATTCTAAACCTGGTTGCAGTTTTCGTATCTTTTGATATCCAATCTCTCAGAATCACCATGTCAATAACTATTTGCTTCGCAAATCAAATCATAGAGTAAATTTGCTTATTATTCAATGAATCTTACTTGAGAAATTTTCTTCAACATTTTCCAATTCGTCCGGGTCTGAAGTTCAATCTGACAAATTTTTTTCGATTCTCCAAAAAGTTACAAGAATTTGAAGGCACAGTAAAAAGCGGCTTCATTTTTTTCTTTTTTTTTTGCAGAAGTTACAGCTATTCCAATCGGGCTTACAAATAAAATATCAATTGGTGATTGTTATTTTGAACGAGACCATATGCACGAGGTAAAAACGGCTCTGACTACTTTCTGGTGATTCTGAAAAACGGATTGAGAAAATTCAAAAGCTTTCGCCCCAACTGAATGTTAGCACTAAGCAATTCGAAAAAACAAATAATCAGCGGCATATCAATTGTATTATCGGATCATACACTCTTTCAAACTTTTCTCGGCGTAACGTAGAATCCATACCGGCTGTATTTCATGACATTATGTATTATCGAAATACATGTAGGTACAGGTATAATATTCTTGGCTGACTACACAGCTGCGAATCAGAAATGGCGCAGCTTATACATACAGGTTCATACGTTATAAGTTCCCCCATTCACACAGCTAGTGCACAATTTTCACAAATGATTAGCCAATGTTTCACTAATAACGTTTCCATACGTGAACTATAAATGAATTCATAATCAGTTATTAGAGTCCTTGAGTTGACCTGGGAAACGGAAAACAGAGAACGGGGAACAGGGAACCACACCTGGAACTAGTGAGCACGATTTGTACGTTAATAAAATATGGCACGAAGGGTTCACCTGGTAATGTTAGCTCTGTATATTCATAGAGGAGAATGCCTTCTCTTATTCAATATATATATATATACAAGGGTATATTATACGTAACTACTTTGCGCCAAGGCTTCGTGGGATCATTTGCCCGCGTGCACGAATACATATGCATGGAGACGCACGTACGCTACACAAGTACTTGATACTTACGGCACGGCACGAAGACGTAGAAGACAGATTCTGGAGGACGCTCGAACAAAAAACGGTACGTAAGCACCAAATGAAGTGGAGCGTAGTCCTGAAGCTTGAGCGGAATTCAGAAATTTTCACCCAGTTTATTTCTGGAGATTTTAGTCTTCCCTATCCGTCATTGTGTCTCCCGTGGACCAGCAATATTGAACATCATGATGATCGTCTGTCCGCTACCAAGTATTTACCGTTTCCTGATAATTGCCTGCTGGTTATCGCTGGAGTTACATCAGACTAAACTCCGACGATGTTCACTACATAGTCACATTCTCATGTACCTACTGCTGCATAAGCAACAGAACGTTCATCTGAGACATTCTTTTTGTGCACTCGCGATGTTTCGACTATACGCGTTGGACATTACAGATGTTGTGATACTGCGGTAGAGATAGGCTGAAATATGTTATTGTGAAGAATTTACTAGCAATTTACCTGCATAATAAAGTCGTACGGCAGTAGTGAAGTGTTCATCTTATCTCAAGTGGGGGGTACACTGCCTGACACTTACGAGTGAAACTGGGTTAAAAACCTGAGCGGCAATCTGCATGGGTGGATCTCAGTAGAAATCTGTTCGTTCCCTGTCGTCGGAGGCCTTTCATGAATTTGCTCAGCACTAGAGAGGATCCTGAGCGTATATAGGGGTGGAAGTTTTCCAAGTTTAGGATCTACTAGGGATGTTGTGGAATTCAAGTTATCTACAGCCATGTAGAAGGATCGTTTTACGAGCTTGGTACGTTTGAAAAATCTGAAGGGTGGATCCCCGTATAGGAACCCGTATGGAGGGTTGTTCACGAATTAGGATTATTCGCTATTCCAATGCGACATGAAGTTCTCGTGACAAAAGCAGATATCATGCCGTTCGTACTATGTTAGGTCGGATGTCTGTTCGCTTGTCTGATGTTGCAGTCAACTATATTTCGGCGTATTACAGTATGCCAGTAGCACAGGGCGAGTATAGAGCCTGTAATACTATTTGCTGGAAAATAAATTAATTAATTAATAAACGGCACTCGACTATGAATCTGAAAAGTTCTCAGGTGAAACTGTGACTAAATATGTCCCACTGCTGCGGAAACTTGTTCCAGAAGGGTAGCTTGAATTAGTATTAAAGTATGCCCGACAGATGGATACACAGTTGGATATTATAGTATAGTCAAGCTGCTGCCGGGCTGCGTCATGTTCTTGAAGGGAGAATTGAGACCGGCGTCCCATGCTCTTGGCAAGTTGAAATTTTTCTTTAACGTTTGGTTTCACTTTCAAAGTGTTCCCGTAACGTGTAGCTCTCGAGAACAGAGTTTGATGGCGGGTAAAATCGCCTACATATATAGACATTCAGCGCCCTATAAAAAAAGACATTTTCAAACCAAACTCGCAGGCTCTAGACGGTCTGATATTAAAGCAAGGGAGTTGCCGGGACTAATTGTCATGGACCAGATTGTGTTTCAGCTGGAAATATTCAGTTATATTTGTCGGCGTAGCCGAGGATTTTGCTAGCTATTTATGCAAATACAATTCTATTCCGTTACCTAAATAGCCTGAATAAAGTTGCAGAGCCGAAACGATCACTTCCCTCTATAAATCTTGACTGAAAAAGTGAAAAATGAATGAAAAACAAAAGAACGGTTACCTTCTGGAAAAACTGTCGAAGTCACCGAACTATAACAAATGCTTCTGGTTCAGAAGCGATGTCCTTTCGCATCGTTTATTATTGGCTGATTTTGACACGATTGTAACAGCTACGTGATCTTTGCGCAAGCGTACGTTTAAACAATTTTTTCACATTCTTTCGAAAGGACGAGCGGCATTCTTGCAGGTACATACCTACCTATTCACCGTATACTATCTACACGGGTTAAAAGTGCAGTACCTAAACCGTTACAAGTTTAAGTAGAGCAGGCAAGAGAAATTCGCATCACGGTAATTATGATGTGTACCGTCTAAGTGTTCCGCATTAATATTACTGCACGTATAGGTATGAATAATACATTATACTTGATTGATTAGAGCATCGGAAGACCCGACGAACAAAAGGAAAAGGACTGGGAAAGCTGTCTCACTGTTCTTTATTTTGAAAAAAGACCCACGGTAGCACGTTGGTGTACATACTCGAATATCAGGCTGCTCACTAATCTTCGAATTCAGCTAGCTGCCACAAATACTTGCAATTCCTAATTGAAAAAGACATAGTTCACCGCCGAAAAGTTCAGATTTTGTACCTCATAAATAGGGCGAGTTTTGCAAAGTGTTCTAAGCTCATATCCGAAAAGCAGCTCGTGGTATCAAATGGGAGAATGAAAAGTGGAAAATGAGAAATTCAGGGTACGAAGTGGGTGGCGGGACCTCAGAGATTCCAAGATCGTCGTGGTTTCTTCGAATAATAACATAGCTTTTCATTTTTTCAGCATTACAGTGCTACTGATGAGAAATCCAGAGACGGCATCATCCTCGGTCAGTGGGGATCGGCTGGTCCGTGAGAAAACGCTGTATCACAATCCTGATGGATGATATGAAAATATTAATTCGACAAAAATTGGCATTACTCTCCTGATTGTATCGGTTCCATTGAATTAAAAAATTGTTCAAGCCGCGGTTTGATAATCTTGTAGCCAAAAAGTACAGGAATGTTTGTTGATCGAAAGAACCACTTTCGAACATCTTCTTGATCAAATCTAAGAAATGTAGTCAGCAATGTAATGCCAAATATTTTGTTCAGAGTATCTGAGTCTGAATGAACTTGAATAGATAGATCTTCGAATTTTTCATGAAGCTTGCTACGAAAATGGAAAGCTATACTGCTGTTTGAATAAAAAATTTTATTCCTGAAATCTCTGAGGTGCTTTCGCCTTATGCTATAGATTTGAAATTTTCAGACTTCTTCGATACCTCGACCCACTTTTAAGACATCGGCCAGTAAGACTTCGAAGAACTCACCCTGTATATTCGGGAAGCTAGTGGCCTAGGAAAGTCTAAGACATAAACCAAACGACGTCGAAAGCCTCTCAGGTCTGGCTGCGCATATGTGCCCCATTCCGCTTTATCTTGAAAGTTACTCATTTTTCATAAAATCAAGGATTCAGAGATCTTCACGACCACAGAATAGGATTTGCCGGTTAAAAATTGAGGAATTACTAGGGGCGGATGCAAGATGGCCAAGAAATACACAACATTCAATATTCAATAAGAATATGCAGAATTCTTTTCAGTCCACTTTCGAGAATCTGCCATGCCTCCTGAATTTGCTAAGTTCAAGTTTAGATTTCCAATCGGTTACATGAAAACGCCGGAAACATAGTTTTACGAAACTCGAAATAGTCCAAGAAATCTGCCATTTTGAGTTTCTCAATTTTGACATCAAATTGATCGTAATCTGTCATCCCGAAAATTCAGAGAATAAACACATAATTGAGCAAATTTCCTTTCATCGATCAAATCATAATCCACCATATCGTATCTACAATTCTGACGTTCTTATGTTTGACTCAGCTGTCACACCCAACGTCTCCAAGCACCCCGGAATGCTAAATTCCGTCGAAATTGATTAAGAAGGTACGGGGCTCGAGAATAATAGAGCAATACATGAGCTGCTATCATCCTCAGAGAAAGAGAACAATCCTGACGTCATTTGAACTTATATTCTAGACTCGCTCGGATGTCTACCTTTTGAAATTTGTGACGCGGAACCCCAACTCCCGGGATAAAACCCCAATTTTCGCGTAAGGTAATTTGAAAAGATCTTGTGTTAAAGAGCGGGATTTTATTTCAATTGGAAAGCATGCCCGGGAGGACGATCATCGTCCCATTCAAATAACATTAGTATTTGTCACATTTCCACTCATTATGTCTCTGCACGTCTCCCAAATACTTGAAAAAACTGGAATTCATTTCAATCCAATGTGCCCGGCTGTTAGAACTATCTGTTGAATGTTTTTAACAATGATTTAGTGCTCACCATCGAATGTTATGGCACTCAGATAAATTTGAAAAATCCGTGCGATTTTCTTCGTACACTAATGTTAAAATAAAAGTGTCTTCTCGGAGAGAAGGCAGAATGTTTTACCGAAACTATATAGCGATCAGATTGTAGTCACGGTCGACTTTGAGTCAAAGACACACACGACTAATGAGTCTCGCAGGGGCTGTGAAAATGAGTGAAATGAGAAAACAGATAAAACACAAAGTGGGTTCACGTTTGCGTTCTTTGGTTACCCGCCTTGCAAGATAATTATACAGGGAATCTACTCAGCTTGACATTCCTCCTCCAGTTCATTTTTAACGGACAGGTAAAAATTTTGTTCCACTTTTTCGCCTCGCTCTGGCATCGTAGGCCCATGGCTACTAATGAAAAGTAGTCGCGTGTTACCGGGTAGTGAACGAATCTTGTCAACCTCCATTTACATCTAGCTTCCGTAAGCCGTTAACCGTAGACCACATGCCACCTTAACCGTCAACTGTAATCACCATTTGCTATACCATACTTCTGCTCGCCTGGTTATGATAAAACTTTGTTACCTGTCAACAGCCGCGCATGACGTTCCAATTCCAATAACATGAAACCAGATACTCTGATTTCTCGAATCTGTTCACTAGGACTGTTTGTATATACTCACTACAAACACATGACTACGTAGACCCGTCCGTGTAAGGTATGTACTAATGCTGTGCGATTATTCAAAATTTCGAATAATTCGTCTCGAATCGAATCGAATCATTCGATTCGAAAATCGAGTCAAGTGATTCAAATTTCGAATGATTCGAATTTCCGAATGATTTGAGTTATTCGAAGTACATTCGAATAGTCGAAATATTCGAACCATTCGAAGTATTCGAAAATTCGAACGTTCCGAACTATTGTAAGTATGGAAACTATTTATATTTTTCGATTCGTCTATCAAAAAATTTGTACATATCTTTTTTCGAAATAATTTGAGTTTTTCAAATTGTTAGCTAATTTTCAACGAATAATGTAAACTTTCAAAAAGGATTCTGAATAAAAGATAAGATGCCGATCTCTTCCGAACGGAATTCGGCGCGTCACTTAAATAGTGCGTAGTTTCGTATGCGTAGGATACACGTTACGGATTTTTTATTCACTAAACAATTCATTATTAGCTGATATGAAGTGTATTTTCACTCCCGATATCTATATTTCAGTCTTATGAAAACTAGATATCCACGTGATATTGACATTAAAAGATGTATAACATCAGCTAGTACCTTCGAATTCGAACAAGATGCGATACTGTTTCGGGACGCGGAGACGTACGCTTTTCAGCGACAATATCACGTCGTCGGCCGATGAAAATGAGCGTCCGCTCTCTTATCGACCGAATATCAAGTACCGTTTGCCGAAGTTGCGGTATTCATTTCCTGAAATTTCTGACAGCTGCAGTTGTTTCTTTCAGATTCGAATAATTCGAATATTTCAAACATTCGAACGATTCGAACAGTCCGAATATTCGAATAGTTCGAACAATTCGAATAGTTCCAATATTCGAATAATTCGAATTATTCGATTCGATTCGATTCGACCACTATTCGCACAGCCCTAGAATATATGTAGCTATTTGGGTAGGTATAGGTATATATGTATCCATGTAAAAACTATCCTTCCAATCTCGGCGCGATCTCAGAAGTTCTTCAATATATGTTGTTTCCATTTGTTTTCCGTTCTTTAGCCCCAAGAACCGCGTCCGGCGCACGTAGCAATCAATTTATTTGGGTACGCACAAATTGACCAAACATAATAAAGCTGATTATTCGATCTCTCGAGTGGAAAGACTCCATGCGATGATATTGTTACGAAGGGTGAAATCACCCTTACATTTATCACACACACAGGTCTAGTGGTCATCAAAGTTGAAAGACACATACAAAATTAGAAATGAACTATCGGTTGCTACGTCAACCATCATTATTGTAGTCTTGTTTCATACTTCAAACTGATAATACGTATCTAGAATACAACCCACTTTTTGATTCATTTGATTCGCCTGTCTGTCCACTTTATTTCGCCTAGAAACCCATTTTCATTGCGTTGCAACTCAAGTTTTACAACAATATATTTATCGCGTTGATACCCTTAATTTTTGGGTTTCATTCGACACAGATCTGCAGTTCGTCATGTGAAAAGTACGTCGCCCATTTCATGAAGCAATGGTGCTCAAAATACTGTATGGAAATGTTGAAACAAATTCGCCATGCACAATCCGTTCGACACTAAGCAGATTTCATTCATGTAGTAAATAATTTCGGGGATAGTCATGAAAGAAGTCGCTTCTGAAAAAGACGAAAACTCCAGCCAGCTGTAGAATGAAACATGAAGAAATATGATACGCCCCTTTTTCTAACTCAGCTATGTTGAAATTGTACAAGACAATGAGTATACCGCCATGTGAATGCTAATATGAAGTTATTCTGGTAGGAATTCATCTTCGTAAAAGGAATAGCGAGTTTCCATCGGTTTCATTGTCACATCTATATCAGATACAAAATTGCCGTGACTTATCATCCGAATGATGAAAAATAGTAACAGCTACAGACAGTGGTGGGGTTATATAAGATCTTGTAGCTATTCGGCGTTGTCGATTCTGACAGGTGAAAATTGGACGAACCTTGAATTACCGTTGAACTTTCAACCCTCTCCGACATTTCAGAGTATCGAACCCCACAGAATCAATACCGCCGGGTGTATTACAAGCGCAAACGTGAAATTAATCTGGAAATTAGAGAATGGTAAGATTTTCAGTTATCGTTTATTGTATTTGCGATTGCCGACAAGCAAAAATGAAAACCAACTTCATGTCTATATCAGTTTCGGATAGGGCAGGCTCAAATTTCGAAATAGCCTGAAAATAAAATACATCATTCATTCGTTTGGCACATAGTAGCTGGTCGCTTCTATTTTATGATTTTACTAAACGAAATGTGTTTACCTACAGGGTACGCCTATTGTACTTACTTTTCACCTGACGTAGAGGTTTTTATGACGTTTGAAGATTGATGGGAAAGAGCCTGCATGATTTGGAATGGATCCAACCTCATATACTCACGTTAGTTGTGAATGGTAAATGAACCTCAAAGTGAATAGTAGTAATTCAAAGTTTCGCAACATATTATATTCTCGCATTTTTATCAATTTTCAAGTCCCTAAGAACAATTTCTCGCGGTAGTGACGTGATGTTTGAAAGGCACGTAGTTCTGGAGTCGTATAATACCACCAATCATGAATCATCTAGTAAATCATTACATAATTTGAAGATTCGCTGCAGTGTTCCGGAAAATATTTTCCTGAAACATGTGAAGATGATCACGGAAAAGCTTTCGGCTTAAGCAGTTTCGAAATCAACTGCATCGCGATGGAACGCAGCCGCACTTTGAAATGGTGCTTTTCCGTCAGGGAACAGAATGCAGAAGTTTTGGCCCTCCATAATTGCCAGCTCGTAATATCTTTCTCATATATCTTGCCTTTTAGCGAGATGTAAGCCAATCACCGCGACGTAAAAGAAGCACACTGAAAGTTTAGGATCAAAGATGGATAAGGTTTCAAAGTTGGAAGACGTGTGTACCTGGTTTGAATGTGAGACATATTTCCAGAACAAGGCGCGCCCGTGTTAGAGAGCCTTGGCGCTTGTGTGCCAGAGCTTAGCCGAGTCGTGGTATGCTTTGAAAGAGTGGGGCCACGGCAATTTCTATGTAACCACAATTTGCAAAGGTTTTCTTTGCATCGTCAAGTCGGAGAGTGAAGGATAATGTCGTTGGGAGGTAAAACGACGCGATAAAATGCCGGTTGTTTGAGTTTCTGAATACCTTTCCCGAGCACAACTCACGATCAGCCGTTGATGACTGCGAGAGAAATAATCAAGTAAACTCGTTCTAAATTAGTTCACGGGATGTATATTTATCGACGAAAAGAAACTTATCGCAGAAAGTGTAATAAAAAGTACGCGTAACAGGCTGAGGATCAACACGGACGGCAGGCTTGAAAGATCCTCCAATATTTATGGAAGTTGGTTCAATAAAAGTTTGCAATGAATTGCATTACCGACAGAAAGCACGATTTTTCCAGAATATTACTGATACAATATTGCGATTGCTTGATACCGGATTCATATCAGCAGATACTAAAATATGCTGAAATATGAACGACGCGTGCTATAGTCTCCTGAACAACAGTCCAGTAGTTTTCAACAGGATCCTGATTTATCGTGAATGATTTTCTTCATATCCATATTATATGGACTGTATAACGAATCCTCGCAGTTCCAATGGGAATTGCTATATTGAACATTCATTTGTCACTCTCTCTCTCTCTGTCTCTCATATCAGTACTTCAGACTTCTATTTCTTTCATATCAGGCTACGTCTTCGCGTGCTCATTACTTGGTGCAAATTCCCCAGATTTTTCTCCAAAACAAGACATTTTACCTCAATACCTCAAAACTCGCGTGGCCTATAACTATTATAACAACAATAATGATGGTGGATGGAAAGGTCCGCTGCTAGCCGATGCTCACGTGCTAGATCTCCCACATTATGTGAGAGTTGAGCTTAATATAGTATAGCTCAGTGATAAAAGCTTCGGAACAGAATAGTGTTTCGATGCTCTAAGATTTCGTCCTCCAGGAAGAAAGAGAAATACAAATTGCGCAAGGGGCAGTGCCATTATTGAATACGGACAGGGAAAGAGAGATGAAATAATAGTGTTGATGATGAGTAGATGAGTCAAGTAAAGTGATCGGAAACGGAATGAAGAAAATTATAGAAATGTACAACGAGAAGTTAACAGCAATTGACCTACGGGCCGGTATACGTAAAATCTAACAATCAGTAAAAGACGTTACATTCTTATACAACAAACTAGTGAAACTATTAAGCTGAGCACGCCAAACCATATCGTTCGTGCATAATATGTAGTAGGATAAATAGATCGAGCTAAATTACGCCGACGTACGAAATCTTGTAGGCAGGTATTGATCGAACAGTCTGATTTTCAGAAGACCCCGGCATTTCCGCGTCTTCTGCGGATAATGGCAGTATGCTTCATAAATTGGTGGCTGTTACTGCAAGAGACCAATGGTAAGTAGCTGTTTAGCGAAAATAAAAATATGGACGTCTGATTGAAGCTCCAAATTTCCGGAGCAAGCGTATGCTAGAGGCGTGAATGGATTCATGGGATGAGATGCTGGACCCGTATTGAAGATGTAATACGTCAAATATTGCCTACTGTTCACAACACTGAGCCAATTTAGACGTCGGTGATATGGCGTCATATGCTCATCGAATCTGGGGTTGTGGATTACATTAGCCTCTTATAACTATTCAGCGCTTTTTGCAATTCCAGACTTGTTTCGGCCGAAACGTATCCACAAACTGAACAACATTAATCCTGATGAGGAAATACCGAAGTAGGAATAACAGACACGTGGAGAGGTACGAGCAGGAATCTTCTTGAGATCTTTAGCTGATGTAAGGCTCTAAAAGATTTATTGCGGACGGTCTGGACATGTTCACGCCACGTCAGCGTGTTGTTTATGACGATACCCAGATTGCGCGCGATATCAGCATATTCAATCAAGCCATTACCTATAACTTGATCTCAAATACAGTATACAAGCCCATTTTTTTAATAGACCCGGCGCTGCCCACAAGCAATAAACGCCTTCCTTTAACCGCCGTTTAGCGCTAAAGAGTTTCGGTTTCCTCGGGAAACGATGGCAGCAATATCATTCGATAACCGTCACGCACCAGCTGCTAGGTCAGACGAAGCACTATTCGCTATACGCATGGCAGTCAATACGAATACTTCGAGTTAGATTGAGCTGTAACAGTACAAGCTCTCAAGCTCTTATTTCAGCTTGTACAACATTTCCCGTCCGTGTGCTTTCATTGAAGAAGAAACCGTAATATTGTGGAAAGTACGATATGTTGCTCCGTGTATGCAACATATTTGTGGTTTTTTCGCTGTGATCGAGTTGGCCAGTTTGAAAATACTTTTACAAGACGATATTCTAGTGAAGGAGGTAATCACGTTGAGTAAGAACTCATGGAAGTGAGCTTTTCTTCTATCCAAAATATGCTAGCCTTATCTACACATGTGAACGCGTGAAACTAGAATTGTGAAATCATGCGCCGTCTTCAATTGAGAATTGGAGTAAGGCCGCGCCATTTTTCTCGTTATTTGGGATCGAAGTGTACTCCATTTCATTTCAAATCAATAGCCTGTTTTCGGAAGTACTTTCCGCATGAAATTTCCGACTGAAATTTAAAGACGAAGTTCCATTGAGAAGTACAGCCATCGTGGGTGAGACAAAAAGCTAAATGGCTGAATGCACAGCTGATTTTGGTTTTCATTATACTCAGTTTTAGGCAAACTTATGTTCGGAATATATTGAAATGTTGTGCTCTGACGTATTGCAATGAAAGAAAAGGATGCTTCAATGAAAAGACGGTGTACATACATTTCCTGATTCCTATTTTGATTTTCGTAAGTGGAAGAAACGAATCTGTTCCTGCGCGAGTCCCAACGGTTGTTATCGGCCATCTGGAGTAAATGCAGAAGCTTTTCTTATCAAAGGAATAAAGGTTCCGGTCTGGTGCGAGACACTCGCAATATCTGACTGACGCTTACGTCTAGGAAATTCTTACTCGACTGAGGCGTATTTCGGTCATGGGAGTCAAATACACCGAGTTTTACCACAAGATCTAGTGAAAAGAATATGCGCTTCGTTTCAAGCTATGAGATTCAATCTTCGTACAGCATCTCAGTGGTAAGTTCGAGAAAATACATGAGGAGATTATGATTGTTAAAATGTTGGCACGGTTCGAAGTCGCTGACGATATGTTGAAGTAATAACCGCAAGCGCGTGAATCTAGTTTAGTATCTCATGAAATGATCCTAATTCCTGAGAATTCGTATTTATTGAATACGACAGGCATAAACCAGCGTCATGATCTTATTATCACTTGCGTGAATATGGAAAGTACATGTTCCATGAGTGAGATCGAAACGGGATACAATTACGTAATTGTTGAGCTGCCATCATTCATCGCAATTCATGCTACGATCCAATTTGGTTGTACGTGAATTCATGCTAGATCCAATTTGGTTCTATGTGAATGCCAGATAGTTACGTATACAGAGCAGACTTAATCTCAAAGGGCATTCATATTTTTGAGCATTTAGAATTTCAAGCGGCTTGGGTTATTTTTGTGACAAATGTCAGCCGTTAAATTGAAAACGAAATGGTGTGACTACGAGCACCATCGAAACGTGATTTGACTGGGAGTTTACCACAAGAGTTCGTTGATGGAGTCAATTGCTGAACTAAACGCCTCCCGAGTATAGTATTACCGCATTTGCGAGGTTGACGAATTACTTACAATTAGTTCTGGTGATAAAACTGCGCAATAACCGAGCCGATCGTGTTCGAGAAGCTACTAGAATATGATGAAGCAAAGAGGGAATACAGCTACAGGAAACTCGCCGCAGTGAGCCAAAGAAAGAAAGAGATGAATGCTCCAAACCGTACTCAAAGGATGAGACGAAAAAATTTACGGACGGGGGTCATTTCCGTAAAATAAATCCAGCCACATTCGACGGAACAAATTCAGCAGACCGCCTCCAGTTCAGTGTTAGGTTTCTAGTAAAAACGGATTGATTTTCAATCATTGAAGTGCAGGATTTCTTCAGACATAGGTTTTTCCCAAATTCTTGACGCTTCAACAACTCCGACATGGACGCCCTAAAATTGATTTGAATCGTAATTTTGGTGCATTGATCCTACGAACACGAAAGCGCGTTCTGCAGTCGATATCGATCAGTTGCAGTCGGGAAATTAACGAAAATATTTGGATCAGACGAAACATTAGTCAAAGGCATACTATTGGTGCGCTACAGAGCAGTGGCCGGTCCACAGCTTAGGATAGCTGGCCGACCGAGAAAATATGTTGTTCTGCCTAATGGCTGGGCGGAGAAATGTCGTATTATTCCCTTGAGTGCTGAGACCGCGAGGAGACGCTGGACCAGATTATGTCACGCGACTGTAGTTTGTCATTTCGGTTAGCAGCGCCATAAGATAAATTTGCGACGCTTTTGTCAGAGCACTACACAGTGATGAAGATGATCTTGCCACCTCGCGCGTCGCGTCGGATAGACGGATGATGAAGTATTGAACAAGCCGGAGCGTCGGTATTAAAATGAACACGTAACGCTACGTGTATTTCGCGTTCGCAACAACACCCGTGTACGTGCACAAACGTCGCCCGACGAAGTATTATGTGTTCAGGGGTTTCTACGGTATGATGTAATTTGGTGGGCACAATGATGTTCAGAGTAAGACATTTGCCGGAAGCGCCGAACGCCGCGCCGGTCCCTGAAGGAAAGACAAAATGCAGATAAATCCCCGAGGGAGTACTCACCCTACACTTTGGAAACTCCTCCTCGGGACTCGGCCTTTTCCAGCCAAGCAACGGCGGTATGCAGACTAGAGCGGACAAAAGCCATACAAGGGCGATCATGAGAGCCGCCCTAGCTGGTGTGCGTTTCTTGAGGTAGTCCACGGCCTGTGTGATACTCCAAAACCGATCCAGGCTGATCAGACACAAGTTCATGATACTAGCGGTACACAAAAGCACGTCCATAGCAGAGTAAATGTCGCACCACCAGTAACCAAATATCCAATAGCCCATTATCTCGTTCGCCAACGAGAAGGGCATAATAACAAGGCCGAGGAAAAAGTCGGCAACTGCTAAACTCGCAATGAACCAATTCTGAATATTTTTCAAAGCTTTCTCGGTCGCAATCGCAATAATCACCAGCATGTTACCGACGACTATGACAATCATAAGTAGCGTTACGACTATCGAGGCAAGGACGATATGCGGTAGGCTGTACCCCGAGGGATACATACCGCCAACGATGAATATCGTGTCGTTATACAGACTAGCGTTCCCAGCGTAGCTGTCGTTCAGGGACGCGTTAAAGGAGGCAACGTCCTGCATCGCTTCGTCGAAACCGAAGAGCAGATCTCCGCCACCAGCGCTACCGCCACTACCACCACCACCCCCGCCCCCACCCCCACCGCCACTCCCACCCCCACCCCAAGTCATGTTTTCTTCGGATATGGTGTCTGCGCCTATACCGCCACCGTAGTCCATATCGGTTTGGGAACTTGCCATGTTTTTATACGTCGAAACCCTGATCACAGGGTTTACCGTCTTCGACGGAGAAGCGACATGATCGTACCATCTACCAGGTACACTTTGGATTCAGCAAAATGTCTGTGAGGTGCATCCCGGGGGATATGGTTGTTCTTCTCTCCGCCCCCGCCGCCACCCTCCCCCCGCCCCGTTGATAGAGTACAGCTTAGAGTGAGCTAATCCGTCTGAGCATCTTGGAATTTATGTATTTGCCTCCTTATTCTTAATTTCGTTTGGCTTATGAATGGGGTCGGCAGTTTCAGAGTTTTAGGTATAATAGAATTACTTCAGCGATTGAGTCTCAGTTGATAATAAATTACCAGGCTCTCCGTTCGACCTTATTCAAAGGGGCTGAAAGCTGTGGACCGAATTTTTACACCTGTATGTTTGTTTCTGCTCCAGATTCTAGTTGCTTGCACTTCCTTTTCTAAGAGGTAAGTTTATTGCTTGTGTCATCGTTAATCTTCACCCGTTCCTGCTCGCGTAATACCATTAGGCGGGAAGTTCAACTTGGATCTCTATTTTCGAGCTTTGGTATCGATCGAACAAATTTCTCTGTTACGCCGAAAGCAGTTACGGACTGAGAATGAAAAATTGGTCCCGTTTTGTTAGCCTAAATTAAATACTTTAAGACACACAGTTAATATTAAATAGGTATAGGTCTATGGTGCGTCAACAGTCACTTGAGTTTAATCTGATCTCTTAGTTCTGTTTACCATTTAATACAATTCAAACTCTCTCTCTCTCTCTCTCTCTTTTACTCTATAGCTTCCTCTATATTTATACCTCTGTTATATCCTCCGTCGCCTACCTAAGTTTTAAGTTTTAATTTTTAGTTAGAATTAGGTTTCGCGCTTACAGCGCTTCTTCGAATAAGCTAGCTAAAATAGGCGGGGGGAGTCTAAGCCTTGTATACCCGTACTGCTCCGACCTGCTTACGTCTTTCAAATACCTAAAAACCTTGAAAGAGTGGACAATCAAAGGAAAATGAATAAAAATTGAGTACAGAGAGTACGCCCTAGCTTGTCGGCGACTATCTGTGCACGTGCGAATCGAATCACAGCGTACACGAGTATTTACATACACTTACTAATACACGTAATTATATTCACAGTTTCGATTGAGTGATATTAGAGTTAACGTAGGTATTATCAACAATGTAACAAGTATTACTAGTTAGCATCAATTTATTAAGTATTTGCAAAGCAGAGAGGTATGCATCGCGTTCGTAACGAAGGGCCGGGGCTCTTCGCTTTGCGGTTGTCAGCGCGGTATGTCGATTACATAAATACCAAAGCATAAAGTGTGACGTATGTATACTGCATGTATGCGGATACACATAGGTATATCCAACGAAGTATAACTACACGGAACAACGCGAAAATCCCAATAATTTGGCTAATTATTCGACCAATAATTATTAGCTTAGCTTAATCGTTTGTCCAGCAACTCACTTGCCTATGATATCTTCTCTAGCTTAAGCGGTATATATACAACTATTTACACAAATTATTTCAAGTCTTACTCGTATCGGTCTCACATCGCTTACAAAATCCCTTTTACAGTGTGGTGCTGCTCCACCACCTTTATCTCGGGAGTATTGTGATGAATATTCCCTCCTCGCCTTGTGCGAATGCCGTTATAGGATCGTTATTATCTGGGCCGCGAGGCCAAGGTGTATTAAAGTATTGGATATTTTCTTGGTTTCATAAAACGGTAGGTTGTACCACCGCGATCGGACGTCATGCTTGTTGTGAATTTCAAATTTAAATGTCCCAAATGAAATATGAATATTCTAAATCAAATATCTCAAGGTAAGGTCTTATCGGCGCTAGCAGCAACAGAAATGTTCCAAAGTCATACGCACCCTACTATGACCGCTGGGCCATCTTATTGTTAGAGCCGAAATTCTTTACACACCGTCTGCGTACTGACATCTAATACATTATTATAATAGCCGCGGTGTTAGTCGGCGGAAATCGGCTTACTTATATCGCGACAAGTCAGTGCCTAACATCAACAATACTGGATCGTCTTAACCCTGGCTATTGCATCCATTTTGGATTTGGGTTAAGCGCACGTGCTTTTTCCTTCTCACTCTATTATCTAGCAATGTTTTGTGTTAATGAATAACTTTTTCACCGTGCACGTTTTGCTTTCAAGTCGTACGCAAACCAGGCATGATAAGTCTGGGGGTGACACTAGAATCTGCGAGTATATCCTCCCTTTTCGCGATACGACCCCTTTCCCCTAGTCACAGGATTCTACAGATATTATTTTGAGGAAACTACCCCGTCCTGGGTCAAGCATGTTGCCCCACTCCGCTTTAAAGGGACTCTATCTCGCTGGTGGCACCACGCGTATTTATGGAAGATTCAACGGAACTCGAGTCACTTTCTGAGGCCGGAACAGAACTTGGAAAACTTCGATAGTCTGGATCCAGTTTTTCTTCCAGCCGGTGTTGATAGGATTGAATTTCACGTTGAGGTTAGTCAGTTGGCTGTAGATTCTAACGGGCAAACAGTGCACGAGGAACACTGTCAGCGACGGGTTTTTAACGGAAATATTTCCAAACTGACTGGCGGTACTTTGGCGATCCTAATTTTCATGCAGCTTCGAGTGGCCCCTGCGGCATCTTTTATTTTCACTTGGAATTCTCTCAATCAGATATGTGCCCGGCGAGGTCCCCCTCACTTTTATGCTGGAATGTCGATTATGTCTCTTCAACTTTTCACCACGATTTCGAGAGTCGCGATGTCCACGAAGTTTTTTCGATCTCGGTCTCTTCCTCTCTTCTATCTCCGTTTGTCGTTGACCTTCCCCCGTGCGCACATAATCAAACGCGCTTTGGACCAGTCTAGCTCGTTTGGTTTTTGCGGTAAGTCTAGTTTCTTCTCGGGATGAAATTTCTCTCGTCCATGATTTCAGCGACTAAATGCACCCTGGATATCTAGGGCATCTATAAGCCACAGTCCAGTTCTATCTAGCGATCCATGAGCTCTTTCATGCTACCTCGTCGAGGCGATGATGCACCCGTTGGTCCGGTTTTTCAGTTTTAATATTCCCGAGCTCATGCCACACACGTACAATATGCAGAGAGTACTTTTTCAATTCAATTTTAGTTCTATGCCAGATTTTAGACTCCGTAATTTTTATTCCTCACTCGGCAACTGACACCGCCGTGTAATATTTGCAATGTTTGCAGTGTACTGCTTGGCGAAAATTAGCAGCCTTGGGAGACCTTGACCGAGGCATCACGCAAAGATGTAAGGTTGGGTTGCCTGGCACCAACAGGCACCGCTGACGCGATTCTACTCTCGGTTCGGCGAGTTTAGTAGGGGTTGGCCAACCTAGGCCCTGATCCTCGTCAACGCCGACCCGTCGCAACAGAGGGCAAGACTTTACCCAGCGCTTCCGCCATCGAGTTTCAGCCCCAACTTCTTTTGTTCCTTCGCAAAACGCCTCCCTTGGAGTCGTCTCCCGTCTCTTAGCCTCCCTCGATTACAAAAAAAGCGTCTGACGCTGATTCAGCCCGCTTTAAAACCTATCGTGGCAGGTTCTTCAAAGCCGGGGACAACTCACTCACTTTGTCTTTGTACCAGTCCTCATGGTTATCACAATTTTTCAGCTCTCACCTTCGCACGCAATATTCTTCCTCAATTTTTTATTTTCGGTCTTATTTTAGTCCACTTTTCCGCAGCAATTGTGTAAAACTCTGAAGCACTAATCACTCTATAACCTTAGATTCGAAAAGGTATTCACCGTATTTCTGCAGTCAGGTTCGCAAGAGAATTCTTTCCGGCGACTTTTCTCTTTAAAGTTTATCGCACGGTCTCATCAAAAATTGTAAAGATTGAACCGCCGCACTGTAGGAATTGATACTTTCGTTGGAATATCATCCGATCCTCTGAAAGATCGTTTCAATTCGCCCGAATCACCAGTCCGCTTCGTACCGATGGGATTGCCGCTGATTGATTATATTGAATCCTTCCTCGAACGCGAATCGGAGTCGCCACCGCACTAGAATTTCGACTGGAAATCGACCCCGCCGCTAACCGTATAATCTTACGGCTTACCGTGGTATCTCATTGCTGATTCGGATTTAGGATTTAAGCAGCGGACAAAACGAGTATATTCTCTCTGCAATGACGGCTCGTACACAATGCAGATCAAGTAATTCCGTAGGTTACTTGAAGCGTTGCTCAATACTCATTGGACGCGATAGTAGTTTATTGAAATTTGATTGTGAGGGTTATTCGAGATTCATATCTCAATCCCGTGTTACTTCATACAGTTTCTGACGTTTACACTGCAGCCTAGCTCTATCACCGTTCCATCACGTGTATGGGAACCCGGCTGTTTGTAAGATTCCTCGCATGTGGCAGAAGAACTGAGGCAAGAATTCTGAAAATTCCGAGGACAGATAGTATATTGAATCGTGGAACAAAAATGAAGGGTTGAAACGCAGCTACCAAACGGCAGCCGATCAGAGAGATGAAAGCCACTGTCGTGGCTGTACCTAGGGGTCGGAACGTTCGGAACAAATACACTCGAATACGTATCTCACAAACCGACTTTACTATTGCCGAGGCCCGCGCGAGCAAACACACCGGATTGAGTGATCCACGTTCAAAAGTCTTGACAGTGTATTTTTGAATTGCCAAACGATGTGCAGCACGAGATACAGCCGATTTTCGATCGTTTTAAGCCGCGCTAACGTCGCTCTTGGGCAAGCGCCGGTCAAGCACCCAAGGTGAGAATTGGCCTACTGGAGGCTGCCAGGCGAGATCGTCTGACGGTACCAGCGACGGGGCGCCGTCTGACGGAGTCGAAGCTACAGGCGCACGCGTCGCGGCACCGCTGTAACAGCTGACAGTAGACGGGTCGACGGGGTAAACGGGCTAGCGCCCTCGCCAGAAATTGAACGGCTTCACATAAGCGGACAGGACGGACGCACGCGAAACGCGCGCAACGACTTGAGGTGGAAAATTCTTCAGTCAAACTCAGATTCCGACAGTATTTCAAAACCAATTTCCCAATTCGTTTTTCATCCACGCAAAACCACATATCGCAACTTTCAGACATATTACGGAACCCTAAACTTCAATACAAGTAGCACGCGCACAGATCAATTTACATTATAGCACCCCATCCGGCTTTTTCAGTTACTTTCGCGAACGACTCGATATTTGAGTTAGAAGTGAACACGAAGAGGCGAGGAAGGATAGTTACTGAAGAAAGGAAAGAGGGCGGCGGAAGGGGGAGGGGGGGGGGGGGGGCTGTGAGGGGTACTTCACCACGTTTCTGCGACAATATGCTTTCGCACCCCATCGGGAATAATATCGCCATTGAGCGACAATGACCCGATTTTCCTCCTTTCAAAGAAAAAGCTAGTCTCTGAATTGAGAAAGCCTGCGGTTCACCTGATCCGTCGATCCGGCTGAACCTTATGGGACGATGTATCAGCAAAATATCTCGTAAAGCACGAAGGTTATCATGAAAGTTCAGTGGTGCTTTTTGGCCCTAGTATAATTATGCGTCACGTTGTTTAATGTATCATTAGTTCACAACCAAATTTCAGGCTGAAATGTTATGGTGGGACAAGAAATCGTGGACAATCCCGAGAGATTTGTAACGTTGAGCTCGACGCTTTTCCGGGCATGAACTGGTTATTTCAGTTGACGAAGAAATCCAATATCCTTCAATTATTGACACGAAAATTTGATCAATGGACTTGTATGGTCTTCGACGTGTGCCTATTATCATACTTGAGTAAACCGTTTATATCTACGTTATTGCGTTGAGCAGAACGTAATGTTACTCGTAATGTGAATTCCGTCTTAAGAAATAATTATTCACATTCATATTTTTAATTTAAAAATTTCACTGAACCATCCAAGTCTGGTTGATCCTTCCGGACCTGATTTGAATTTTGTTGGAGCGTTTGGCGAGTGTTTCTTTGGTTATTCTTGTTTCATGTTTCTCAGTTTTCTCTTCTCATTTTCCATGCGTTTCACCATTTGGATATCAAGATCCAGAAAATCCAGCTATCCAAGCGTAAGCTCCCCCACTCCTCCGGACAGGCGGACTTTGCAGGTCTGCGATTATAAATTCAAGTTAACGTCGCTTCTCGTTATTCTTACGCTCGATTGCCCCGTAATAGGTGGCGGATAAACGAAAGAAGAAGGAAAAAAAGTTAAAAAGTATGAAAGGCTGCCTTATACTTACTTTCGAACACCATTACATCCCAGTGCATTCAACGTCGAGGCTGTAAGATTTTTATTAACGTCGCTTTCAAACGATCATCGACAAAGCACTCGCCCACGAAGCATCTAATAATTTATCATTCGTGATTTTAATTATTCAATGATTATGGTCATTAGGAGGCTTCTCAATGAAGCTAATCAGGGTGTCCGGCAATGTCTCGTCCTCCCTTGGAAAGTACAGCCGTGGAGTGCTAAACGCCAGCGTGAAATACGAATCGAATGGAAGCCGCCCAATTGGTGTATCAGCTATATGTCTCGAGGTGACCAAATATAGTAAATACGAAACTAGAATCACCACTTGCGAGAAATAGGAAACTGTGAACGAACAAGGATCCAGCGGGGCACAGCGACATGCATTTGCACGTCGAGTCAAAGTAGCCGGCGCTTGAGGTTTCCGGGCAATCGATCGGTCCCTTCTCGAGTAGGACAGACCTCTTCCGCCTAAAAACACGGGCGTGTTTCACGCAGATAAACCCGCCGGCATCGTCGACGCCCTAGGCCCGCATTCCTCTATCCTTTGAACGAAGGTCGTCCCTGTAGAAGTTTCTCCAGAGTTTGGGATATCTCCGCATACTTGGCGGTAGCGTTGTTAGCCGAAGGCCACGCCGCGCAGTGGCGTACGTCGCGTTGTTCCATCCGGTGTGGTGTTACCGTTGGCATCGACGTTATACGTCTGCACAATCGCCGCCACCACCGCGAATCTGCAGGTTAGCTATGGTTGTAGAACAACACCGGCTCAGAGAACTAGTTAACAAGTTCTTCGGGGTCTAGATATGGGTGTACGGGATCTCGGGGTCAAGTAGTGGAGTGGGACACGACGTGCCAAACATCGTAGAGATCCCTCTGGCCCTGGAGGGTGTTCCGGGCCGTTCCCCGTTCAAGATGTAGAGGGTGACAGGGCCCAAGCAAACGCGCAGCTACGTCGACTTGCGATCGGGTCACGAGGGAATGGTTCTCGCCCACGACGACTGCCCTTTCACATCACGGGTCATCATTGCACCACCGCCCCCTCGTGCGGGAGCATGCTTGAGATGAGGCTGGGGAGAGGCACCGAAGCTTTCAACGCCGTTTACCGACGCGCTGACATTCGAGCAATGACTATGTACAGACGAAGTTATACGCCTCATCGCGTCGTCGCCACGTGACAACCTTCACGAGCAAAAGTGGCACAGCTACGTATGACTATAAATAATACATCTAGAGAGGACGGCAACACTCGGAGACGACTCCCCCGATAAATGCAGCAGGGGAAAAGTTCGTTTCGGTATGCACGTGAACGCGAACCACTTCTCTCAATTAAGTAGGTATAGTTAAATTTGGATGTAGCAAATTTTGTCAACATTTTACCGTCGTGAAACAATGAAGAATATGAGAGAAGGAACTAGTTACGTCCATCGAGCTTGTGGTTTCGATGCATTGGTACTGTAAACCAAGATTTCAGGCTTCGGATGACAAATACACCTTGAAATGAAATATTTCTGTAGTCTGGTGTGCGCTGGATAAATTTTTGAATATTCCGGTTCCCATGGAAAGATGCATAAATCTGTATGCAAACGGGTAGAATCTGATAGCAACAGACACATCCCATCTGATTCTATACATTTCTTTGCATCCTTTCTGTACGTATCTGAATCTGCGTCTATCCGAATTTTTGTCCATGAAGCTCTGTTGCTTACCATTCACGAGTAACATGTGAATGTATCTTTCGGTTTCCACTGATTGCAAGTTCAGTTTTACATTCGAGCTTCCGTTCAATTCTTTATGACGAGTAAAAAATCTCACTGTTCTCTGTGTTCAAAAGTCTGATCTTTCTATGATATAGCTTCGAAAGTAAGCTACAGCCACATGCTACAAATGTCGTACGCGCGTGTGTGTGAATCTCCTGCAAAACCACGGATCAACGGTGATCGAACCTATTCCAATCTTTTGGGAGAGGAATCCGCCTTCTGGGCTTTTCAGGTCCGCGCGTGTGTCGATCTTACGGGAGCCTTGAACACCCTGCGTCTGCGATAGTCAGGGAAAAGTATGTGACATGGGAAAGGCCGAAACTTGACCAATAAAACGACTGACTTAATACATCAAATCGAATAGCGGACCATTTGCCATTTGTGCGGCATTTTCTTTTACGCGCAAAATCGTTGCCAAGTTTCATTCAACGCACAGAAATTCCTATTCTGCGGATGATCGACACTTGGTAATCAATATGAAATTATAGTTCGCGTGGTAAAAAGATGCGCCGTCTACACTGTTCATGGTATATATATATATATATATATATATCCATGGCTAGTGTGAAGAAGAGCGCAACTCAGCAGTGCGGAAAATAGGAGTGGTTCTCGGTTAAATGGTAGCTGAGCAAATAGAAAGAGTTTATCCCAGCAGAGTAAATAAAACATAGGGAAAAAGCATTCGCTTTTCCGATCAGACTTTTCTATATAAGAAACAGAGACATAGTCATACCTCTTTGTTTGTTGAGTAAACATGAGATAAAAAATTGAATATCAAACTAAATCCGCCTAAAGTAGAAAAATTCGTCGACGTATTCCTTGACGGTAAGCCTCGGAGGCGGTTAAAATTTGGTACATATCCAGATTTCAGCTTGTGATATAAGGGGTGAAAATTTTCACGAGAGTGAACTTTCAAACTCGAATCGGCACACCCGTAACTAGTGGCATCACCTATACACGCTGGAATAGGAAAAAACAGATGTAAGCCGTTGATATTCGTCAGAGTAAGTGACATGCCCACACTTGACGATGTAAGAGAAGAAAATTCGTTGGATTTCAGTGTATTCCACATGCTCTAGCTCGAATCTATTCTTCATAAGTCGTGGAATACATCTATTCCATATCGTGGTATGTGAAACCAGTCCCTGAAGTTCTCGAAAAAAGGAACGCGCGTAATCCGGCATCGATGGACGATGCTGTCGCTGGACCGTTTGCTGTGAAGATTCTACGCATTGATATATATATATATATATTCCACGAGCCATTGTGTCAATTTTTGCTTTAACTTACGGTTGTCTTGTCAAACAGTTGAACGACTCGAGGGTTTAGGGGAGAAGTCAAATTCGGGTAAGTCTGTCTGCGGATCGCCGATGAGAAAATGGTCGGGCGTTAGGGCGATAAGATCGCGAAGGCTGAAGTGGATGAAGGCGTTGAATGTTTGGATTTGAGGACAGCTTCAATTTCGAAAATGGAAGAATCAAATACTCCTAAGGCTCATAAGTCGTGAGCCACTCTCTTCATATGATGCAAGAAGAACCTAGCTTCTGCTGCCCAGATTCCTCCAAAGTATGGGAAGAAAACATAGCATTGGAGGGCCATACTACGTCTCCTTAAGCCAGATGCCCTTCAATAACAATGTTATTTGTAGACCCGATCTAATACTTTTAGCTCGTTATCGGCTCCAACAAAATTCATGCGGTTGTCTCGGTATAGGTCGATGAATTCATCTGGTCGAGCGATGATTCTGATTAATGTAGTGACAATCGGTAGTCATCGGTAGTCAGGTCATTCACGATTCCGGATTCGCGGTTTTCACAACCATGCAGATACATAGAATGTCACCCAGCCAAAGACGCGATTGCGATTAGGTAATTTACTTTATTCTCTGTAATGTACAAGGGTCCACGACGATCCTCTCCCACGTTGCAAAAGGTTCTGCCTCTACAAGCAGAACGTCGGATTGATTTCGCATACTTGTTCAGATTGCTGGTAGTTTCACTCCCTGCGTTCGGCGCAGTTCCGAAGATCGAGTAGAATTTACTTTGACTCTCGTAATCCAATGTCGGCATTGCAGGGAAGAGAGTGTCGTCTGTGTCCCATCGCGATGACAAGTGTGATATTCTTGCGGGACGGCGAGCACTGCAACCTGATAGCTCCTGCTTAGATATAATGATCTGATGCTGAATTTTTTTCCAACGAATCCTCTATCACATTTGGATTTCAGTCCTACCGTCTTGAGCAAGATTCAGCTCTCACATCGTGAATAGACCACGAGCATTACTCCTTTCAGTGAATCGGAGACAACAGGCAGCGACTCATTGTCCAGTGTTGTGAAATTTGAGAACCTTTTTTAGAATTCGTTTTTCGTTGTAATCAGCGAGTAGAGAAAAGAAAGGCCTTCTCTTCCTCCGCAATTTCTCATGCGGTTACCAGCTGTGCGTTCTCCTTTTCACTGAACTATGATGTTCGGGTTACCCAGATTGAATTATAAATGAAATCTTCCGGTGATTTTCTGTGCGGGATCTGTTTCGCGTATTCCTAAGTACATAGATCGGGCTTCTCCATAAAATTGTACACATTATAAACATTATAAACCACGAAAGAAAGTACTTTGGGCGGGAGCGTTATGCCCTCGAATCGTCCCAGGAGTAGACATCGTTAAGATCACGTAACATACCTTGTTGAACGAATATGTAGAAATCAATCGGCAGCACAGTGGTTTTTTCGGAGTGACTCGGAATCTCGCGTATCAGAATGACGCGTTCAGTTTGTCCTTGTTGTCGACTGTACGTTTGTAGAGACATGTTCCATGTGCATTGTGCATTTGTGCTTGTGTCACGGAATCAATGCAACTGGGTGCTCCGTGGACCTCCAGATGCATCATAGCACGGAAATTATATCTGATCGATGTGAGGGAGCTGAAAGACGGACGTAATCCATTCCGTCTGTGAGCTTGGAGGTATATTGACTCATTCCAATCGAGCTTTCTCTGCCAAAGTTTCTGTAATTAGCCTATGTGGCACTCCATCCTCCACTATTGATTTCACTGTGACTATCATTGGACCTAGCATGCCGAGCGAATCAAATACTTCCGCCGTTTCGAATAGAATGTTACGTTTGGTAATTTTTCCTGCGATTTTTATTGATCTCGCGGTAGAAATAACTGCATCTTCTTGCGACTTCCAATGTTTTTATGGCGGCATCCTCAGCCATTGTCGGTCGTAAGTTCATACCGGCCTCAGGTAGTCAAGGCGTCAGTAAAATTGAACAAGAGATTTTAGTGAATTTTTATTCAGAAGACTTCCATTTGTCGGATCATACTATGGACGGAAACGCGAGGCGCGGCTCGGATAGACAATGAGAGCACGCGGAAGCAGGCAAAAAGAGACATCAAAAGAATAATGATATATCATCCGCATACGTAGGGACCGAAAATAATTTCATGGATTCGTAGTTCGTTCAACGACTGGAGCTCCCGAAAGGCGGGAATAGGTTCGGTCAACGGCCACGCGTGCTCCTCTAGATCTGACAAACAAATCTCGTTCTGCCGGCAGCGAAATGCTACATGCAGATTTGTTTCGAGCCGGAAAACATTTCTTTCATGTTTCATAAACTTTATCAATGTTTCATTTCCATTCACTTGTTGGGCCCAGACTGTATGCACGCCGATCTTCAGAGGGGTCTAGAAAATTTCGTCTTTTTATTAAAGAGAATATGGAGGGCAGGCTGTTGGTCGCCCGAAAAAACTATATAGCTGACTCTTCATACAGTCTTTTGACATTTGACGCTAGCATTGTAAGTATGTATGGAAAAGCAGATTCAGGGCAAAACTGCTACAGTTTCTTTTCGACTTTTCAACAAATGCGTATTATCAACGTTATGCTTCTTTTTCTCGATATGAAACCAGCTGTAGCAAGGGAAAACGGGCTGAAATGTGGAAATCGGTCACCGTGATCACCGGGTGTCAGTTACCCGACCATTTCCCTCACACGCACAAGGTTGTATTCGCACAAAAATTGTAGTCAGCGACCATCCGGAGCTTATTTCATCCAAACAATATGAAGTCTTCGTTGTTCCATGCCTACTGTGATGAACCGAATATAGGCGATAACTCAAAGTCTCCTCCAATCGCCATACACGTCCGCAGTTGGCAACAAACATTCTGCGAAACTTATTACTCGGGGTCCTTCGAATTCGCTCCAGCCCGACTACTTTTTATACTATCACGGTACGCTGACTTCCAAAGGATCGTCCCCAATTTTAAGATTGGATATAGTAAGGTCCGGCTGGTCGTGCCTGACAGCAACTGAACTGTGGTATGTAGCGAGCGGGAACTAATGACGAAGTGTGCACCTCATTTGAAGTAGTGTACCTATTCGTTAGACTTCATTGCGCTGCTACGGATAGGAAGATGCATACTATCCTTCCTTGGCGGCCTAGGCATTCCCTTCATGGTTATCGGTTTACCATGAACGCTTTCATCATTTTCTCCGGCGTATATATTGTCTGGTGGATCTTGTGTTGTGGGAATCCTATCGCCACTCGGCTAACCGACCATTCTGATTGGCTCCGACAACGAATCGGTTCAACATTTAGCAGATGTGCCACACACGCTTCTGGGCTTTGAGTAAAAACGATTCCATGGTGTCGATGATCGGTTTCTGTTTTCTTTTTCTCAACCTAGAAGGTCTCAGGTGGCGCAGCGTTACGCCATGTTACTTTTAGGGCACCACTTTATTCTGAGCTGTACAGAAGATTCCAAAACCACACAAATGTTGTACAACAAACTTTGTCAGCGGCCTATTCTTCCATGCAATAATATATTAAACATTTCCACTAGGATGGGTCGTGAATAACTTTTTTCACAAGTCGATAATGCCTAAGCTGCAAAATGTTGTGGATTCTCTCAAAATTAGAGCAGGAGAAAACAGTTCATAATCAAACGTCATCTTGAGGTGCCCCACAAATTGTGAAGCTTGAATATCTGTAAATTGATGTTCACCTCTGAAAATTCGGTACAGAGTTTGTTCTCGCATAGTCGTTTCATACAATGAGTCGTAAACACGTGGTAGAGTAAAACGGGAAAAGAAGTAATCTTATCAATTAATTTGATTAACATGGTGATAGTGAAAGATGCATTGTCCGTCAGTTCTTACATGGGAATTCCATTTTACTTCTTTCCCAAACATAATCTTGTCACACATTAATTTCGGATTGGAATACACTCGCCGGGAAAGAGAGAGTCGGAGGTAGGATGAAAGAAGGGAATGAAATATATTTTTATATATTTTTGATCAGGAAATTGCTGAAAAATTTGGCGTCCAAATTATTTTCGCATTGAATCGAAGCTAGCTTTGCAATGTGAGAACGAGATCGAAGATGAAGGGGTGCTCTCGAAAGTATGTATATACATTCGTACAGTTTTTCGTACTATATTTAACGAACGAATGCATTCATTTTTTATCACGAACGATCGACAATTCTTAAGATATAGGATATTAGTTGAATTGTAAATAGTATGGACATCGCCGTTACTCTCAATCAATTGAAGATTGAGTGAACGTCACCAGTATGAAAGTTGTCAGTTAGCTTTCCAAATTGTGAAAGATTATAACTTGAAAAATCAAATTTCATTCTTGAAATTATCTGTTACGATGCATGACGTCGAAGAGTGCATTACACCAGCGCATGCTATCTAACTTCGATGGCATATAAGTTAATATGAACTGCACTTGTGTTCCTGATTTGAAATGAAGTTCCCATTCTTCGTTCGGTTTTCTCGGCTCCACCAGAGGCTGCAGGCAATTAATTTCTGTCAGACTTTTTCAATCTGTGATAAGACATGGACGCAAAAATTTTCTATTTCCGACACATGACGGATGTCCATTGCGGATTGAACGAGGTTCTTCAGCTGATGCTCCCGCCGCGGAAAATTGTTCAAAACGAAAAGGTTTTGGTTTGTGGCTTACGAATATCACCAATCATTATCCAACGACTGGATGCCAGTAGCATTGAATCGCGACATAGCTATAAACAGCAACTGAGAGGAACGGTGTGCATTGTGAGGGAAAGTTTTTTTTTTTTGTTCTTCTTCTTCTTTATTTTTGTTCGAGAAGAATGCTAGGTAATAGTTGCTATGGGTTACTGTCTCTTGGCTGCAGTGAGGCGTCCGTAGTACGTATAATATGAGACGTTGACTTCCGCAGTTAAATGTTCAGCGCCTGAGACTGAATGTGTTAACAGAAAGAGCATAGGAATTGTAAGTTTATTCTCAACCTCTGCGAATGCCCGTCCTCTCTAGATGTGGTCGAAGGTGGCGGCTTGAAGCCCACACCCTGCAGTAGCGTACGGTTGATCAAACGTTGAAACGTTTGAGGTCCTTTGCTGCCGAATTGTAGAAGCGAGTTCAAAGAATCCAAAGCGCAGAATAATCGCTGCCTCAACAACATCCTCGAGTTTGACTCATTGTAAGATTTGGTAAAAGATGCGTACGGAGTCTACCTATGTGGTCGTGAAGATGTTTTCGACGTAGAGGAATTGCACTAAGTTCTCGATGTGCTATAAAGGTGAGCGATTTGGAAATCCTTTTCATATTGCTGGAGCGATAGTTTGTGCTCATGAGGCTACCTAGCATCATTCTTCGAAACTACGTGCAAAAGCGATGTCTATGGGCTCTCAGAAGGATACATCGATGCCTCGATAGAAGGGTACCCTATCTCGAAATTCTGTTGAAAACCCAACTGTATTTGATATGTTGAAGATATGGAATATAGTCTGCTCTTCAACCGGATTCCGGGATTCTTGGTTTTTGTTAGTGTCAGGTACCTCTATGGCAAGAAACTATTGAGGACTATTCGCCAAACTATGTGAACAAATAGGTATTGTCGAGTATCCGGGAGTAGTTCAGAAGTTTAATGGTCTACTGCTGACAAAACTATTACAAAAACCACACGAAATGCCATCAAATTGTACTCCTTATTGGAACTGTTGGCCAGAATATGTGATTCGTAACCAATAATTTGTCTAGATAAAAACCTGATGTTCCTACTACTCTCACTTCACCACTAGAAAAGTGTAACTTCTTTCAGTAGTAACTTTTCATAGAATAGCTGTAATAACCATAAGTGGGTGATAATTATTGCAGCAGTAATTTATTTGTCGCATCTAGACTTTCATTCTGCAAATGCGTACTCACATACGAAAATATACGGCAGAAATTGTATTGCCTTATGAATCGCTTAATATAATTGGTGTCGAACTGATCGTATATATCTTCCTTCAACCAAATATCCAATGATGATTATATATAATACGGCATATCTTTCCATTTTCTTTGCTCAGATATCCCGAAGTTTCTCGTTTCATAGATATTATGTTTTCAATTCGAATTGATAGCTACTGATTGCGAAATATTTGAGAAACACGTTGAACAGAAAAGAACTCTTTCTCGTGATATTTTGTTTCGCAATACGGTGGTCAAAATCAGGATAAAGTCCTTGTTTGTATAATTGCAATGGCGAACTTCTGTACCGCAAAATACAAATCGCTGTGACTTTATTGTTCCTGTGAATTCCGACCCGTCGATATTTTCACAGTTATCTAGGAATTATACGTTGGCCTCGAAATTCAACGAATGATCCTGAATAGATGGATCTTGACTGGAATCGGTAACATACGGTAATAAAAACTGTGGAGTAGTTTCTTCCAGGTTTTCCTTTATTCACGATAAAAATATCTGCGAAGGTTTCTCACTGTAAATCGGATCAATAAATAACAAAAAGTGCCCACAGACAGTCTCAAAGCGGTGGGTACCTGTCTACGTGAACGATATCGAGAGCTTTTGTAACACTGGTTTGCTATAAGAAACGTTAAAATACATCAAAGGCTATAGGTCTCGTTTTTCCGCATTAGGTACGCATCAAACATTTCTCAAGAAGTCGTCTTTGGCCGCTTTGATGTGATTTTTCTCGGAAGCAGGAAAGAAACAACTTTTTTGTGACGTACTTTTCACTCGGAATTCCGATCCTTGTATAAGATTCATAGGTATATATATGGTTATATCACCGATGGATGTGCGATATACATGTCTGAGCGGATTCACACCACGTAGGTATCCTTGAACAGGTGGAGAATACATAGATCCGTGTATCATCAGAAACCTTTCGCAGTTGAACAATTTATTATTCGGGTACTTAGGTGGGTTTTTTACATTGACTTATTCCCAATGAGAAAAGGCATGTGCTGAAACGGGCCTGAAATTCGATAGCTCTTTAGAGACTGGCAAAAGTTTAAGCACAATGGCGTGCATTCATGGCCAAGCGTTTCCTCGTTAGGACAAACTCTTCTGAATTCAACGATAGCATGGCAATTTAATTTTTATCATCTGAAGCCATGTTCTACATCTTTATTCGACAATAACACGTTCGAATTTGGGATTTGGTGGGTGCCAGAGCTGTTGACACAGGCGAGGGTGCAGAGAGCCAAACAGCTAGTATACGATCGAATCTCTGTGAATCTAACCTGAAAGGAAAGGCTAAAGGCCACCGGCTAAGGGCTCAGGTCCAAGGGACTGAGGGTAAGGCCTAATTGCCTGGCTCACAAGTTCTTTACCTTTTTAAGAAACGGGGCTTTAATCTCGCCCAGTTACCGGCAACGGTTGAGCGATCCCATTCCGAATTTGATACACGTGAATTAGGGAGCAAAGAGGAGCTACTGCGGCCGAAAAGAATTCCTAATGAACTAAACTGTGTTCGAAAAGCAGCCTCCACAGCATTAGGCTATAGTTCAGTGACGTAGTCGGTATACTGATGCCCGATGAAAGTCTCGACAGGTCGAACGTAGCTTGGAGTCACAGAATCTGCTGCTGTTCGAATTGTTTCCTAAAACGAGTCTCAAATCGCCTTAACCACGTGCTGATTTTATATAGTAGGAACCAAACTATACTCCGCACATATTTCTCAAGAATGATCAATTCCTGACATACTCATACGCCACTACTCTTCTCCACTAACACAAAGAAAATACCAGAAAAATTCAGATACAAGTCTGACTCCTCTGTTTTGCGTGTACTTAATATTTTTCCATGCGCCCCCGGACTCTGTCAGGGCCAAACCGACTGATGACACCTTCCACGTGTTGCTGCCTCTCTTATGCTCTTACCACTGACGAGGAGGAGGGCCCCGCCCTAGTGACGTCACTGATCGAAGCGCCCCTGCGTTAGTACTCGACGTGCGTCTATAACCACCACCCGCGCGGGCGCGCGCCCCTGTGTGTCTGCATGTGCACAGCGGTGCGGGAGCCACGCGGAGAGGGAGCGGGGCTATCGACCCTAGCGGGGTGCGCAATGCTATCGGCATCGAGGCCGAGAGGTAGGGGGCGGTAGTGACGTCACGGATGCTTTACATAACCAAGTAAAAGAAGCAACGTGTCTGTGTTGATGGTGGCCCAGAATTAGGAAAGCCTAGTGCAAATCCTTTTCATTTTTACGTCGCAACAGGTTACCTGCCGCAATTTTCATTCAAAAAGCCTGTGGTAAATCATTCCTCCGCTTCGCGAAAGAAGATGATCATTAACGCGAGAGTACCATTATGGCAGTAATTAACTCTGATTAGTATTGCGCACTGTTTCAAATTAGATTTGACATATTGCGTACATGCTCCATCAGCGACGAGGACCGTCATCAATACCTACCTGTCAAAGGTATTCCATCTACATGAATTCGTTGAATTTTTTCTAACCAATGAGATCAGAGACTAATGTCGGATATAAGCGACCTCGTGAGCGTGTGATCTATAGTCTGCGAATATTCAGTGCTCAGCCAACTGAAGTTGGAATCGATTTCGGAAGCTCGTAAATCCAAGCTAAAATACGTAAGGCAATTGTATTTGGTACGCAAAGGAAGATAAAAAAACACCTTGTAATTGGCCCAGAGTCAGCAAGTAATTGATTGAACGGACAGCCCTGCTGCGTGCTGCAAATTACAGTCCATTTCTCAAGTCACTCATACTCTTCTGGGACTTGTTGTCAGAATAATATAATAAGCACCTTGAAAATATCTGATTCTCAGGCTGGATGTTTTCCGTGATGAACAAGTCATCCTAGACGCCATCCACGTGCAGTTCGATTAGCGTTCTTCTGACGGATGGGCTGGTTCGCTATCTTGATGGAAGACCGATTCCATTTCTGTGAGAATGAAATGGAAGTGTAGTCTTGTCGGAAAGAGGTAGACGCGAACAGGGTATAGGGGATGCAAAGAGCCGAGAGTGAAATTGACGAGTGAGAGACGTAGTGAAAATTGAGAATCGTCGATGTGCTACCGTGGGACGGAACCGCCTGCATTCGTAAGGGGGGAGGCAGAGGCACAACCCTGCATCGACGTCATCAGCTTCAAGTTCTCCGCAACTGGGTCACGGTGGACAACGTCATAGTGACTTCGGTATAGGCGGCGCGTCCTAGTTTTTCGAGCGGAGCTCAGGAATCGGGTCCCCGTGACCGAGCCGCATGCCAATGCTTGTGGCAACCAGTTGCCTCCACCGTTCAATGTAACTCTTCGACTGAATTTGGCAGCACAGCACCGTAATGTGATCGTGTTGCATTTGGTTCGTCTTGAGGATTCGGGATTTCATTCGCAAGTGGCGATGGTACTACTTACGTATATGAATGCCTGTTTGCCACCCCGGGGTGCGGGGGGATCAGGTTGTACCGACCATTCATCCACGCCCTCCTTCTACATGCCCTGTATTCCACGATCGCTGGATATATTGTGCTCCCCATTGAGGAAATTCAGGTGGCAGCCCATGCGGTTTCCCAGCTGAACCATATAGTTTCCTTTGGGTTCCTATAGCTGAAAACCATTAGATTCCCCAAGGGAGCCCGGTGGGTTTCCAAGAGAACCATGCAGATTTCCAGAAAAAACCACGCGAGTTTCCATGTCAGCCATCTAGATTTCTTCAATGGCCATCTGCATCGCCCTCCATGCCGTCTGTGAAGATAAAGTGGATGAAGAAAAATGGAGCTGGGAGAACTTACCTAATGAATTGCCAACGATTGAAGTATGGCCATTCGTCGTACGGCGGCCGCAGAACCCATCCACACCCCGAATGGATGACCTCGGTGCCTATTCACGCTACTCACAGTGATTTATGGATTCCATGTGATATTTTTTCAGTTGACAGAAATGCCAACCAGGATTATCACAGTTATGAAAAGCACTGGAACACGGGATGGTGTTTATGAGAATGGTTAAGGCTGGTTAGGGATAGTTGAGGGAGACGGTGATGCAGAACGTCCTCTAAAAGTCATGACTATATCTCCTTTATTTCTCACCCTCGCGTTTGCTCTCGTTGCAACGGACGAGGCGATCTACCGTGTCTATTACCTCCCCGGGGCTATTATCCGTTTATTGGTACAGTAAGAGTTACCTTAAGTATATTCGTAGGACGATTTCGACGATGGAAATGACTGTAGATTCGCTTAACCGTGGTAACGGGTCACAGCGCGTGACGGTGGCCAGGTCGGCATGCATTCATGATGATACTGGCGCGTACGTTCTTTTCTTCGTAGGACGTGCATGTGTGGATGAGTAGTGTTACGACCGATATTTATAACGCTCTGGATACCTGGCGAATCACAAATTATTCAGGTAGGTAGATGACTACCGTCGGCTTATGAAAGGCATACTGAACCGTTAGCAATATGGATTTTTATCATTGAAGATCATTGAAATTCCACGAACTCATTCCAAACCTAGAAAATCTTTGAAATGTTTTGAAATCGCATAAAATCGCATGGAACTATTCGACATCATTTGAGATATGTTGAAATTGTTTGACGTCATTTGAGATCCCTTGAAATCATTCGAAGTCGTGTGAATTAACTCTCTAAAATCTTTTGAAATCCTGAAGTCTTGGAAATTTGTGTACACCGGACGTATGAGGCTCAGCCTTCAACTGATCCTATACGAGGATGAATTTCTTGATAATTGACGGATCACAGTCACTTCGAGTATGATAAGAAAAGCCTTCGTCATTGTAGCGTACAGTATCGGTCAGTGTATAAAACAGCCAATTATGTTTTGAAACGACTCAATTTGTGTGTGATAATGTTTTATCAATGTTTACTTGTTGGAGGATGAACTCAGATCATTGAACTCCCACACAGGTTCACAAGTTCAAACCCCGCTGCGTTGTTTCCATGATTTGTTTACTTATTGGCATACTCAGTAGTTTTGTTCGTGATAATCACTTTATAATTCGTTCACGAAATGTGGAAATGACTTTTCGGCCTCTATCCTGAATTATTAGCGGGCGACCATTTTGTGTGAATAATAATAGGGTCGCTATAAACTCTGTTTGGGATCTGGTGGGTTGAAATTGGCTGACCCCGTTTCAGCATCGGAAGGTTAATGCAAGAACTTGGCGAACGTATACGCTCGTGCAACACGTCCATTCGTATAGTTTCCCTAAATCTATGTAACTTCTGTGAAATCAGTATTTCATAGATGAATGAAAGATGAATTAGGTAAGTGGAATAGATGAATTAGGCAATATTTTCACTGCCCTGCGTTTCAGCTACACTTCTGAAACACCAATGCATCATTGTCCGGACTGTCCAGTCCGAGAACAGGTATCGCACGTGAAATTAAAACGGTTCGCATTGTACCTCGGTTCAGCATTTATGGTATTGTCATGAGAATAATTATACCAGCGGTAGATTGGAGTTCGAGTTCATAACGCACATGGAGCGAAAAATGTTGGCGAATCAACAATAATTCACTTCTATTACTCGAATAACACGGATAACAAACTTTTCGATGGTTTAACCAATCGGTCTTTGTTCATCGGTTTAATTGAAGCAACAAAACCACGGCGTCGATTCAACGAGACCGATTTTTCAGATCAACTGAATTACTTTGTTGAACCAATCGATCCACTTTGTAGACCTGACCGCCGAATAGTTTTACTGAATTGATCAAATAGTTCGATCCGTTGTGATACATACACGAGATATATTTTCCAAACACAGCTGGAACGCAACTTTTTTCATGATTGATTAGTGCAGAGGGCGAGATGAGCTGATGAAGGCGGTAGACCGATTTCTTCTCAGATAGAAGGATATGTTTCGTCTATGCCCACCAGCTCATGGGTACGGCTTCTCAACGCCCACACTGCTAGCTCAAAAGTTCTGTTATGTTTCATCTGATCATAAACTCGAGGTTATCACCGAACCGGAATACTTCAGCTGTACGAGAATTTCATCACCTGGCGGATCCACACGCTTCCTCGGAGTCTTACAAAATCAGCACAATTATCTGACTGGTTGAAGCAATCGAATCCATCATTTTTGTTCAATTGCTTCTTTCGGCGAAGCGAATTACAATCGCTGAGAATCTAGTATGTGCAATCCTGTAAAGCGATCACCTCAAATTGACAAAACCTGGTAAGCAGATGGATTTTCGTGCTGCTAGCTCGACACTCTTTAAAAATCGCCTACTTTCGACCATAGCTACGCAGCATATACTATTTTGTTGTGATAATTTATGGTGACAACACTCATAGTGCCTTAGCACAGCAGCTTTGACATTCGTTCCAGGCTCAACAGATTTCGATTGCGCATACCATCCTCAAAAACGTTATTGATCAAAAATCAGCATACAGTATCCCTTAATATGAAGTTTTTTTACTCCTGAAAAGTAGGTTCAAACAAATATGGTAGCCTTGCAATTTTTTTAACACCAGATACATGTTATTACATTCGTGATGAATATTGCGTATATTGCTAGTATTATTAGGATTCCATCTCAATTATTATCAATCACACAAATTTGTCATAGAAAATAAAATTCAATTCAAGCGTCGCGGTCTTTGGAGCAACAAAAATATCGTATACGTAATCATTTGCGCGATATTATGGGAACATAAATAATATAGATGAAAAAGATGAAAAACATGTCTATAAAGTGACGTCAATGTCACCTGATACTATAATAACTCGACGGCAGTAACGAATAACGTGCAACGTGAAATTTCCAATCAAGAACGTGTAATCTCAAATTTCGAATTGGAAATGTACGTGCTGTCTCGATGAGGGGAAGAAATTCCATCAATACGGCACTGGAATCTGGGGCGCCTGGAGTATACGGAGCATTTCTTCTAACAAATTTGATTATTCTGTAGACTCAAGCTGAAGGGAATAAAAGAACACGATGTGTTTGATATTTCAGTAAAGCTTTGTTCCGGAATACAAATTTCAGAATTGTATCAACGCTATTACTATCTCAATAGTAATTGAACGTGTCTCAGATAAGTTTTGACTCAACACAATCTAATGAACAAAAATGGTTTAGAAAAATGAAAGTTTTCTGTGTCATGTTCAGTTAGTAATAAAATAGTACTAAAATCGGTATGAGTTCGAAACTTGTATTCGGGGTCAAAGCTTTTTCGAAATTTAAATCATATTCTTTCCCTCAGCTTGAACTTACATAATAATTGAATTTGTTAGAAAAAGTGCTTCATATACCACAGGCGCCCCGAATTTCAGTGCCGTATCAATGGATTTTTATTTTCCCTCATCCCGATAGCGAGCTTCCAATTAAAAATTTGAGATTGCACGTTCTCCAGCGAAATCTCGCGAATGCACGTCATTCGTAAATGTCATCGAACTCCATTACCACTATAAATATAACTGAGAACCGGATATGAATAGTATAAATATACACTTTATACCATGATGAAAGTTTTGATTCAAATTTATTCTTTGATATAGAATCGTGAAATTAGTGATAACACTGATACCTGTAGTGACATTTTCATTGATACAATACACCACAATATTCATGTTTTCAATTTTAATTATACATGTGATACATATTTGACATCAAATTGTATCACGAGACTGCCATATTTATTCATTCCTTCTTCTAAGCAGCGAAGAGATATGCTAGATCTTCGAAGTTTGTGGGAATGGTATTCATACCGAATGAAAATTTCAAAGCTGACGTGCGCAGGCACCGTGGTTATCGACACAAATTATTACCGAGAAGATTCTTCCATTCTTAAATTGAAAACGCACGTTCCCAAGCCGAATTTAAGATAGCATGGTTTCCAAGCTCAATTTGAGCTAGCATGATATTCCTCCACTGAGGCGTCGATACTGCACCCAGTGCACGAATAACAACGCAGCGTGGACCGGGGCACTATTAGCGAAACACTTCCCCGAATTCAATTTTCACAACACAGATTGTTGCCTACGAATGCCAATAGACAGTGCTGATGCCAATAGAGTGAGAAATTATCATTCAAGTATCTCACCACCGGTGGTCCAATAGTATGACTTCCAATAGTACCAATGCTTCTGTTCAGCGAGCCGCAGGTCACCTTCATATCCACATTCTGATATTTTCGTTACGCCTTGAGTTGAATCTTATTCCGTGGCAGCCCGCTAGCTCTAATCGAGAAAATTGTAGCTTAGGCCTTAGGGGATGATGATTTTTCTGCCCGACGCTTACAGCGTGCAAATATTTAACCATCGGTTTGGGTATCAAGTTCTATACTATACGATGTTATTCTAGGCACTGTTATTGCGACCCTCGTCTAACGCGTGTAGTATACATTATAATGTTGAAACTTGTTACCAAAATCAATACACACGCTCAAATTCACCCTGACTCGACGGGGTTGGGGGGGCATCCTGCTGCTACGGTTGTTTCCCATTCGTAGATATCGACGGTTCTTCATTATTACAGCAGTCCGTAAGTCAATAACAGAAAATTATGTTGAGCCACGTCCCTATATGAACCTCCGCTTGCAGATGGGCGAATCCACTCGAGAAGGATCAGTCAAGTGGTATTTTTCCAGGGTATTTCTTCGTACGGGGTTTTTGCTGAGGTTCAAAGTACGAAATCGGCTTGCAGACGCTGCTCTAGAATTCATCGGTGATTATTTGAAAAGAGAATTCATGTAATCGGTTGAAAGTCCCGAGCTGTATAGACGCTTTTGGAATTCCCCTCGGTAATTCCCTCCCACTGTGTATTTGTTTGATTCGAGTTTGTGCCACCAGCACTCTTCTCTTCACGAGATAATAACGTGCCGTTAGGCGTATCACTCGGAACAGCGTAGCAATTAGATTGTTTCTGATCCATCACTCGGTTTCGTTGCTCTGAATTTGTTCTTATCTTTCTCCATTATCATCTCAATCGCATTCTGTTCACTGACTTTTATACTGCCTATACCATTCAACTTATTGTCAGACGCAAATTCGTTTGCCAATAAAGCAACCAGAGATTTCTTTACACTAGGTATGTTTCTTCTTCCTAAGTTATACTCTCGATTCATAATAATATCTGGTTATCATCCGCCAGTTGTTCACTCTCTCAATGAATTGAGAGTGTAAACTGCTGATCAAATATCTGTACAGTACTATTCACAGCGAAGTAAACGGAGTAGAAACTCTACCCTTTCACGAGGATATTGCTGGAATGAGAGATATTTTTTTTGGTATACGTACCATTGTTTTTTGTATCGATGTACTTTCACCACATTGTGTAATCGTCATTCGTACTCCAAGTACAGTTTTCATGTAGCGTTACGAGTAGACATCTCAATAGCAAAGAATTAATTCACCGGTTGAGTTCGGCAAGATTTTTCATCATGGGACGGAATATGCACATGTCCGCACGAAGGAAAAATACTTACATTGTGCATGGACTCGTTATGCTACAACTTTGCAATCCGTCGCGTGACACACATAGTACAAAACGTATTCAATACAGAAATTTCGCCAAGCTTCATGGTATTTTTCGCACTGAATTGCCACGAGTTTCAATTGTTTATCCATTATAAGTACCTAGCTCGGAACGATAGAAAACTAGTATTATTTTTCTTGAGGCGTTGTAGTGACATCATTATGTACAAACCATCGATGAATATTTCACCGAAACTCGAAGAACGCGTCAATTTTTTCGCAGGTTTTCGCACCAATGAATTTCAACGTAAAAGGTTATCTGTTCTACACATATTCAAGACAAAAAGTCCTGTATAGAGATGGTGCGATTCACCGCTCAAAATGTGGACCATCATGCGATATTTCATTCTGGTTTTGGTACCTACTTGCCTCCTACTCGCGTACAAGAGGATATAATCATCCAGGATTAAGAAGAAGAAGAAGAATGAGCAGAAGAGGAAGAAGAAGATCTCACATTGTATGTATTTGAAGAAAGCTCCGATTCACGATGTTCCATTGTTCGTGGAAACAGCGTGTGAGGGGTAGACTTGCGGATCAGGTGGCCGATGCGATGGTGGGAGCAGCGAAGATTGGCAAAATGAAAAATATTTCATGTCTTCGGATGAGCGAACGCACGTAAGATAACATTTTAATAATATTTTTACAGAAAATCTGATGGGTCTGAGAGGGTCGGACAAATTTCTGAATGTCCGACATCACGATCTCGTGAAATGGACCGGTGAACATCGTATGATTAGCACACAGCCTGACGTTCAGAAGTTTACAGTCGTCTGCAAAAGGACAATTTTCCGAGAAACCCACCGGTTGGGTCCAGAGTTCGGGGTTTGAAGATTATCTCGATAGACGTCACGTAAATTTCACGCTTGATTTGGAAATTAGGTTCTCGCACGAGAATCGAATGACTTGAACCAGGAGAGTACGTTTGCATCCCCTTAATTTCAAGAAGTCACGAAATCTATGAGCAGATCAAGCTGCATGCAGCTTCTTGTCCACGCACATCCACAACCATGGAAAATCGTGTTAACGAATAACTCGAAGCAAGTTAAACTCAAGAACAAACGCCGTTTCAGATGAATTACCGGCAGAGTTCTGAAGACGTTCGATTGGGGTGGCTTTGCCTTGCGGCGGTTAACGCTTGGCGTGAGCAAAGCGACGAGAGACCAGATTCTTTCAATAAAACTCCTCGGGATTTGATTCCCTGATTCTTTTATCGAGGCTATCTTTATTTTTGTGAGAATTGAATTACCGCTGCGGGCGGTATCCGGCCGAAAGCCGTGAATGATGGTCCGATAAAAATTTTAAATGAAGAAAGTAATATTGAAAATCAAACTGCGTACGTCTATACATAGGTATGCTGTCTCAGCCGAACCACAAAGATCGGAGAAGTTTTCGACTAAAAGGATGGCCACCCGTTCCAAGATACAAATATACAAAAGCTCACAATCAGAGGTAAGCCCGCAGCTCTGCATACAAAAATGACGATGATTATGCCGCATTATAAATAGAAAAACAAACTCACGTGTGATGAATGATGTGATAAACAGTAAGAGTATACTTTCCTCACTATGAACCGATACTAGCGATCTTCATTGTAAATTCATCCATTTTATTTGAATTTTATTGGCTGCTTGAAGTCCCGTAGTATGCTCAAGCATGGCACTGGAATCCAATCAACTAAATTAACGGCCGATGCATTGCTGTCCGCGCCTGTGAAATACAGAGGGAATTACCGAATTATCGAACGTTCGGAAATTTGAAAGTGGTTACAGACAGGTCACCGCGATGCGATGGGATGTTATTTCTTTTTTCTATCATTCTTATTGTGAAAGCGGATACTTTTCGTATGAAACTTTGCCTGTACCGGATTCCATGCTCATGATCAATAAGAACTTGTAAGCTTGGATCGCAGAATGTTCGTCACACACTATCTTTTTCAAAAATAAGGATCAACGGATCGTATTCCCAGGAAAACCTTATCTTTAGTAGTCTTTATGGGTTATATGAAAACCGACAGAAAAATCAATGATGCCAATGTAATTGGTAAGTTGAATTGCGCTGGAATCCCATATATACACGCAGTATAACGGGGTGAGCAGTGCCAGGACCTAAACTATATTGCGTACATTCGGCGATGTATATATTCGATGTATGTTATTTTTCAATCTTGAAAACTTCAGCTCCAAATTTCGAAGGGTAACTGATAACTGAAATGGTTATGTGCTATCTATGAAGAACCAGATGTACCGACGATCACTTGGATTCCTAAATTTTTATCAGAGAACAACTATCATCACCTGCAGGGCGTCAGATTCCTGACTTCAAATGCGATTTTCTCATAGCTGTGAAAAAATATGAGATACGTCTGCTTTCTTCCTTTACACAGTAGCTACAAATTAATGAGCACAACGTAAGTGAAGAACAAGTCGCTCGTCGGATTTCCCAGTTTCATATACCGCCGCAAGCCGGGTATCCTTCCAATAAGAAGCTTCAACTTTGAGTCAAGACAAATCCTAGAAAGTTCAGGGCACAAAACCTGCACCCCAAATTCGAGCGATATTTTTCCATGAAAAATGAGCTTGCAGCTGTACAAAAATATACATGAAAAATTGTAAAAAGTTCGGAACTGCTAGGCGAACGAGAAGGAAATGATTCTCAGAGAAATATGCGTTGCACGGACTGATGGTACTAGCAATTTCGGATAATCAATTTGCCAAAATGGCTATGAAATATGTAATAGGAAAACGTGTCGAAGAAATCTGAAACGCCATTTTGTCCTCAGCGAATGCCCAAGTAACATAATTGCTCCGTTGAATGCACAAACTGTTTTATTGAAGTAGCAAGTGGACGTGCTTCGGCTTCATTAGCTCTTAACAGTTATTCTCAAATGATTTATTGAATTGGCGAAGCCAGACGGTTACTTTTCATACGTATGTATTGGGGTTGATGAAAAAAAAATCGATTTTCCAACGGGCCGCACCTGAAATAGTCAGTTTAGGTAAAAAAAAAATGTCTGCCATAAGATGAGCATTTTAGGTTGAGTGGAAGATCGGGCTCATGTGATTTTACATTTTTTTCGATTTTTTTCGAATTCAAAACGGATAATTACTGGAAAAATTTGTTTCCTTCCCCACAGATATCAGAATGTCAGATTGCGTCCTGGAAAAGATACTTTTTGAATTTTATCATTCCAGTTCATGTTTATATTGGGTCCCAAACGAATTTCCATTATTTCTAAAAACCATTGTTCAATATCAAGTGAAAAAACCGTTCGCATTATGAGTATCACTTTAGAAATTAAATGGAATTCTGAATGAACTCTTGTTCAAACATTTGTTCACTACCAATAATCCATCATAAATTTGGTGGAAGGAAAAAAATGGGAAATCAAATGAGTCCGATCTTCCACTCAACCTAGAATGCTCATCTGTTGACATAACCTTTTTTCCGCATCAATTAACTATTCCAGGTGTGGTCCCCTGAACACCGAAATTTTTGTTTTTGTTTGTGAAACACCTAATATGCATAGATCGCTCATAACAAGGAGAACACTTCTTTTCGCCGAGAATTCTGTGAAAATGAATTCACTCTACGTTGTCATCAGCATTACGCTCCAATAAATTATCGCAAAGAGAATCTGGTAGGACCGAAAAATATCTCTAATACAAAGCATCAATTCATTTCACCTTCACCGATTCAGCGGAACTGTTCTACAGCCGAGACTTCAAAGTGGTTCAGTTGATTCAAGAAAGTTGTTTTATTGATTTGATACAGTGATGGAGTTGATTCGACAAATCGGTTTTGGCGAATCGACCCCGTACTTCCGTTGACTGATTCAACTGAATCAGCTGACAAAAGACATCGGTTGGTTGAACAAGAAATTCCGTAAGCCGTACATCGTGTACCAGGTAATATGTTTCACGCGGAGAGAAAAGTACGCATGAGTATTCGAAGAATATTTTCATGCAACAAAATATGTGAGTCAAGTTTCATACATTATTTCAACGTGCTATTAATCATGCCATAATTCATCTATTCGGCTTCAGCTCCTGGGAATCGTTACAATATTTTCCGGAAATTCAGACGATAAATCAGGTTCACAAAAGAATCGTTTTCTGCACGCTGAAAGGTAGCCGGCGATTTTGGGCGCCTTTTCCCGATACCGTGGGTATAGTTATTTATTCACCTTTTTTTCTTCTTGTGATAATGCTATTTTCAATAGAGGATCACTTCATAGTAGATGGAGTTCCGTTATAATAATACGCCGTGACAGGGGCTAGGCAGATCCTTCAGAAGTTATTATACGTAACGTAATGAAAAATTGAAGTTCAACGAATAACCCTCGCGCTGGCAGCTGCTGAACTGATACGATTAATCACGGACTTCGAACTGAAGACTTTTTCACCGCATTATATTATAACTAATCTTTGATCCGCAAGGGTCATTTTGGCAGATTTCAGCCGCTGGCTGGTATCGGGTCTCACTATCTTCTTTGTTAAGCTGATCTCTTCAATCCACAAAACTTACACACATTGCTGACTTGGGCTTCTTGTGACTGAAGTAAAGGGTCCCAGAAGTTCGAGGATACTGAAACTAAAATGCAAACAACAAAATCAGATCTGGGAGTCGGTACTCTGATTTTGATCTTCATTGATACTCTGTCGTCAGACACACAGTTTCTTATTCCGCTCCACAATCCTCGGAATTACAATCCTCGGCACACCAGTGTCGGAATAGGTATATCATCCCCAAACGATGAAAAATTGATGTGTGCACCGCATAGTCGTGAACTTCATATTTACATCAAACAGAGCATTCAGACGCTAGCTGGGATCCAGGCGGGCTGGTTCTACAGGATACTGGATTAGTTACCGTTCAGAGAATCCTTGGCAAAGCTATTATTGCCCCGATCGTGAGACCCTAAGTTCCATAATCGTGGCTGGGCTATATGGATTCTCAATCATATCACAATCGGGAACACAAGGGGCTTCCACTGTAGGCTGGCCTTGCTGGGCACGAGGTAGGAGAACCAAATTAGTCAATTGCTTCGAGCAGCAATGGGACTATCGTAGTGTACAGGGTGTAGCTCGATTAGTCATACAAAAGTATATAACGCGATTCTGTGTACGATGAGAAGATATTTCGTGGCCAGAATTTCCCGAGTTCAATAGTTTTCCAGCCATAGCAGTAGTTGGTTAGCCTATAGGCGTCAAGTTTTAGCCAAAAGTGGAAAGGTCGTTGCTGTACACCCCTCGCTCATTTCACATTGCATTTCGACGGCTCCGTAGAAAAGCCGACTATTTCGCGATTGAAATTTTCTCGCCGCAAATTAAGTTGGTAGCACCATCGGGCTGAATATAAAACTCTGCAAAACGCAGAGTTGTAAACGTTCAAATAATTCGTCAATAGATATTAAATAAATATTTAACGTTTCAAAAAGTTTCATTGCATAATTTCATTCAATGTCTTAGTCCAATGATTTAGATCGAGTCTTATTGAATAAAGTTAAAAAAATGAAAGAATAATGAACATTATCTATTCAACATTCAATGATTCGTTAGATGTATCACCTTATTGGGAAAATAAATTTTATGACGAAATTCATTTTACTACAACTTCATTCAATAATATTTGATTAAAATCATTCGAATAAGACATTAAATGGAATTATACGATGAAACTTTTTTGAAACGTTGAATGTAGTTTTGATATCTATTGATGAATCATTTGAACGTTTATAATTTTTAAATCTTGACTTTTATCGGCTATCCAAATATTGCTATCGCTGGAAAACTCTTGCACTCCGAGAATTCTATTTACGAAAAATCTCTCAATTTTTGCACATGGAATCGCACTATACACCTGTGCATGGCGAATTGAGCTACACCCACAACCGTCCATTTATACCCAGATAGCAGGAGCATATTCTACGTACCTGAATCGTATGTGTATTAAAAACCGGACACTGCATATTCTATGTATATGCCCATAAGATGGAACGTATATGCTGTGCATATCTTATGAATGTGGCAAAGTTACCACACGAAGGTATTGAGTATCTTCATGATACATACATAGGTATGTATGTACATGAACACAATATGAAATGTATGTAAGTGTAAATCCGTCGTATATTCGTTCTATATACATAATCAAATGACAAAATATGCAATTCATGTAAAGTACTTACATGTATATACATCTCATGCGCGTCACATGGACATTCTTTCGAGGATGTTCACGGAGCGTGTAAGCACAACATTCTAGGTATTTGAGCATGCGAGATACCGGTTCGGATCTGAATTGTTTGCACATACATATCATGCATGTGAGATGTACATTCACTTGGGGTTGTTCTCGGAACGTATGTACGCCACATTCTGGGTACGAATATACCAGAAACTGATTCGAATCTACTTCGCTTGAGCGTCTTATGCATGTCACATGTATACAAGCTCATTCAGAAATTTTCTCGGAACGTACGCATGCAACATTCGGGAAATGTATATACGTACATGCGGCGGTCACTCTCGGATATACACTTCGTGTAAATGCTGTGGATGAACATTGTACATCCATAACTGTATATGTATGCAACGAATAATCTGCGTATACACATGAAAAGTACCGGACGTCTATTGCATGTAGGAACATTTCATAGATTTACGTGGTATATCGAAGGCTACGTGGGTAAGAGACAACCTTACACCTGTGCTTCGTATCACACTAATGTAGATCATGGTCTGTTAACGGAAACTAAGTTTCCGAGCTATTTTAGAAGGTTATTCATGGCCAACGTGACGTACGACACGGATATTGGACAATGTCGGACACAGTCGACGAAAATGGACCAACCCCGAAAGTTGATCAACGCGATTTTTTGAGTCAAAGTTAATTGACAATCCTGAAGTGGCACAGCCACATAATGCAATTATATCGTACTAACCGCCTGAAACCAAAAGACATTTCGTTGAAGTTCGGTACATTTAACCCCAAAACTCGAACTGCTTTGTCATTTTTTGCCGTGTACTTCACTGAAACTTCATCCGAATTACTATGGCAAGAAAAGTTTTTCGTCAAGTTGTTCCATAAATAACGACTGATACGCGATTAGTCATTCTTTGGCGAACTATTTTTTACAACGGCAATACCTGAAACTTGATGTGTGTGTCAGCTATATTTTCCATTACAAAATGCTTTCTTTTATTCCGAAGGACATTTAATTGATTGCATTTTTTTGCTCTCCTGCATTACAGAGTTTTCAGCGAAGTCTCGCCTCGTGGTGAGACGGCCTTCGGGTCGGCTATTGTTGTCCCTTCGTCGGACCTGGATGACTGTCGAAAATCTATACTGCCTTCTGAATAAGAAAAATTGTACGGCTGGTTGGTTGTGAGGGTCCAACTACAATTTTCACACGAGTACCTGTGATATTAATTTGAGTAGAGTCTCGAGCTACTGTGCTCACCTCGAGTTCGTGAAACCAGTAGAACAAATTTCGGTATCTCTTGGTGTCTGCTGTGACTTGTGATTGACATTTGTGTAAGCCTTATCTCATCTTGCTGAACGGATGTTGCGCATAAAGACCACGTTCGGGTATGAAGTTGCTTTCCATGTATCTACACTGGCATATTCCCGTTGGGTATGATGAGGTATAAAACTTTCACAAATTTTGTACATCACATCGAATATTCAGTACTCTCCAAAACAATCTGTCGAATGAGAGGCTAATTCGAGTTGTCATCCTATTCCACCAATTCTCCGAGTACCTATTATCCATGGGCGAGAACAACCTTTCACATTAGTCAAAGATTTGTTCAGCGAAGACGCTGCGGAAGATTATGGATTCTAATGACTTAAGGTATTAGAATATTGACTTGTGTGGTCTCTTCCATTACATCAGTCAGACTGTTTGTAAAATATTTTACTGCGAGTTGTGAATACAACTGAATCACTCGTCGGAACGGAACCTCAATCAAGTGGTTTTAACAACTGTACTAACACATCAACATTTTTAGTATTTCAAATTATCATGTCCTCAAAATATCGCACAGACGTCCTCATACTTCGACCAAATCAATGAAAGTTGTTAAATCGGTTATAAATATATACAGAACATCAAAAATCAAACCAAGTTTATGAGACCTTGTAGGATGCCCTTGAGATCGAGATCTTCCGGAGACATCAAAGATACTTCCGAGATACTCTTGATCTGATTTGTATATTCCGCAAACATACTGAGCAATGTAAATATAGACATGAACATACCGAAAACGTATTCATGTGTTGATCTATCAGTGCACACATATGTTAGCAGTGACTGTTCCGAATCTGGGCTGACGTTTGCACTCACGTTGGACGAGTAGGTATACGCTAGAGCCCTAATGGACGATGTTACTGATGAGCGTAGGTTTTGTGGATCGAACCTTGCTCCACCTCATCAAATTTCTCCATTTTATGAAAAAGCTATAATCACACGGAAAAAATCTCTCGACAAAAAGTTTTAACCGTTAATTCCAATCGGATCCCGACTTGATGTTGTCAACTCTGCGGCGGAAGGAGGTTGGCGAAAGATGTTCCCGCTTTTATGTTCTTTTCCGTGAATCTAATTTAGATCGTGAACTAATTTTTATTTATTCTTTCAATATTTGCATATGTCCGCGTCCTTGCATATTCTTCGTCGAAAATTGAAGGGAAACGAGAGAAGACTTCATGCATCGTTCGTCACTGTTGACCGCGTTGTCGCACGTCAGTGCAAATATAGGAAAACGCTATCAATTATCTCACGCGCGGCGAAGCGAGTTAATTGAAGCTCGATAACATATGTTCCCCCTCCTCGCACGTTTACTTCAGGCTCACAATTTCTTCTCTATATTCCGCACTCAGCCTGACCCAACAATTCATTCTTCTCTTTACTGCCTCTGTATACCGTGAATCATGTATGTGCTCACATCACTATCCGAAGGAAGTCCGGATCACTTTTAGATCACTCTGATTCCACGAATTAGAAAGAAAGGTTTCGTACTTCAATCACTGATGGCGATAGGTCGGCCACCCACCGAAATAAGTAGAATTTTATCTACCCCACGGTCGATACTATTCGTTATATGTATAGTCACACTCACCGCTTCCTCTAAAGTCCAGTCTCCTGCAGTGTCTATTGGTAAACCTTGAGGCCTGATCTTGTATGCAAGTTTCCGAAGCAATCCGGGGAAAAGTAATCCCCGTTGCGGACATTTCTATGCCAAGGGTACATACATGAACAGACTGTGACTTTATGTTTTCGCTATGATGTAGCAAGATCCGAAGACCTCATATCTACGCGAAGACCATGTTCTGAAATTTTCAATGAACCACAATAGCTGCAAGAGTGAGAGTGAGGTTACCGAGAGATATTTTTCTGTTTGAAAATACGCAATTTTCCTGGCCGTCATCCTTTAATATCAGTTTTTGGGACTTCTCTGAATTCTTGTAGTTGTCGAGTAATTCCTTCTCCATAAAATTCAGCCGGAAACATCGAAGACATGTTAGTTCCAAAATGCGATCTCAAGGGATTCTAGTGATAATCAATTGATAATCTTCAGAATCCCCAATCAAGAATCCCATTATGGACATCTCCTTTCTATTTTGCGCTAAATTTGATGAACAAGCAAATTCCAATACAGGATCAAAGTCGAGGAAAAGCAGGAAAAATCCCATTTTCAAGCACAGAGTATTCTTGCGGGATTTACGATCATCGGAGGTGGGTGGCAATATTTTCATTCTCGGGTATCGAAATTTCGCATCATAATGTATCCTATCGTACACCTATTGAACATCTATTTTTACACATAAGAGGCAATTGAAACCGGCAGATTCTCACAAAAACTACAAAACCGAGGAGGACGGTAGCACGCAGGCACGAACAAAAATCGAAGAAATTTATCTTGGGCTTCCTGTGACTGAAATGAAGGGCCCCAGAAGTTGTAACAAAATTAGAGATGGTGAGACTCCGAAACCTGGTTAGTACCATAGATATACGGTACTAGATTGCACGAGTTACGAGAAGTCAGAGTCATACAGTATTATGTCACACAATAATTTTATGGTAAAACAGGAGATTTGTTGATGTACGAAAAATATTTATTTGTGCTTTGAAACCAAACAAATTTCCTGTCGGTCAAGTCATCAAAATTTCTTACCGACAAACGAAGAAAGAACGCGCCGCTCGTTCCGGCCGTGTTCCTTTTTTAACTGGCAGTATTGCGAGTTTTTCTAGTCTCTTTCTCGCACCTGTAGGTTCGCGGATACAGCTGTCTCTCTTTGACACAAGCTCGCAGTACTGCCAGTGAACAATGGAACATAGCCTCCGAATGAGGATGAGCCCCGGTCTCAGATATGAATGACGAAAGATGATTACATTATCGTACATAGGGAAAGTCCACGACAGATCGGAAGAGAATTCATTTCGTATTTTCGAAACCGATTGAAATTTGGTCAACATGCACTATACACAAGCAACGGCGATACGTATTTTTGTATTTACCCGAAAGATTATTCCTCGGATGTTGGTTATCTGTAAGGCGTTCAATTTCATTGTAGAATTATTTCACCCCGGTCCTATTTGCCGTGAAGAGATGTACCAGAACGTATGTGACAACGTTTTACTAGTGATAATACCTTTACTCGTAAATTTGATTGAATTGAGGAAAAAACCGAATTGTTATAGACCAAATTGTTCTAAGCTAATTGTTATTATTGTTAAAAATCGGTGCAGTCTCAGCCCTCCGTCTTGTTGGGAAACCGTGCCAGTTGGCTGCATGGCTTCTTTCTCCATCTGTATTGGATTTAACGATTTTTCGGTTTCGGTGTTCCTTTTTCGGAGGGATGGAATAAACTTTATACCGATTTGTTTCACGTATTTGCCACCGATTTAGCGGTGGAAATAATTAAAATTCGAATTATCCCGACTAAGGACTACTCGAATGTAACCTCAATGTGGGATGAACCTCAACCGATTCAGAAAATATGTGGTTTGAAAGGTCTAGAAATCTCGTTGATTTGCCGGAGCTTTTCCCATACAGCAGCCTGGCGTAACCTGACCTAACGATTCAAAAACCGTGACAATTTCGCCGATTAGGCAGCGTTGGATATAGTACGCGAATATTGAAACTCTGTAGGACAGATTGAATGACTAGACTAACGATCAATTTCACAGATCATTTGTTATCATGTAATACTCTTGGTAGAAAAGAGTTCTGACGTGAAATCGGAAAAAAAGTACTTCCGATGGACCCGCGCCTATGTTCATACTGCGACACCAACTATCAGCGCCATCTTGTCCAAGCTAGTACCTTATTATCTATGTTAATACTGTGCGGAATTGCCTGTACTGTTATACAAACGGAATGAAATTTTCATTGGTGTGTAACGGGACTTTGGGTCCTGACCGACTATATATGTGCTATATGCTTCGATGATTAACGTAATTATTGAGCATATGGTAATACGATAATGAACATTTCCATACCAACCTACTGTCAACATTATCTTCAGTCGCCACCGATCGCAAGTGAGTGAGTATACCGATTGAAATTTGTTAAACCATCAAGTGACGCGCTGAAGCATCAGTTACTTCTCAACTATTCATCCCGCAAGCCCAATCCAAACTACTGATCCCGAAACTTCTGAATCACCCTCCATCGCCTTGAACTCTCTGATTCGACAACCGACTTGGCGACACCTATGTCATCTAGCTGGATAATCAATTTCCTCTTTTCGCTTCATCTCTCGCCGCAGACTACGCTTACGATGCGATTTTTCCGGGTGTTTTACACATTCAATCCAAATGTTTGATAATTAGCAAAGAGTTTTCCACGATGAAATTTACTGTAACTTATCCACGCATCCTCACACTGTCGTAAATCCCCTTGAGATCCTCACTCTTCAGATGCAATGCGGCTGTATGAAACGGGGAATGACTCCACTTAAACAAACGTTGTGCCAATTAGCGGGCATTACACGTATGCGACCGCCATATGGGATCCGCTATTTGAAACTCGGATTTTGTACTTTTCAAATCGGATATTCCAAAATATCACAAATTCATGGGATTTGCATGTAAACAGATTATTGAAATGAACGGAATAAAAATTGGGCTGGAAAAGGTTGAAGTACTCTTTGGGTTAATGGCATAAGTTGTGTTGGCTCGTTATTTCGGCAATCCCGGATCCCCTTAATTACGAATGTTGTGAAGTCTAGATTGCATTTTAGTAGAAACAGAGTGGCTCCGTAATTCAACCACCGGGATCTCCACGCGCCTATATTTCAGCTAGTTCGTATTGAAACCTCAAATTCACATCGTTATAATAAATTGTTTGTGCCATTTTCTTGCAACTTTTTCAAAAATTCGAGTCATCCCACGGAACCAAAGTTGTAACAAAGTTATGTACTCATTAACAAATTTTCCCTAAGACTCAAACGTTCACAGGTGTCATATCGATTCTGGATTGAGAATGCGATAGAATTGATGACGTCTGGTTACGATCTGCTTCTCCCGTTTCATTTTCTGAATACAGGACAACTTTCGCCAACTTACAAAGCGTTGCTGATTTTTAGAAAACGGTGCTTTCGAACAATTCCGTCGCGTTGTGCGGCTGGCTTTCTTTTTACGACAGAGATTAGACCTGCACTAAAATAAGGAATATGTATTCTTTTAATTCATTTGGAGCACATCTGCTGGGCGGATTGGTTGGTATTAAAAAATGCCCCAACTAGGAACCATCTTTAAGTAGATGCATGCGGTGATATGACATGCCATTTAATTCTACGTGGAAAACATGGTACGTGATACAAAACGGATGCAGAAAAATGAGTCAATGGGAAAATTCAAAACCAAAATTGATGAGGTAAAAAAATGGGGTTTCATGAGGAAAAAATCATATCCTCCACTCTATACGTTACGTTGAGATCGGCATGTCAAACGCATACAATGAGCCAGAAGTGTACATTTCTCATGGAATATGCTGTTTCACTCGTAGACCAAACATTTGAATCACTTTTTGGATAAATCGGGAGCATTACATAATTTCTGATACAACTGGGTATTCTCTTTCGAACACGCCCAGACAGAGTGATGCATTTTTATCGGTTCTCGATAAGTTGAATGTTATAGAAAACTTCAAGAACAGCCGAAACCCCATGATTTCCGATTCATTATAACTATGGTACAGCGAGTTTTTGCAATAATATAGCTACATGACGGAGGCACGGAGGTACATTGAGTTCTATCCAAACATTGGTAATTGGAGATTGCATTAATTACACTATTATCTGAGGGAACAATTGAGCAACGAAACTGAACCGGAAGATATAATTGGATACAAGAGTGGGAGAGCGCGTTGGGATTACATGACTATCACGACACAAAACAGCGTAGTCCAACTTGGCATTTTATATTACAGGGATTCGCCAGGGATTTTTGGTCCTTGGAACATACCTACTACTTTCCAATATAATGCTGTGGATTGGCGATACGTTTTTGTATTTTTCCATCGGAGTGATACATGAGGGATGGTTGAAACAAAGCCCCGTATGGAGAATGATATTTGAGAGAATAAAAAAGAAGAAGGTAAAGTACTGTGATGTAACTGCCACGAAAGTAATAGTTCCAGAAGACGAAATACAAAGCCAACCTCCGTTTTCGAGTTTTGTGAAAGGGATGCCACCCCTCAAACTTATCTCTCAAATAAGGTTCTAAATCGGCGCAGGCTCTTGTTCCATCCGTTCCGCCAGCTATCAGTCAACTTGCCAATCGTTTCAACGTCAAAAAGGTTTCTGCCGCGTACTTTACATTCATCCAATTAGCGTATTGATGAGCGCATTAAATGGGCCGCTATCGACAGATCAGGAATACGGTACAAGAAGTTTAGGCCACACTCTCCAATATTACAGTCGCCAGTATTCAGTAGTAATCGACATAGTCAAATCTGGATTTCGTTGAGATTTTTTTCCACAGCAGGTCACAGTAAACTAGCTAGATGCCAAGCTCTCGATATTTCGGGAACTGGTTGTAACATATTGAAGGTATAATTGATGATGAAAGCGTGATTGGTCGACTTGTCCCTCTTATCTACAGAAATATTGGGAAATCAGACCAGCAAAGAAAAATAGGCCGTTGATGAACTATATTATTAAGTCACGACTTCGAGGTGCAGCACAGTCGAATATGTGGAATTTGGAATACGTATACATACCTATAGCAGAGATTTCAGATTGACGACGTTGATTCGAGGCCACTCGACAGACCCGTTTCCCCTAGCGTGCAGGTAAGCTCGCAAGGGGCTGCGGCCCGCGCTTCTTCTTCTTCCTCCAACATCAGGAGGGCTGTAAATTACATTCCAAGCGAAGGCTGCTCACTTTATGGCTCCAGCGATCGAGCGATTCTGGATCTGCACAGCTGGCAGACGTTTGCCTTGGCGCGTCTAGCAGTATCATCAACAGTATTGCTGCAGCAGGAATCCATACTGAATAATTGTCATTCTTTGCAAAAGAAGGACACTTGCCCACTAACATAACATGAAAACCGTGTGTCAACTATTGAAAAGCACGTAAGTGCGACTGTTCGAGTCGATGATAGGTAACCAAATTATCTAAACAGCAGGTATTTTCCCAATCCTCCGCTTTCGCAATCGACGTATATATGCGAACCATGAAGTAGAATTGAAGAGGAAGGAGAAATAGGCGGCATGAAATTTGTCCTTCTTTCTTCCGAAGGAAAACATATCGGGGGTCATGAAGAAGAGAAAACCGGCTAGATAGATATAAATGTACTCGGAGTTACGGGTCAGTTAAGTGATATATGTTGAGGGCTGAAATCCACATGGAAGTAAGCCGACGCGACGTATTTCTTATACATCGCTTACGCCCTTGCGATTTTTGGTGGCAGCCCAGAGTCTAACGGCTATTTGTGTGACGCGGTTTTCACCTAACCGAACGAGGAACCGGATAGAATGTATTTGACTGGGTATCTACGGTCGCACATGCCGGATAAGAATCAGGGTTGGGCATATTAAAATTTCCGTGGCTCGCCCCGGCCAATTCAACTGTCACGCAGGCTGACACGGGTTCTTGCAGAGCTTTTTGTGGGCCATCTATATTGACGCACCTATCCTTATCGACCAAGAACGCCGAGATTTGGTAAGATACGTTCTTCGATCGAGCAGTGTTCTGCACACATCGATTACTGTAATGGCTGCTCGAGTTCAAGCCTTTGTTAGAAGAAAAAATATGCATACAACTCATGAATTTTCGCCTACCGAGAGGATATATGGTGGCGGGAAACCGAAATTAACCATCTTGCAGCGTATACCTCAGGGATTAATGTACATACGTTGATGGGTGTATGGAACATCCGGTACCTCCGCTTTTCCCTCAGGCAAGACCTCCGGAGTTCACTATCCATTGCAGATTGTAGTATGCGAAGATATTCCCTCGCCGGTTACTCATCCGCACGAATCGAATAAATTATACCTTAGAGCATGTATGTAGAGTTCATTGTGTGCTTTGCTATTAGCAGAGCGGGATATTTCTGTTCATACGTGAAACGATATATTGTATAATTGGAAAGGGCGCCTGCAATTTTCATCCAGCGGAAAACCAGAGGTCTAGGGATCAGGCCTTACTCGAAACACAATTACTCGAGAAAACGTCCTACCGAAACTGGAAAGCTTACGTATTCTTTTAACATGTCACATTTTGTAGCGCCGTTTGCGCCTGTGATCGGAAATCGCAACGAAGTGACGGGAGTGGTTTACCAGTACTCTTATGTGATGGACGATAAAGAGTTCCAGAATGCTCCTTGTGTCATTATGATGCTAGCGGGAGATCCATATTTTAGGGTCGTGTTCAGAACACCGAAATGGGAACGTTTAAGAACCAGATTTGGATTAATCTCATGCAAACATCTTTAAGGTTCTTGTCATCAGATATTGCGAATCTGAAGTGAAATTTCAACATGCTTTTCGGATACATTTCCTCGGAATAGCATGCCATGAAATGTTATCTGATATGATAGTTGAACAAAGATAATAAGCATCCCGTTTTGTCGGAAAAAAGTTTAAATATGCATAACTTCGAATGGAGAGAGACACACCAGCCAATTGGGTGAGGCCTCAGACAGTGGTTCTCACCAATGTACTAATTTCCATTTATATGTCTTCAGGAAAAATTTTAGAGGCTGTCGGAGAATCGTTTCAAAAAACAAAATTGAACAAAGCATGTGTGAATCTGCAAAGAGAAAAAATGGGATATAATTGTTGCACAAAAGAAAACAGGCAATTCCTAATTATGTTTGAATTCTTGTAACTTCTCGTCCTTTGTTACGATGATTTGTCCGCCACAGTACAACAATTTGAGATAGCTGACGGAAGTTCAGAATACGACATGATTTCAATGAAAAGTTTACGCATCTGAAAGCAATTCCGCTGTCAAATCCATAATAAGCAATTCGAGAAACGCACGAAGGTTGATTCTTCTCTCAAATTCGAGTAAATTTTTCATTTTTGGTAATAAAATAAGCCCGCCATCTTGTTTCCGCTATTCTGACTCACTCAATTCTGATCTTGGACTGGTATCCCCTTACTCAAAATCCCTAAGATGCCAAGTTTTGTCTGGATCGATTATTCATTTTCGAAAGCGGAAGGATTGAAAGAGCCAAAGAACATCGCATGTCCCGAAAAAGTTAGGTTTGCATCTTTTGGTCCATGAGAAGGTATTTCTACCTCAATAAAAAAAATGTGAGAGTCCATCTTTGTGAAGATCCACATTTTCAAACTGACAGTTGTGAAGCTGCATCTTAGTATTTAGAAGCAATTATTGTGACCCGAAGAGCTTTTCAAGATTATCTAATTCGCACCGTGAAATGTTGGATAACTTTTGTGTTTCACATTCAAATTTGCATATTCAGGGAAAAAAATGTTCACCTCCAAAGAACACTAACGTATGATCTAAAACTAATTACAATCCGACAAAAAGTCCGGTCTCCGAATTTTCAGTACATTCTTTTTTCAAATGATTGAATCCGCAAGCATAGCATGAAAAACTTCAATGTACATACGTGAAATCCCAAATTGAAACTTCGGCGAGCTTCGGTGAGCCCATGAACGCTGCTTGACCCCCGGCACGGGCGATATTTTATTTGTTTTCGCGGTTACTTTTTGAAACGCAATTCCACCGACGTAAAAATATCAACCAATTGACCCACGCGGTATTCAATCACTATAACCGGCCGCACTGCATTGTATAGTTTGAAACGTTTTTCAATTATTTATATTTATTTTTCGTTTTTGCAAGAAGGATTGACGAAAAAATGCAAATTTCTATTTCTGTGAACCGGTCAGTACAGAGATTGCTGCCGAATGCGAGTACTAAATTCAGCTCCCTATTTGCGTGTTCTTCGATCGCATTGATCATATGAATGAATAGGAAATTTCGAAATAAGAAAAATCAGAAGAATAAGAGAAAACTACAAATTGTTGTGAATTTTTTGTCAACGATTGAACCGAAGGGAATAAGTCTTCAAGCCATAATTCAAGATGGAAATTAAATCGAACATTCTATGATATTACCTAATTCTTTCATCCTCCGAGCGACATTTTCAAAACCCGTTTTTCAAAGGCGTGTATCTCAACAAGGAATGAAGATTTTTCAGATTGTCGGACGCAGAATTAAAGTTTTCTTCTTTCAATTTCGGGCAAAGTAAAGTTTGTGAAAATCGGTCGTTCACGTTCGGATTTTTTCACGTTTTAAATTGGCACGGTTTTTTTCTTGGCCCACCCTGTACACGGAAAAAAAACAAATTTAATTTACATTTTCAGTGGTGAATATATGGACAGCACTTGTTCGAAGTTAAATCCACAGCAATTGTGTTGAAATCTACAAAGAATTTGGTCACAGTTAAAACATGTCATGTTGAGTTAACCACAATCGGTGCAGATTTTACTCCAAACAAGTGCTGCCCATACAATTCACCACTGAAAATGTAAATTTAACATTTTTCTCCCGTGTAGGTATACCTATATGAACAGTACGCACGTATGATACGGGAGTGCATATAGTGCCTGTACACATCACGTTTAATAACTTAATCCAGTGACAGAGAATACGAGAACTCTTGCCGAAGTAATGTGAATGAGATCAGATGCTCTGCACAAGCCCCCGTCAACGAAAGGCTACGTGACTGTGGTAGCCTCCATTATATCTACTCGTAGAAACTTGTCAAGTCCAGGCAACAAAACAGAATCTGAGAGAGAGCCCTGCAGGGTTCAACTGGATCGAACGAGAAAAGTGTGTAAGGGATCGCTGTGGGGTGCTACGCGATCCAGGGCTACTTTGACCTTCGCACAGTGGGAGAAAATCCGTTTTCGTGGTAAAAAGCCTGTTGAATCTGAACCAGACTATGGATTTTCTTGAAATGTGGCGTCCGAATGTTTATGGAAGCCCGCATTACGAAGGTCAGGTCACATTCTCGGAATCCAAAATGGCGGCTAGAACATGTTCCACGAAAAACTGGAAGAATAAGGAATTTGCTTCCAGAACTTGGTAGTGAGGGGATCTCAAGGTCACTGATCGTGAAGTCAATGTCACTCCTCTCGAATCCAACGTAACGGACTCAATCTGGTGAACAAAGAGCAAGCGCTGACGCGTTTGACTTGAACTAGATCAATAAGGATTTTTGAGGCCAGAAGCCCTGAATCTGTGTCCGAGCATTCGAATCAATTGCGGTTTCATCTATTTCTTGAATTTTTATCGATTGAGTAGCTAATTTGGAGCTACATGGTTTGGCAATAACGGAAACAAGGTCTCGACCCTGTTCTTCTCCGCACCAAATGAACGCAAGCCGACATATCGGGATGTGCGTGAAAATCTCCCGTCACACAAAAGTTGGCGAGGCATCGTTCGGGCCACGACGATTGCCCAATCGTGCACCGACGACCTGATGTAGGTGAAAAAATGTTGCAATTACTAAAGAATTCTAGTTAAAACATCCATTTGAGAAATTCATCCATTCTTTGGTATTTTTTCAAGTCTCATTTATGGAACAAATGCAAGAGAAAATGTAACATAGTTATCTACAATCGAACCTCCACACCATGAGGTTCATTTACAAAATTGGCGAGCAAAACGCGCAACGGATTCATAATCAAGTAAATTAGGATCCCGGCGGATGACGCGACGCAAGGATTCTCTCAGAGCTCTGAAAACTCTGTAGAAGCGCAGTGATGACAAGACAAGACGATGCTAAGAGATGCCCGCCCGTTGCCTCGACTAATTCTAATACCAATTTATATCAATCTTTGTTAGGAAGCTCAGAATGAGCTGGCTCCTTTAGAGCTACGCCCTGCACGTTCCATCTCTCTCTTCGTTGGTTCATCCGCTCGGCAAAGCCATTTTCGCGAAATATCGCATCTCCTTCACAACGTGCCAGACTGTTAACACCTTTCACCTATGTAACCTGAGCAATTTATTCTCAGCTCGAAGACGGATGTAGCTTGCCTAACTTTGGCCGGGCCTGCCATCGCTGTATGGATATTCTACGTGCGGGGTAACTTTTTATAATACGTTAAACAGAAAATATGTTATACCGCTGTACAGGCGTTGATATATCTACGCACGAGCAGATGCAGAGGGAAAACGACATGCTATTAAATATGAAAAGAAAAATGGAAATTTTGTTGAATTAAATTATGTATGGTGACTTTGCCAAATATTATCCACGTTTGACGTCTCATGGCCTCCGATTCCAGGACCATTTGTTCCAGCCACAATTAGGAGCTCACAAAAACTTTTACTCGTTTCTTTCCCACCCCTTATAGTTATGCCTCACCGGAGTCATCGATTTAATGACTTTTTCGCAAATCGATTTCATCAACTGGTTTTCACATTTAAAGATGGATGAGAATGAAACCTTCGGAGACATATGCAAGACTTTCTTTCCATTCTGCACGTGGAGATATTGCCGTCCGCCTACGATGATTTTAAATACTTCAAAACTGTATCTTCAACTTCCTAATCGTTTTCCCACATCTCTCCTCATCTTTCATTTTGAAGATCTATCTTTTTATCTCCGTGAAATTCAGCTCAAAATACTCAAGGCAAGTTATCTTCGGAGCAGGATCTCAAGGGGATTTAATAAAGTAGCGATTGATACGTTAATATTTTGAATGATATTTTTGATATTGAACATCTGCACACCGTTGAAAATGCGGTGTTGAATTTTTACACTGATAAATTTCCAAATTTCACGCCCTTTGGAGTGATAATGATTTCGTGACTTGCACCAGACAATGTGATATTCAGCACCAAATGCTATGGACTTCGATTGAGACGCGCGATGACTCACGTGTTGTTATTGCATCCAAAAGTTCAACTGTTGGTTTTCGGATTTATCAGCTTTTTCATAGTCGTTTGCATTCTGTTATTGAATAACACGTTTATGTCGAGCTGACATTCATGAAAAAATGTATGGAAATTGAGGATAGAAATTGATTGACTGTACCACAAATCGATCTTGAATAAAAACTAGCGTACATTCTCGAAGCGTTCGCAATCACTAAATGTGAACTGCAATATTTCCATCCACAGGATATTTTTCATTTTCGTCTTCACAGGTTATTTTTCTCCCATTTTCTCGATAATTGATTGATTCGCAAGGGAATCATGCAACGACCGACTACGGTAACACTCAACAAGAGGTCGTCAACAGAATCGAGAATTTTTTCAGGTGATTTTGGTAATTGGATTAGAGGATCGCAGGTGCAGGAACCAAATCGGAGAGCCATAGAACCTGAAAATGGGTAATAATGAACCAAATTGCTCGTACGATGTATGGAGACATCGGTGAATTCTGCGGGAAATTGACGTACTGCTAAATCTCGCTACGTTCAAGTTTTTTACAATAGGATGCTGCAGAGTCTTTCAGAAGACAGCCTACAACACAATTTATCTCTCTCACGGCCATACACGTGACTCGTGCGACTCGGGCACTCCGACTTGTAGAAAAAAAATGAGAAAGTTCAGGTAAACACAGTGAATTCGTATGCGGCCACAGAAAGGTGTTTACACTTCTTTTCCGTCGATGAAAATGATCTATACATAATCCATCAGAGATTTTTATTGCGGCCCGAGTTCCTGTGCAATGGGATTTGGTACTGTTCGCGCTTCTTTGATCGTGAAATGCATGGAATGCTATTCCAGATGAAAGAGAAATCTGCATACGTCTCCATCCCCAATAGCCTCTTCAAAGTTTCGAGACGGTCGTCCTCCGCTCGAACTCGTTGTAGCCTTCCGACGATTGCACCTCTGATTATCAGAACGCTTGGGGTGCTATACTGAAAGCGTGGATATGTCTCATGCGATGGTCCACCTTGCAGTCGTACTTTCCCAGTATCTACACCCGTTTTACTATATTTTGCCAAAAATAAGGTCCTCCCGCCGGTCGCATGTTTATAATTGATACGAGGTAATTGGCGATCGCAAGCATCAGCAGAGGCGTTTGCTGTCTCACCGCATCGCACGATGTATCTGCTATTCCATGAAGGGAAAACCGTTCTCTCTGGAGAGAGAACTCAAATTGACCCTGATAAATGTGTTGTTATGCGAGGTGGAACAATATTGTATGTGAAATATCTTCCAACATGAAAAGAGTTCTCTCAAATGAATTAGAGTGGACACACTGTACAGAGTAGACGCACCAGATGTGCAATCCTGCGTAAAAAAGTGAACCAATGATCTTGAGCGAGCGATACGTCAACTTGCACGTCCTCGACCGAACTCACATTGTCAAAGCTTTCCGACCATCGGTCAACTTCCGTGCCACACTTGAATCTTTTGATAGGGAATGATCGATATATTACGAAGCAGCAAAAGTGGGATCATTCCGTTTCGGCCCATAAACAGGACGCCAATCTTTCATTCGGTGCCTGTGAATGGGCTGTTTCTCAAATGAATCACACCTTCTTGACATCAGGTCACTCGTAGTACAACATGCTCTAGACCAAAGGTTTTCCGCTCTGGGGATGGTCTAAGCATATTTCTCTCTCGACAAAGAATCCATGTTAACAATATTGAGATAATTGACAATGGCTAACGATGTTGACAAGCATGGTAGCTTCAATGATTCCTTTCCTTGTGGAAACGATCATCACGAAGAGATGAGTGATACTTTTGTTATGTATTGGAATAAACGAATGCTTCTTTTCGTACACATGCATGTAGTGAGATTATTAGAGTAGCCCGCACTGTGAATCAGACGTTGATCACTTCCACGAGAATATTTTCCCAATCACAATCTTCCTTCGAACGAAGTACTGCAGGTAATATCATTTTCGATATCTTCAGAATTTCTGTAGATCCCGAGAAAACGAGGTATAGCAGTGCCTGGCGTTATTGAGAACTGAATCCCACAAAGTTTCGAGCGAGCTGGTAAATATTGTGGAAAAACTCATCGCGGCCACGATGGCTGAACTAGTGATCTTTGACGCGTAAAAATATCTCCGTTACCACAGACAACGATTTGAAAGTTCAGCGGGGCCTGGCTCATACTTGAAAGTTTACTCAGCCCGGATTCATTGGCCCTTTGAGATCCGTAGGATCGGACAACTCAGATAATCATCACAAGTTCAGTCCGCGCATCTGAATGCTTTTGTTCTTCATGAATAACCCTATTATTCACATTACCGCGACTCGCACACCAATTCCCAATGGCTCGCGAATAATGTGAATGCATAGAACGGAGGATGGAAATTTACTAGTTGTAAAATGTAACGAAAGTAATGATGATCAACTATATCCGTGAATTGAATGACCTCATTCTTTTCGAAGTATGAATAATTTGACAATAAATGTTACATGTATTGATTCGGCTAGTCTGGGTAGCAGCGGTGGAATGAGTCGAATATTTCGCCATTCGCGGAGATATTACAAGAAGAAAAAATCTCTCGAGTATGAAACGTTGCGGGTAAGAACGATGCGCCATCATCGTTGTTTCGATTGAAAATATACCTACAATAATTATTCGACTTGAAATACTTGAAATCCGCTCTGGCATCACCTCGATACCAGCCACAATATCATATAACAGGTGGCTGCCGGGGTAAGGAAAACAAAGTAGGCGCCCGAAGCCAACGTTCATTGAAACTCTTCTCCATTTCGACGCCTCCGGCTCATCCATCTCCATTCTGTTCCTCGTCTCGCTTGCTTCAACCCTCAATAAAGTCTCGAGGTTTTTTCAACCCACCTTCCTAGCCCCAGCCCCAAAATTCGAAAGGTTCGATATGTATTTGACGTTCGACATTGACTCAGGAAGAAGATACCCGAGCGTTGGGCGGCTGGGGCCAGTTGGCACATAGCCAGGACTCAATTGATATAGCAAGCCGGTCGAGGTCGCTGCAGTATAATCCATGTCGTAGGTATGTACCTATAGGTCGTGGTATGTGATAGGTATACCGCAAACTTTTCCAAACAAAAATAAAGCTGTACACCACTTTACTGGATAAGTTTGTGGCCTCAAAAAGTGTAAAGGGGCGTTTTCGCGGATTATAGTCGGCCGTAAATCACTGCAGTAACAAGGATACAGCGTCTACTATTTTTCACCGATTTTGATGAGACTTTTGAATATTGTAGACGGCGCGGCGTTGCAGTATTCGACCCGTATCTGTTTCTCATCAGCAGAGCTGCATGCGAGCTGTAGTGGATGAAAATGGTCCTTGAAAATTGGATTTTTCCATTTTTCGTCCATAACGAGAAAACTCAAAGATGAGATCAAGAAAAGCGGGAAGTTGCAAAAAAGTTTGTTTTCTCACTCTCTCATAATTTTTCTGAGCGACTAATTCCGGATGTTCGAGCTGTACTTTTAGTTTTCAAATAAACATTCTCTTTCGCTCCGTCCGTCATATGACAGACATATATTTGTTGAAAATTTGTGAAACTCGGTTACTTTTGTCGACAATTCATTTCATAACTAATGAAATTTCGTGGTTCGGTATGGCTGTCAAATGTGGAATGTAATATTTGGAATATCCAAGTGGTGGTAAAAAACAGAATTTTTGAGAAAAATTTGTATTTTTTGCCAAATTCTGAGGATCCTAGCCATATTCGAGAATGTCACATGCATTTCGGTTTCGAAATTTTTTAATTTTGTATGATTACAACGATTCGTGGAGATGATTTCACCGTTCGAAAATATATACCCTCGAAATACGTGAAATTATTGACTGGCTGTTGCATCGTCTCGAAATCGGAATCTCGATTTGATTTCCGAAACGTTACAACTATTTATATTCACTGTTGCATTCTATAGATGTCGAGTGAAAACGCCAGTCAACACAACATAACGTTGGCGCAGGGTATTGGTATTTCAAGTGTAACTGTGAAACCTGGATCAATATTGCAAACATAGCTGACGATATTTGTGAGACCTGTAAGTTTTCAGGTAAAATAACTAGAAAAGTTGTATTGGAGCAGAAATAACTTTAAAAATTTAGAAATTAACACCGTGAGTCGAGTCATTGTGGCTCAATCATTTCGATTTGATTCAATGCAGGACCTCAATTGAAATGAATTATGGCCGGAGGCGAATAGGCCATCGTGGAATACTGTGAACAAAAATTGACTGCGTTCAAAAAGCTGAAATATCCATATGATAAACATTTCTCGATGATAAAAAGCAATTTTGTGAATATATGGGCGCACAGTGCAGACATTCTCCGGCAATTGAGAGGCTCAATAGTGTTGCCTAATCACGTAAGCAATCATTCTCATGCGAAATTGGTAAGCTAATGAACTCAATTAGCGAGAATATTGACGAAGGTTTTGAAATGAACACCTGTATCAGATGAAGCCGGTACCATAGTAGGCTTCGTTAATTCATCTTGGTAAGTTTCCAAGGCACAGCAGCTTAGAAACGAGACCTTATAGTGTGAGTTGAATCGAAGAAAATGAAAAACATATTCGAAGGCGATGAAGAATCCAAAGCGCTTCTTCACAATTTATGTGAATCTAGAATAATTCAGGTGTGAATCGAGCTAACTTTAGTTCCATTAGAATTGATACCCGTTGATTCCATTCAATTTATTAAAGCCCGTTAACTTTGTAACGAATTCCATTTGTATCGTTTGAATTATGCGTGCCAAAGCAACTGATCCGCGCGGTAACTCATCAATTATAAACTTGATCATGCGGCGTCGGACTATAGCTTGCTGGAAATGACGACAAGGATCTCTCTGAGCAAGAGATCGTACGCGGACATGGACCCGCGTGTCATAGTAGTTTCCCGGAGATTCTATCCAATTAAAACGTTGTATTAAGTATGTGAATATTCAAAGAGTAAACCTCCGGAACCTCGGAGGCGCAAACTCTGCAACTAAACACGTTCGTCGCTCTATGGCCACCTCCTGTTTGCGGCACTCTGCATGGTACGCTGCGACCAACAATATACAACGTACTGAACTCAATCAGTCCTAGAGCCAGGTTATTCGGTCAGCATTGACGTAGGTGTCACACCGCAGAAAGCAGCGAGTGTTTGTACTTTATTGAACGTTTCACAAGACAGTTTCGAAGATGTTATCACGGGTTACTTAACGGGTAGCCCATTAGCCACGACCATTTTTTGACGGGCAGGGAGAATGGACCACTCGTGGCAAAACCGATGTAACCAATTTTTCCAGAAACTTATGATAAAATAGTCCTTGGGTCCACATTCTGCATTGTATTCTTCGTACAATCATCTAGCAAAGACTGCATTTCGCAGCACGGGCGAAGAATGGTGTTCGTTCAGAGTTATGGTAGCCAATTCACCCCGCCCTCCCCCATATTTACGTGATCCACGACCTACACGTTGTTCCGGCCATCTTTCAGAACCAATCGAAGAGCTTTTTCATGTCTTTTCGTGAATATCGTGAAACCGTTTTTTCTGACGTTGTCCTTCATTGTAGGTGAAATTAGCGGTAGGTTTTATCATTCGTTCAAGTATACGAATATCGCTTTACATTTCTAAAGATTATTGTTTATTTTGAGCTGGTTGAAAATTTGATGCGGGAATGAATTAGGCATTCACGGTTTCAAAAAAAGGAAGAAAATCAATTCTCGTCAAAGGAATCGTACAACCTGTACTGACCAAGATTCAATATGGATACTCTTGTCACTTACAAGACCTGATTTTACCGCCTGAAAATGAAGTGTTCATGTCGATGATTTCATTTTCATAAGAAGCCTACTTAACGTTAGTTGAATTCTATTCAAAAACTTCATCTTCTTGTGAGAGAAGAGACACTTGAACCGCCAGCTCTACTCACATCTTGTATGCTCAGGTGGCTTACCGTTATTTCAAACACCTTTTCACAAAACTTAGAGCTAACGGCAATTGCGGAATTTTTCCACAGTCCATTAGACGCCTCATGTTACGAAACAATTCTACGCTGTTTCTTTCATCTTTCGCGAACGAAACATGTGTAATGTTTCGTTGTTGTTAATGAAGCGCAGCGCAACTGACTGTGAAACCTAACTTAGGAAACTTGGCTCAATATTATGTAATGAGGTCAGAGGAGAAAGGGTGTAGTAAGGAAATTTCCGGTTTCCCAAAAATGTATAATTCGGTATCAGAACTAGCGCACTCTTCAGAAAAACCATAATTTAGTCTCTACGTTTCATGCAGGAGTGAAAATCGTCCCGCTCCTGATCAGCAGAGTGAATATCCGTCCCATGCGACAATTCACCTCAAGAGTTCAAAATTACCTCAAGAACAGTGAAAATCGTACACTGCTCCAAACCGATAAAGTCTAATCTCAGACTTCAGGAGTGCAAACGTTTCATTCCACGAAATTTAAAGAGTAAAATGATTAAGGATGAGAGAAAATGCACTCATTTCTCTTTTTAACACAATTAACCCCGTTATACAGAGTGGATTCAGTTTGACCTCTCAAAAGTTGAGGAATGAATTCCTCGTGCAAATCTGAGACTAAATGCTTCTTCACCAAAAGTATCGGATTATTCATGAAAACGATAGTTTCTGAGTTCAGAAGATTTATATCGACCAATCATTGGACGCTCTTACGTGAGCGAGCTAGACACGGCTCACAACTTTTTAGTACCTTCAGAATGAAAGCTGTGAATGGTTCTGAAGTCTGATCGGAATGTTCGACGCTGTGGATTTTCGGGTGTTTAAGCCCAATCCGATTCATAAGCGTTCGTCTCTGGGAAGCCAGTCGATTGCATGACAAATCAATGCACATGTTTCTCAAAATATAACAAGATTTGAAAACTTTTGACAATGCAATTGTGACTAATGAAGGAATCATGTTTTCGGAAGATCGAGGGCTATCTCGACACGATAGATTTTCTTCATTCAAGATCGCATTGAATTGGATGTAATGCAGTGGTATGCATGTCTCATTTGATAGTAAAATCAGAAAATATCTACCACTTGTGCATTATGAATGCAGGTTTATTCTTTGAGTTTTCTTATCTTTTTTACGTACTCCGAGATCGTCATCAAACGGTCTTACGTCAGTGATGCGCACGCAGGCTGAGTCCGTTTACACTTTTTCCAACCGGGACGAGCGTTTGCCTCGGCCGTATCTTGACTCAATCCAGTAATTTGAGATGTGATTATGATACATTATGCTATGATTGTGGAATATGAGATGCAGTACTTGACATTAGAGAAAGTGCCGTTCTATCCCGTTCGGGCACTCCGGTCGAAACGCTCGAAACGCCTTTGCCCGCGGCCCCTCTGTTCCCCGGAGGAAAAACATTAACATGGACAGCTGAAAGGTGTGTTATGTTTCGTTGAGTGAAGATTTGTTTGTATAATCTTGATTGCTCTTCAGGATTCTATCACGACCGGCACACGATCGACCGCATCACGGCATCCCTTCAATTCACGAGAACGTATGGATTTCCGAGTCTCTTTTAACTGTCCGCTCGGCTTTATCAGGATCATTCGTTTTCCAGTTATCCGATTCCCTCAAAATCAAGTAAATTTCCAATTGCAGTGATCTTAATAGCCGATGCTGACGGAACGAAGTTGACTCATTTGATTCAAAGTGAACACGTGGGAAGCGAGAACTAGCATGGTACATCAATTCTATGCATTTGTGTGAAAAATTAGTACTTTTGATGGAAGTACAAATATTGGATATATGAAGAGCTCAAAGAAGTACATGGCGTTAACCGTGGAAAACAGCGATAAACCTGAGTTTTTGTGCGCAAATCCTAATGAAACGCCGTTTTGTTCCATCATAGACTAAATTTCCATCGGGCAGAGTACAAGTGGAGTTAACCTATCAGGTGAAACATTCGAGAAGAAATTCTCTATACCCTTTTAATATCCCATACGCGATTCGTCAACCCTATTGAAACTCTGCTCGGTGGAAATGTGTAGTCGTAGAGTACTGCGTTGCACTGTGTTGAGCACTGTTGCCGGCAGATCACCCGGTTGGTTTTAGCTCATAACACGCAGGCGCAAAGTACACGGTGACGTCATGCACAAACAAATGAAATTGAACGTTTATGCGTGTTACTCGGACGCACCATTCTTAGATATTAACAATTCGAAGGTGGGCGAGAATAATTGAATGCAATTGGTTTCCCACGAATTATTTTCGATTTTTGAGTCATATCACACTCGCACACTTGGTACAAATGTTACCACGTGAGCCGACAACTCGCAAACTGACCAATCATCTCTGAGCACAGACTAACGTGGTAGGAAATCTTCAACGCGACCCGCGGTGCCATTCCTCAGGCGTCTCTAAAATTACCGATCATGGCGTTTCCCGACTGTCAAAAATCGCCAAATGTTCATAATCACGCGGATCAAAAACACGTCGTTATTGTTGGATGAAGCGAACAATTTTGGGCTTCGTGTGTTCGGTATCGCATGTAGAATCGCGCTATTGCCGGCCTCTCCGCATCCTGATGCATAGGCTTCGATATCAGTCAAAATAAGTGACGTGACCCCAGGTTGGGTTGATTTTGTCAAATATCAGCATAGCACCCTCTTATCGTGGGGTACAACTTTGATTACCGCGAACAAAATTTGGTTACCATTTACCGAACTTGATTCTCGAAAGTTGAGTGATCCTAACAACCGAACTCATATTGCCAGCTTATGTCCCCTCTCGGAATCAAAGAACTGTCATCTGAATCATTTCTCACCAGCACTCCTCGTTTCGATAATAATCAAGTGCGGATTTAAAGATGGGACACCCGGTATACATCGTAAAGCGAAGTAGCGGATGAAAACAGGGGGAGGGGGGGGGGGGGCTGGTGCCTTTACCTTGTATGTGAGGAAAATGCAGGCTTCAACCTTATGGGATGGAAGCGATGATTCCAAATATTATAACAATAGCGAATAGTTCGATGCGCATAGGTTGTCACTTTCTTCCACGGCTGTCAGAATTTTGTTACCACAGAACTGCCACCATCATCCGAAAATTATGAAGGCCATATTTGACTGGACTGGTTTTCGAAATTTATCACAGTAAAACATCGACTGTATGGAGATTCTCAGTGGAGTCTCTTCGTAAATATGTGAGAATGTTCGAGCAAAAGATATCCTGTTTCACGGAATGCATAAAAAGGCAGTAAGAAGACTTCATGATATTTTAGTGCTCAATTCAGAGGAAATTGATGATTCAATATTGCCATTATGAATTGTGTAATTATCTTACGATATAGCGTGACCTACGCGAGACTGATTTTTTTGTCTCGCGTCTCGCTGTCCAATGTAGCATCGAGAGATAAAATTTCGAGGGATTATTGAACCACATAAAATCAAAACTGCGTCCGTGTAAAGTCCAGCCGAGTGCGTCTTACATGTGTGCCTACTCAGGCAGTATGTTCGTAAGACGCACATGTATTCCACAGACGTATATATTTCCAGCTGGATGAGAGTCTCGCGTTGAATTTTCGTACCATTTCATCCAAGGCCGACGCGAAATGTGCGATTTGTCTAGACTATCGCACATGTGGAATTTGAGTACGGAAATTTTCCACACCTCTATTTACAAGGAAGCAATTGCTCTACCGCGTCAGAAACTAGACTTCATGTTGAAAAACAAGTATACCAGCTCCGACCATTTTTGGACGAAGTGCTATATGCCATAATTATTTTGAATTGAAAAACGTGGGCATTTTGGAGCTCTCAGAAAGGTGCTCGGAATTGGATACTTTCATAAAATAGAATTATTATTAATTATTACCGTGGCTGAGCTATTCCACAGCTCACAAAAATCTGTTCCACCGCGGTTGATGTCACGCGAACTCCCTCTAACGCCAATCACTCTCTACAATGCTGAGCGAGATGAGGAAATATTAATGTACGAAGGATTTTTTATCAACTTTCAGGCAAGTACATAATTTTACGTAAATAGGATTACGGAAGTCTCTCACTTCAAATAAACCTGTTGTTTGACATGACACAACAGAGTAAAATTGTGTCTGCTAATATTAACGCTATTAAGGTAATACGAGGCGAATTCGCAAAGTGATTATTCGCCATGAATCGGCAATGAGCGTTTGAACGTACAATGGAAAATGCAATATACCCCGTAGGTATGCAGGGATACTCTCTAAATCTGAATCAGCGAGGCTCGCTGATGCAGATTCAGTGAGTAGGAGATAGGTAATGAATATCGTACCCTCTTCTCGCCGGCTAATGTGAAAACTAAAATATGAAAATCAGTCAACTTGAACGGATGCAAAGAGACGATTATTTAACAATGTGCGTCATTCGGTAAAATATATGTTTGGTCAGGTGTCCACTTGTTAGCCTGACTGTGCAAATTGACATTGCAGTATCGTTTCAACCTTGAGATTTATTCCTCCGCATATGTACAACATTAAAAACGCGTGGACCGGTCCACACCTGCATAAATTTCATCTGGTAATACTCATATTTGAATCCCACGTGACTTCGGGATCGTTAACCACTTTTTACCATCCATCACTGATTACGAATAGCCACGGCTGACCTCACGTGGATGCTACGTGATGGTCGATCAGAATATTATTGCGCTCGACATAAAATTACCATTATGTTTTTGCCTTTAGTTGAACTGGTCAGTTTTACGTATTTCGGCGGATTAGCTGTAGACAGAACTGTGTATATCGTACATGGAATTCGCACGTTTGCTTTCGAACATATCTAAAAAAAATTTGAGCCCGATCGGTTTCTCCGTGACTGGAGCGGCGAACCAGACATGAATATGCAATTCGTGCGTCAGGTCCGTGCGCATCATCTCAAGTTTATATATACAGTCTTGCCGAGCCAGGAAAAAAGCTTTCGTTATTACAGGACCTACGAAAATCTTCATTGAAGCTACTAAAAATCTTGTTCACGTAGCCAGAATTTTGCTAGGCAAACCGATAATTTTGTGGATCGAATAATTAGATTAAACGTTTAGACACAATTTTTCTTGCCAGCAAACCATTTGGTTTGCCTAGCAAAATTTTTGCTCCATGAATACAATTTTCGGCAGTTGTGATCGAGGAACGGTTCACGCGATTAAGGATATCAAGTAAATGAATCGAAGAATATATTTTCAGTTCTAAATTGAATGTATTCTTGAAGTACTTTTTAGAACGAAAATCGCATGTATCCGGTACTGCCAGCCGATATTCCTTCCGTATAAATTTGGTTAATTACCTTCAGCTCTGGCTTCCGGTATATTAAATGAAATTCCCCACCCCGTCCGCTCAATATATTTATGCGATAACCACGGGCCGGAATTCCATTTGATATCTACCGTGTTTGATTGTGCATAATTTGTTCGGATAGCCAAAATCCTGAAATGCCTCTAGTATGGAATACCTCCTATCCGAATGTCCCCTATAGGCATTTGTAAATAAAAGCGCGGGAATTACGAAGCCATTGACCGATTCGGTTTATACTTCATGAATGAAAGATATTCTGTCCAAGAAGCAAGGAGTAGCGAACCAGTAGCCGAAATCGGTTACGAACTCACATAGGATAATACTTGGCAGCCTAGGCCTCACAACCGGAGGAGTATAGCGGCCAATACACTGTCGCATACGCCGCACCAGCTTGTGTGAGGAGGAGGCCTTGCGGCGTTGGTCACATGCTTCGAGCGGCGTCGTTTTTAAATAAATCGGTAGTAGCGCACAACGTCCAGTGCCAGATACTAGATCGCCCGGAACACACGGACGTATGGCCGTTAGTCCAACGCGATCCTGAGTTTGGTGTTGACGTATCGTGACGCCAATAGTACGTTTCGATCTGTTGTTACCCGTGTTTCAAGTCCTAGCTCGATAATTACAGGAAGTAAGTTTACGTGTATATAGCGTATGGAAATAAGCCTAGTATACACATGAGCGAAACTGCTCCTCCGAACAGTCGATTACTGTTATTCAAAGTTGTTATATTCAAAGTTGAATATTGCTACATACTGATTTTGATTACTCGAAAGAAGAAAGTACGACCATTCAATTATCCGATCCTTGACCATGTGCAGCGTCTTACGTTGACATTTAATTATCGTTCGAGCGAACGTGAAGTCAAACAAGTTACAAGTGGCTATCAGCTGGGTATCACGAACCAAGTTCCAACCAGCGTCCTCCCATCACCGGCGTCCTTATCTACGTGTGGAACTTCAACGCAGTCCACCTAACTGGGAAACTGACCGACTCATGCCTGATTTTCCACGGTGCTGTACTTGCAACCGCGTTTTCGTGAAAGGAGTAGCTATACACGGGGCTATTCATCGTCTGAATTTGGCTGACTGCAGCAGGCATTCATTTTGGTGAGTGAACAAACTTAACTAACATAGTACTGACTACTTGTCATGCCAAATGAATTTGGCAGACATCTGCGGCGATAATCAGATTTTGCACAATAGCTTGCAGTTCTCTACAAACAATATTATTGCCACATTGAGACTAGATCGGCGAGTACGGTAGGGGACAATACTTGTCGGCCTAGCCTTCACAATCCAGCCTAACCTCATCAAGCTCCGAAGTATAATCCATAGAATAATTTCGAGCGTCTGATTGATTTCGTAACATGAAAGTATACACTCTCGTTTTTGAGCCGAGGGTAACGCCGTCACCGCATTCGTAGCCAATGGTAAGCTGTTATCTCGAAGAAAGAAACTCCTTCGTACGTCCTTCTGCTGCGTTTATCAAAGGAACAACCTGTTACAGAGAAATGAGTCACGATAACGAACGTTCGTGACCCAAGTTTCTGCCATCCTATTTTTTGGAGCACGCTTCGCCTTTGCGTGCCTAGTGATTCTTGAGAGTAGTTAATCCTTCAGCCTGATCGTAGTACTAGCATCCACTGCGATATTCTCTACGTACCAGGTACAATCGGACCACCAAAAAATCTGTGATCGCAGCGATCATTGGTTTCGAGAACTTCACCGTCAGTCAAGAGCGGGAAACTCGAAGCACCGCGCCTCCCGATGCGCACATACTTTAAGGAATGTCGGGACAACTGCGTATGCGAAGAATACTTGACAGAATAATTTGATCCCCGGCTGCTCCTGATTGTCCGTAGATGCGTGGATCGCCGTAGACGTGCATGAATTCTTCAGCCCGTATTCCAATAACTCATCACAAGCCAACCGAATCCGAGGGTCAGTGCACATCTCATTTCCATGTGTAGGTCAAACTCGAGGTTACTATTGACATCTCGAAGTTTGAACAGATTGGCTATAACCAAACCGAAAGAGTGCGCAGCACCAAGTGGCGCCGAACGTCACTTGCTAAATACCGGTACCAAAAATGTCATACTGCACTCGATGGTGACGTTATCGGAATAATTGAGGCTTGTTACCGTAGTCTTCAAGCATAACGATGCACGGTTTTACTATCAGATTCTGAAGTTCTGTACTCTGGACTTCAAAGCACGATGCATAACTCGTTGAAAAAAAAATGCGAATATATGTAACGAGCGGCAGCCTCTAGTCTACAGATTCTCACGCTCGGCAGGATGAGCTGTTTTTCCTCCTTCTTGTTCATAATTGGTTTGTCATTTATCATCATTCAGGTGAAAAAAGTGTCGTTCTCCGAGGGCTTTTCAGAGTCCTTTAATTCAACAGCATACCGCTCAGTTATTAGCGATGGCGGAGGTACTGGGATTTTTCAACCGATGTATCAATTCTTTAGCAACGCTCCGATTCAAATAAATTGATCGTATGTGGAACAGTTCTGCTAATAATAAGGAGCATATGCGATGGCGCTAGCTTATTAACGGAAGGCGACACGGAATCGTGAAAGATGTTGAAATGTAGGTGCAGTTATAAAAGATAACGTCCGACATTAAATTCCCAATTTGTATGCTATATTCAACTGTAATTTAACTTTTTCCTATAAATTCTTATTTAATAATATATTTTACATATTTATGAATATATATTATATATATATTCTTGCCTCGGACTTGGACCTTGGGAAATTTTCGATCCGTGAATTTCAGTAGATAGTAGAATGTGTCTGGGCGAAGCTTTTTCAACAACTTATTTTCGTTGAGTCTTCATGTGACACCGCGCCCACGCGGTATTCTTGCGAAGTGAAATAACTAAAAACCGAAATATTTTGGATTTGGCGGAAGCGATATCTGCTGAAAATTCGTGCGGCGATCGTTATCCGTCAGTATACGCAACACCTGAGTCAGCGGTCTCCATAATTCGAGATTTGAGAAACTTCTCCGACGAATTTATAAATCACCAAAAAAGTCTCCATAATTTTTTCCATCACTATCAACTGAGCGGCAGGCGGTTGAAGCGAAGCGTTCGACAAAGCACTCAAAATACCAACTTCTCTGCCACTTAGGCTGTGATAGATAACGAACCAGTTGTCAGAAAAAAATCGACTCTATCTAAGGACGTGTAGAAATTTTCAGACTATAGGATGCTGCCTGCCCCATATTCTTGGGATTTTCGTTCGACCAGTTATACACTTTAAATTCTAGGTTTCGGAACTCTGGGATCGAACAACGAATATATTATGATGTACGACAAATCATCACATTGAAGAATAAGAAATTTGACGAATTCTTCCGTTCTGATGAATTGCATGTTGAGCGTTGACGAACAGTTCGTTGAATTGGAGCACTAATAATCATTCCTATCGACTCGTTCGATCGAATTTCCGTGAGAATGATGTTCCAATCCAGCCGAGCCGAGCTCCAGCGATATCAATACATTTCCTGAAAAACTGGTTTTCTCTCTTTCCATCTTCTAAAATAGTGTAATTATACCGAGCTGACGATGGAGTGGATTTTCCACGATCGCGCGCTCCAACGCGGCTTATTATAACCGTATAATGCATCGATTTTCAACATTCTGCTGCACCTTCGCGTGAAGTGCGAGGCGTCGGGCTAGCTAGGCTGTCATGTGACCACGCACGAGCAAGAAGCTCATTATACTAGCAAATTAATTCGATCGGATAACTTCGTGACGGCACAAATGTATTATTAGAATGTGGATCACAATTAGAATTAAAGTTCTAGATTCACTGGCTGATGAGAGCTGCCTGGTGCAATGCACAAGTGCGCGATTCTCTCTCTTTCTCTCTCTCTCTCTCGACTATCTACGTTCGTGATACGCTCGTCAGTAACAAGATTCCTGCTACATCCGGTACCAATGTTTCGGAGTTTGTTGTGTGTGAAATCAGACGCGGTTTCTTGAAGATTCTGACAAGTTCCTCTTTGCTGAGGTCTTGTTCCGGCGTCTCTGCTGATGTATTTTCTTTTCTTTTTTCCTTTTTTTTTCTTTTTGCTCTTGCATATGGTTGTTCGATATTCGACGTAGTCGCTCATGATATAATTGGTTCTATAATTGTTTATTTTCTGTTCTTCCCCTCTTCAGGTTTGCGTCTTGTTTCGCAACATTCTTTTGAATTTTTCTTATTGTGCTTTTTGTTTCACGTTACCTAATTGCTATATCATATCATATTGCCATGCTATACTGCATCTGCTATGCCTGACGGGGTTTCATACCCCAAGGCCAACAAATACTTCATCTATCTTCTATTCGTCTCTCTTTGCCCCTTTTCGTTTCTCTTCTGTTCTTCTGCCGACACACATATCTTGCGTGCCATTACGACACAAGCTTATAATGCGATGAAAAATGTCAGGCGAAACATCTGTGAATAAGAAACAAATAACAAACGAATGCCAGCCTTTAAACGCTACGAACATATTTCTCTTGGTTCTTGACTTGAGTTAGCTGCATCGTTATCGAAGCTATTTTTATCCCCTTCGGGTCGGCCGTTTCACATGTGGTCGCTGCAGCATCTCAAACGAAAAGAAAAAAATAACGTTATCAATCAATTAAAAATACTCAGCCGCAGCCGACCTAATGAGCATCGTGCATGCTCTCGAACTGCGACATTGAATTCGGAGTGCAGAGAAAGAGAAAGAATAATTTCGTCGACTACCTGATGAGGCTATAGTCAACGTCGGAATATTGGTCTCTTCCCAAATGGCGAACGGATAATTGTTTTTCGCCTTGAACTTCAACGTAATAACATCGCCCTGCCACACGCCACCCCGCGCCGCGCCGGACTTAAAATATAAATGATGAAATTTATTCACGACTCGTTCGCACGTGGAGCTATAGGTACATACGTAGGGATACTTGTTTACCAGTATGTTAATCAATGATTTGATAAATGTTCATCTCCAAGCGATGATACAATTCGTGACATTCCCGTATAGTTAGGTATAGTTATAAACATTATAACCGCCTACCAGATGCGCCGATTGAATTAAGTTCCAAATTTCTCCAGCATGATTTTTGTTTTCCCATTCTCATTCTTACCTCCGATCGGTTTTTATGGCTGCATCTCCGAATACTGCAGGTCGTGAATATCCGTTGCCGCGTTCCCTTCGTTAGGTCAATAAAAATGAAGATATGCATCACGTTTTCTCATGTTTCACCGTCCACACTACGCTCTCATCGACTACCTACCTTTGTGCCCTGCAGTAATTTGGGCAGCGTTAGTTTCTTTCCTCGTATCCCCTCTTCCTGCCTATTCGTCCGCCTGTCGAGCGCCAACCTTTTTGCATTCATCCGACCTCGAATCTCCGTTTTCTTCTTCGTACCGGCTTGGTCGCTCGGACTTTTAATTTTCGGCTAATTATTCGCATTCGCAATTCACGCGAATAGTGTAGGCGTCTGGTGTTTACCCACACTTATGCACAGAGAACCGGTATTCAAATGTTATTTAAATTTCCCGCTCAATGGTTCCGTTCCCAGTCGCGTTCCCGTTCCGCAAACAAAGCTTCGCTGTGTATCCGCATGTCGAAGACAAAGTTATAACTCTGACTTTTACGAAACTTTATTTATACCTGTGCGACTACGACTTCTTACTCGGCGGCTAGGACACGCTCCACGCGATCTTGCTTCGACAACGAATGACTCGAGCCGGTTCACTACGATGTGCAAATATCAGTATCTGACCAACAATAAATGTATGTAACTTCACATCATGAATTTTCGTTCATCAGACGCTCAAGTATACTTTTGACTGGCAAAATTCGTTTTCGAGCAAATTCTTGACTATAGAAATTCTAATTATTCAATAATTGAACGATCATTTGGTCGGTCTATACGGTACTAACGAGTAACTTTTGCTACTGTCTTCAAGAACTATTGCGTAAAAGTGACTAATCCATGAGCGTGACTCGTCGTCATCACTGTTAATCGACTCTGCTCGCCGCCGCGCCGCGCCGACAAGGTTCAAATTAGATCGCATGCAGTAGGTTGGGTTTGTCAGATATATCGGAACGATGCACAATGTATTCTCTGTAGCCCGTGAAATCTGATTAACTAATCGTGTATACGCAGCTTCACGATCTTGGAATGAGTGCTTGAATTTTCTGCACTGAGAAATGTAACAACGAATTTATGTATATTCAGAATAGTACGCGCAACAAACTTATACCTACAACCAATAATAATCGTGACAAGGTCTTTCGCGTTTCTCTCTATTCGTTAGAACGCGCGAGATTCCTTCGGGATACCTTTATTCCCGACTTGACAAAGTCGAGACAAAGCTACCGAATCTTTTACATCGCCGTTTCGACATTATCGTTACATTCGATCGTCAGCGGTTTTTACTCCTGTGAAAATCGATCCACAGGCTTTTCGACATGCTTTTCCACAGGCTTTGCGACATGCAAAGAGACCAAGATATGTATTAATGTATCATAGAACTCGAACTCGCAACAAGATTTACAATGTGTTCCTGGATAAGGGCATAACTTGTCGCAGGTCAAACCTCGGGGGTCTTATTAAAATATTTCGGTATTGGCTATGGAAAAATTCGATTGAATATTCACATTCGTATTCATTTTTTTCCTGTACAGTACGTGCATTCTCGTATGTCGAACACAATGATTGTTTCTACAATACCAGAGATAGCAGGTATATCAGTCCGTAATTACCAGTTGCGAAGAAATTTTTTTCATTACCAGAACCGATAAGGAAAAAGATACGAATCTATCTGCGCAATTCTAACCGCAGCTCTATATTTTCACCTATATTTTCACATTTCGTTATGAAAGAGTGCAATTAGGCGATTTGATCAAAGTCTTTGGATAATTTCCACTACAAAGAGAGGGGTCTGAATCCAATGAAGCTACGCGAATTTCGACAAAGTACGTGCACAATAATTCAAAGAAGTGTTGATCGAAAATCTCGACATTTGTCACGCATCTGCGGGGATTGGCATTATCTGAATCAGCCCGTATTTATGTTCGAATACAAATGCTTCCTCCGTTATAGATATTACATTTTTCCGCTCCAAAGGCTCTAGCCAGGTAAGATAGTAGGGGAAATCGCTGTAAAGTTCAACGCCTTGATTGTGATGTAAGAATATTGGGATTTCCAAATTTTGAGACCCAGTAATGCCCTCGAGTGGCCGGGACCTTGGAAAAGGTGCTTTTTCGTATATATCATTTTTCTCGGAAACTCCACGACCGAATCGGCTGCATATTTTTTGAGGTAGATTACTCGAAGCTTCATAGCTTGTGGTTTTTACTTTGAATTTTTTGCACGAAATTGAGGTACAAAAAAATTGTTCAAAATTTCGAATCGTCATCTCTCGTCGCCCAGAAACGTTGCACCCTCCATGTTCCACACATTGTTGTATTTTCATATCATCTACTACTACAAATTTTTCCGAATGGTGTGCGGCAGGCAAATTTCCAAAAAACCATTTTTATTCTCCATTTTCTCTCAGAGAAATAGCTCCGTTAGATTGAATGAAGCGTAGCAATTGGCGCGCCACAGGAAATCTTGAAAGTTACTGAGCACATTTTTCTCCCCTGTTTCCGTGACATACACGTCAATAAGAATCTTTACAGAAGGAGCGTTGCTCGTACAGTAGTTGTAGCCATAGTCGGCTCAGAAACTGTCGGAACTTTAGAGTTGTACGATTGAATCCATACGAACAACACTGGACAAGATCCGTCCGTCGACGAAGTTGAGCAACTTCACCCAGAGTCATAACCTCGATGGCTGACTGCATGCTTACTTCAAATTAAACAAATATTTACTCTCCTCCGTAGTAATTTCTGATAAAAGGGGTAAGCCCGGCGCAAACGGGCACTGTGGCAGAATGGACGAAGGAGGGGAGTTTCATCGACCGAAGCAGCTATAGGAAGAAGCAGTCGCACACGACAGAAGATTTTTTTCCATTGCCCTTTTACGTCCGAAGATAACATATCGTAGGACCCAAGCGAGAGAAAGAAAATGTCGATCCGCTCGATTCTGTGGAATCGGTAACAAGGAGGATATCAAAAATCTTCCGCGATCTATCGCTTGGGATTGGTGGACTGCAGCTCACTGCACCTCGATTTGCAGTGAAAGTTATGAAGAATTTTAGCAGTTTTTCAACATCGGAGATTTTCATTGGAATCCCGTGAATAATCGTGTTTGAAAATCGGTCTTCGTTACCTCTCGACAGCCGGGGATTAAACATTTCTGGATACTAGAAGAGATACTTGGACTTCGACAAAATTATCATTCTTGATCTCGGTGCCCGTCTTGCCCGGCTCTCCCGGAAATATGTCAAATATAATCGATGGATTCGTGAATTAATCTGGAAGAAATATATAAGCTTTTTCTTCTCTGAGATTGTTATTTTACATTTTGCTGATTGACATGCCTACATGTATCTATTCTATAATCAATAGTCCGCCTTTTGAAGTTCGGGTACTAACTTAAAAAAACGGGGCGGAGCGTAGACATAATGAGTGAACGAAACCTTAACACAACAACCTTAACACTTACGCCCGAATTTGACGGAAGAGAGTGGATTACTGACCGCATGCCATTCGCGTGAGATAGAAGTTTCAACATACCGTGAAATACGAATAGACCGATACCCGTCGAATGCTCTATTTTGGCAGAAACTACCGCCAACCCAACTATTGCGAAATGTCCTAGAGCCCAGCTGATTTGAATCATTGTCGACTGCATATTCTACCTGTCGATTGACGAGAGATTAGATCTTCAACGGGTTCGATACGTCGGGAATGATTATTCTGAAAAATAGGTTCATGATATACATCTGTAAATTCGATCGTATTCGATCATTGAGAAAAAATGTTGAATAACCCAACTATGAATTGTCCCACGTCAAGCGGTGGGATTAACCTCAAACTGCATGAGTTCGGTCATAATTTTCAAGCTGATGAATTTTGTCGAGAGTAATAAATCACTCAATCTTATAATATATCTTTAGGAAAACTATGAATGCGTTCACGAATTTTGAGAGTCACCCAGCTTAACTACATATTGAGAAATAAATCAGGTCGGTAGAAATTAGTTGTAAATTATCGAATTCGTCAGAACTCACGAATCTATTTCCTTAACTCAGTTTCGAAAATGATCACCTATTCCCGGGGGTTTGAAACAGTTGCAGCCCTCACCTTCCGTTGATTGACAGATAGGATGCAGTCGACGGTCAATGATTCAAGTCAGCTGGATATTTCCAACTCTTCAGTTGGCGGCAGTGTTGAATTGTTCGGGCCCATTCACAGATGTACGTCGGAGTGTATCATCCCGTATAACGCAGAACTTGCAGACGCATTGCAGCAATATTTTTGCAGCATTGTGACTGTGCTGAAATATCACTACGATTTCCTATTCTTTAAAGGGCTTCAGGAAAACGTCACGGCACCGCGGATGAAGCTTTCACGCGAACTGTCAATTCAGGGTAAAACGGTACGAATCATATTTCGTGCCTACCTTTCGAGCTGCCGCAATTCAATGACGAAGTTGTACTCAGGCGTACGGATCAACGCGAATGCATTTATCTGTACGATGTACGGACCTAGATAACTTAATCGTGACTTTTCGGATATCAAAATGTGAACGCATAAATCTGAACCTAATTTTCAATCCACCGTGAAAAGCAAACTGTGTGACTCGTGTCGTTCTCTCTTACAGCCAGAAATATCGTTATATCACCTCTGCAACAGAATCATGACCACGCGGCGAGACGCGTGCTTATCTCACACGTACGTGGTTATGGTTGGGGTACACCCATCCCGAACAAATTATATCTATATTCCGAGTTATAGAGATATCTGTTATCGTGAATTGATCCGAATCATACGTTATATGATATCAATTGCCGGCAGTTTTCCTGGCTTACGATTAGTGAGCCACGAACCAGCGGCTTCGTCTCGGTTATATCAAGACCCCGACGCCTGTCGATATCCGCCCGCCGCGCCCGTCTCTTCCTCGTATCATGGCGTCTGCGTTTCCAGTCTTGTGAGTAGACATATCGAATTGAGCACGTGTGGTTATTGCTTTAATCTCATCTCTGACAGCGCGCATATTAGGATTCCTTCGTTGCATCAAATCAGACGGCTGAAGGAATCGCCATTTTTTGATGTATATTGCCTTACCGCGAAAAAACGCCTATAGTTTCAATTCTCACGTACATATTTCTCATCATCATACACGTACGTTACAGGCACTCTTTCCATTAGATCCGTGGGGCTTATACCGACTATAATGATTCGAGCTTGATTAAAATTGGCTTATCGGGGCTTAAGCTATCTGATAAATACTGAATTTCCCGTAGCTGCTCTTTGACAGAAATTCCAATTTTTATTGTCAAATATAAAAGATAAAAAGCGGCACGTCGACTCACAACCGAATCAGCATTTCGCACCGGCTAGGCTTCAATTCCACGATCACGTGAAAACTGGAAAAAAATGGACGACCGAGTAGTACTTGCAATTTATCACCGACGCTCTCAAACTGTGAGTTACCGATCATTGTATTTATAAATGCAGATCAGTCAGGGCGAGAATTTCCAGCTTATTTGTCACTCGGCTGTTTCCTAGGGGTGAACGTTTTCTCTCGAAAGGTCTCTCTGACTGAACTATTGCCATTAAGCTATCTCCCGCAACGATTAATATCGAGGAAGAATAAATACTTCCGTAACAATATCGACCTGGAAATAAACCTGGACCCACGTAGGATTGTATATTCGCTTTTGCCTCATTGCCATTTCCATCAACAAGCAACGAACGTTCGTAGTTTAGAAAACGCGTGCATTTTAGTCGGTGGCGTGTAGTCGGCCTCGGGAGTTCTGGTCGCCTGAACTGTTATCGATATTATACCGAAAATCGACACGATGCAGATGTAACTGGCTCACAGCCTCATGAGATGTGAACGACACTACTGCAGATCATAGAAATTCCAGGATATATTTTCACTAGTTCTCCATATGTGACTCCTCGAAAAATTCTGTATTATTCACGTATCCAGATTTCGAACGGTTCCAAGTGTTTTCCAGCTATTCCAAATCGGTTCTAGTAGAATAGGGCGCGCACTGATTTCACAAGTGAGCAGCCACTCCGTTACACTAATGTTCGATTCGATTTCTTTTCCCTCTGATGGCATCAACATTCCATAACTCAAACTTTCTACCCAAAAATGAACGTGATGTGATATTGACCGATGATCGATGATCGATGATCGCACTCGACCTCTAACATAGTCTAAAAGCACGGCCGTTCAAACGCGTCAAACTCGAATTGCGAATTGTGGTAAATAACTGTATAGTTTGCGGCTTATTTCTGAATATTGTATAGAAGATGTTAACCAGAGATGATCACATTCTTTGTATTCGCCATAGGACTGAAGACGGCTGAACCGCGGCTCAACGGTAACTTCAAACATAATCCGACGAATGTTGATTGACCAAACTGTAGCGGAGAATTATTTTCCGTGACGTAATATCCAGATATTAATTTTTGGGATGAAATGACATTTTAGCTGGGAGATGTCAGAATGATGGTAAAAGAAATTCAGGCAATATGCAACATTCGGCTGAAAATCATTCAGTCGTTTCACGATGCAACGGATTCAATGATTAGAGTACGTTCAACTTTCTAAGATGAATGAGATACGGATTGCTGCCAGTTATTTTTGGTATATTCTGTTTGTTCAAAATATTTGCTCGACGATGTTAATTCAGGAGACTGCATCTACAGAGCTGCTCGTTGTATTTATGTCTGAAAAAGTGTACTCGCGTATCGTACAAACATGTTTACATATGTTCACATATAAATATATGCAGTGTACGAGGTTTGAGGATAGAGAAAAAAAGTTACAACGAAGCTGCCCGCAGGTACGCAGATTCATTTTATAATCGATCACCGTAGCTGCCTGATTTTTTGCGACTAGATACTGTAACGATATTCAACTGGTTTTTCGTGATGGTCGATTATTCTCTCGGCTGCATACATTGATTTATATGTTTATTTTATTTTTTTATCGATTCACCACGTTAGGCAGTCCTGGTCCTATCCCAGTATGCGTACAGGCGTCGGTATATCTGCAAGACGCTGATCAACATGCTTCTTTGCGTCGGGGATGAGTGAGTTCAAAGTTATGACGAAAAAGAGCGCCAGGATTTGCTGTCACGTTTAATTTCAAATTTCTCTTTTCTTCGTTCCTAATTCCACCTTTCTTATTCATTTTTTTCTAGAGGCAACAATCCCTCCCAGGGCTGCTGCCCTTTTGCCAAATTAATCCTCAATCCCCGATCTCTGATGTCGGAATCACGAGTGTCCATTTTTTTACGTGTACCTCTTTGAATGTTTCTCGAATTGTAATTCAGAGCGGAAAGAAACTCGGGAGGGCTTGAAATGTAGAGGAAGAGGAGCTACAAGGAACAGGCAGGGCAGAGGCCACAGATGATGAAAAGTGTGATCTCGGTACAAAGAGACTCCGTGTGATTTTCGTGTTTCAAATTTTCCAATATTTACACACGTTTTAGATAGACCCCTATTCAATGCTTACAAGGAGGCGAGCCTAGACGAGATTGCAGGGCAAAATTAGTCAGCCAAAAAAATTCATGGCAATTAATGCAAATTCAATGACGCTTTTTCATTGCTTCATCCTCGTAATTGTAACTATAATATTCGTTTAGGTACTATCTCCAATTGTTTTTATTTACCGCTATTGTACTTATAACTTAATTTTTCTCAGTCTCTCCGACGAATTGTTGTCTTCGCATTGAAGCACATTTTATGAAACTTCACCTGAATATTATTGAATTTGAAGGCACCCCATTCCGTCTTTTCCGCCCGAGATACTGATTCTTTCAACTACTTGGCTCTGACCATGAGTCTGTGTTGTCGAGAGAAGATGAAATAGTTGCAGTATTAAGATACGTAGCCGAATAATGAATCGGTATACGAAGAAGCTCATGTACCTACGTATTAGTTAACGTTTAGCGGAAACAGGTGGTGTTTCTTTTATGTTGAGTCATTAGTTGGCACAATAAAAACATCACGAATAAACAGACATATGCAGGTATGCCCGATTATAGATACTTACGTATTTATGATTCGTGTCGTTTCAACATGTATGACCATTTGTCCCGTCTGCCAAAGCGCATAACACAATCATCGCAATTACTAATGGACTAAACACACGTACATACCAATCCATGTTATTGCCAAAGGTGTAGACCTTGAGTGAGGTAAGAAGTGATAACGTTTCTTTCGCCATCACGTAGAAATAGGTGAATATTATTCATAATTGGTAGCAAATTTCGATACTTAACTACCTGCTCTTGGGTTTCCCCTGATTCTGCAACACTCGAATATGAAACCCGTGTATAATGAATGATAATACTACGGCCGATATGTGGTAAGTTCGCAAACCATTCGCCTGTACAACAAACTAATTATCAATACCGCGAACGCGATTAGTTCATTGTGCGTAAAGTTGTGTTACGATCAATCTGTATAGCCTGGAAAATGAAAAATATTATTGTAGTCGGAGATGGTCTCGTCGATCGTTGATAAAACTCGACTATTTTCATTTCAATATTCATAATTCCGTACCAGAGATTCTCGGGGATCAACTTTCAAAATATTTTCTCACTGTGGTGTGAATGGTAATGAAAAAAAAAAAAAAGAACTGTCACGGATAAACGGACGTTATTCCTCGCGAATTGATACTCGAGGTGTCTAATGCTCATACAAATTCTGCGTTTCAATCAAATGAAAAGTGCTCACAGTTTTATAGTACATTCAAACGAAATCAATCCAATCATCAATGAGAACCATTCCAATCAACGCTGACTTAAGGTGCTATTAAAGACCCATTTGCGCCCATTCTTACTCGTTGTCGAGAGCACTGTTGTCATTCGAAAACTCGATGCATCACCATTCCCTAAACCAATTAACCAATTTGAATGAAACTTTTTCGATTGGATGCTGTATTTTAGCAGAAAGTGACGAACTATTACATCTCGCTAACATTTTGAGAAGATTAGGTTAAGTTAGGTTAGGTTGGGTTGGGTTAGGTTAGGTTAGGTTAGGCATTTGAACATGCGCAAAATGCTGCTCATCATTGGCCACTTGGTTCACGAGAGCCAATGGCACTGCGGCGGTATTTTGCTGCTGCAGCAATTTGTATTACTATGAAAATCGAGCCCAAACGGGGAATTACAAATTTTGTTTCTCCTCAATTTTTCGGTCAACGGCTGGGCGAACAAAATGAAGATCTGCAAATTTCATCGTGATATTATTTTATTATGCATTTTATATTATCTTTCTGTTGAAAAATTTGTCAATTGTTATCGAGCCTGAATATGACACTGTATACTTTTTCATTGCGCGAAATTTAAACGGTCGCGTGATTTAGCTGCTTAGAAACGCGCGGTGGCAGCCGAGATACGGCAAGAAAAAATTAAAAATTCCATGAGAGAGAAGCCTTGAAGTAGTTACACGACGCAAGAAATAAAAATATGTCTAATTGTAAGTATGTTACAGGTACTAAAAATATGCCTCAATGTGCACGAGTACGCTCACGAGTAACAATACGAGCATCTGTATCGTGTTATCTTTCGAATATTTCTCACTATGCATATTATCGCGTCACCCAACATCACTCTTCCATTATCCGAGCTTTTGCTAATCCGAATTGTCCCCGGTCCCGATTGGTTTGCGAATTCGAGGTTCTACTGTAATATCGTTTCAACTTATCGTAATATTTGTTATTATGCATATCATTACATTTCTCTCCAACAATGAAGTTGACCCATACGAAGATTTCCTTGTCGTTGTATCTCGCTCCCTTCTCGGAAGAACCTACATAGTGGATTTTCCAGACATGTGACAATTGGAAAAAAAATTATGTGACAGTGAGGGGCCCCGAGATATCGACTTATTGTTAGCCCCCGCACCAAAAATACCTCGTTCCGGCGTTGCATGCCGATTCATTCAATACCCAAATTATGCCTCACTATCATGATTCGTTGCACCGTTCAAAACGATAGCCAATTTATCCGGGAATCATGTGATACGACAATTACTAGACAGAGAATTAACCTTCGATTGGGATTCTAAGCGACTTGAAACACGGGCTGCACCAACGGGCTCCGTGTTCAAGCTACTCAACAGTTCTGACACCGTACACCGATCCGAGAAACACTCGATGTCACAAGCGGGCGGGAGCAATGATTATCCGTTGCCAAGGCCTTCAGGAAATTCCACGTTATTTCATTATTGTAATGTTACAGGTAAATCGTTAAAATCCGTTTCGAAGAAATTATATTATATGTATACCTACAATAGCATGCATTTCGTAATGGTTGTTTTGCTATCTAGGTAAACGCTGCGCGCATGTAATTATAAGTACAGATAATCATAAAATATGAAACTGCGTAGGTACGTATATAATCGATCGCCAGGAGGTACACCTGTTCGTAGAACAAACAGGAAAAGTCAATGTTATTTATTTAGTTATGCATTTGTCATGTCAATACTTCAGCTACTGGCGACATTTGTTCAACAAATCTGTACGACAGTTCGGAGGATGTTATGAACGAAAATAGCAGGTAAAATGAAGCGCCATAAATATGGAACATGGAATAAAATAAAATGAGGGGAAATGAAACTGCAGAAAGCTCCTCTCGAGGAAGCTTTTCCTGCCTTCTACACTATTTTTCCATTACCCGAGATGAGCTTCTTCCTTATATTCCTTATGAACGTGCTTATTTCACCTTTGAAAATTCTTATTTCATATTGTAATTTATCAAAGAATTTCGCTGCTGTGAAATCGTGAGTTTACTGTCTGATCGTCTCATCTTAGAATCAGTATCGACACGGAAGGGAATTCGAATTTGTATTCCTCTGATCCTGTTTGTCGATTCTTAGATTCGTCTTTGAAGTTCTGTGAAGTTTTTTTGCAATGATTTCTTCATAAGTCGTTTATCTCCGATACATTACGCCTCGACGGGCGCGCACTTCTGTTTCTCCTTCCTCCGTAAAAGTCATTATCTTTACGAGCCTTCTTTGCAAATTTTTCAACGGCTGCAGGATCTCTCCTGCCGTGCGACTCCTCTTCCCATGAAACTACCCATGCAGCACAGCTAATTGCAGCAATATTTCTGCACTGTTGCAGTCGTGTTGTAGAAATGTTGCTGCAATGTTTTTTCAAGTTCTGTGCTCTCTGGACAGACTGGGAGGGCATGCTACTCAACAGAAGTAGGTATGCATAGAATATTCGAGTTGGATGCTTCCTTTTTCAAATTAATCAAAGCTTGTGAAATAATATGCCACGTGAGTTCGTGGCCAATTGCGATACCCAAGTATTTATCGACTGAATGGAACTTTGGTTTGACTTTCGTCATTACAACTTGTTCTATTGTTTCAGTTGATATCGACATTCACCGTGTCCAGTTGCCAGACCAATTGCGGAGGTCATATTAGACAGTCTTATTCGCATACAATGGCCGCTCATAATGTTGAAACCAGTCATTGACTTCTCGTTACTTACAACATTTTCAGCGTCCCACCAGACATCGCGTAAGCAGAGTATTACTGTGTCGTCCGCGAAAGCAATTATCTCACCTTCGGCCAGTACATCCCGCATGTCGTTCACGTATATTGAGAACAGGACCAACTCCGCATGTAATTGATCCTGATCGCTGGTTGTGTCTCCAAGTTGTCGTGGCTATGAGTGGCTTGTTAGGTAATCTATTTAGGAAATATGTGCAGCTTCTTCAATACGCCTCTCTACCGGTAGTTATGCTTGATTGTATCAAAGGCTGCATGTGCTATAAGATCTGCAAAGATTCCTGCATTTGAGGAAAAAATCATCACTTGACATTATTATAATCCTACTTTTTTCTCACTTCAATCCTACATGAAGCTGTGCTATACGAGTACCTCCTACTAATCCCCTCGACGCTTTCATGGATCGACTAAGCTCACAATTCGTATACAAAATTCGCTACGTATATAGCTGTCATTTATCAATTTATACGTAACAGATTTCGAGTTTGATGTGTTACTGAAACTATGGAATAATTTAACTGGATATGAAATTTGCATAGTCGTTTAAAGTTTTAATCAGATACGCTCCCACGTTACGTGTAACCTCAGTCGTTCTGACGATCTTTCGTAAATCGTGAGTGCTAGGTGCCTAATACTCTAGCTTATCCGGTTCTATAAGTTTTTTTGATCAAACTGAAAAAAAGAAAAATCGTGCACGGTAAATTTGAGGCCGCCAAGTTCGTGGGGATATATCTATGAGTTGCCAGATTCTATCAGTACAGTTTCTACAATCTATTTCCCGATTAACTTTGTCTCCGATATATCGATTGCTCAACGCAATCGAGGAGGCCGGTGAAATAAGAGTATGAATGGGAATTTGACGCTACCAGAAAAGTAAGAAAAACGTGGTGATCTGATTTTTGATCGCATCGCGTCACCATTTTCAGACTCATTGTCAGAAGAAATATCGAAAATGTATGCTACGACTATCGATAGTATATGTACATCCATTTCATTGCAAATAATACAAGATAAGTATATATATATATGCACGTGTGTATGTAGTACGCCAGTTAGTAAACAGTTAAGTAAGTAATTTGATTTTTCTTTGTTTCGTTTTTTGTTTTTCTCTTTCGCGACTTTTCTCAATGCTATACTCCAAGTTTATACAAAATAGGCCAACTTATATCTCGTTGGATTTATATCGATGAAGTTATGTCACGGATAAAAAATGAAGCTAGGCGCCTTTACGGAAGATCGGACGTTCGTGCAGATTGATTAATTTTGAATGTAGGAAAGATGATGAACTATCAATGGCATGGATGTGCGACACAAGAGTGTGTAACTGTTACTCAAGTAACGCCTCAGTTTCATTGGTCACGGTCGGGGTGACTTTTTTACAATTCAAGATTGTCACCGTATTGAGTCTACAACGTTTATGCAAATCGGAACAAGATCGGAAAGTTTTTACTCGGGAAAAGTACGCTCCCAGATTCAGAAATTTGGCATAAGTTACTGTTGGAAAAAACGTACTGATGTCGAACGAGGATTGTTCGGAAAATGCATGAATTGCAGATTTTCGAATTTTGAAACCCCCAAAATCCGATGACGAAAAGTTACAAGATGATACCTGCATGAGTCTCCCATCGGATTAGATTTGGATGAAAAACATTTCAACGGAAATCCGAAGGTGCTAAAGGTCAGCAGCCGGTGTAAAATTTTTTGAATATCCCGGATGAATTAGTTATTCATGAGCGGATGTAGTTTACAAGATAAATGGAGGAACAAAAACTGTGGAAAAATGACCAAGCGATTGATAATGAGTAATAGATCGATAAGTATGTATGCATATACATCACTTTCAATTCAATAACAAAAGAGTTAACCTTCGGTTATGAATCGATAATATTGTTTATAGTGCAGGCGCATTGTTGAAGTGTCGTAACTGTTCTTGCTCAAGACTAAATCGATACATATTGCTTGACTAATGTTGGCAGCAAGGATTGCTTTCTACTTTTCCCGATCAAGATTGCACACGCGTGTGCAGATAAGTAAACTATAGGCATATCTTGATTACAAGCACTTCGTGTGAGATAAAATACGCACGATACATCCACACAATCACTTTCACGTTACCCTGCTGTTACAATTGCTTGTCTTGCTCCTCGCTCCTTCTCGCCTCTTTATCTTTCTCGTCCGAACGCATTCGTTCTCTCGTTTGCAGTTACGCGACGAGACTTTAATTGGCTCCAATAAAGTTACGCGTGAATCTTCCTTCGCCGTTTCGCCTGCCAACTTGTTTGAGATTCATTTATTTATTTATTAGTGATGTCTGCGTCTCGATATTAGTATTCCATAAATTATCATATCGTTAAAATCAACCAATGTCAATTTTGATTCATCAAGCCTCCTCCGAGCCGGTCATCCGCGGATATCTCGAGGCCTGAGATCGTGAGCACGTGACATCCACGTGCTCACGGCGCGGCGTCTGACAATGAGTCAATTCTCATTCCATTACCACTTCATTTTCAGCTGTGGATGTCGCCGATGTGACCAAAGTCACGTGTATTTTACCGCGGAACGCGACGCGGATGCGTCGTCGTGTCAATAGATACAGCTGACTCGCGTCTCATCACGGCCGATATACCGAACATATTTATACCAATTTCCACAAGCCTGCATACCTCGGTATCGATAGATCGTGCAAAGAAGCTGATTTGACGTGGAGCGAGATTGTACAAAACGTTCAATTATACAGCTGTAGGGAGTGATAAGAATTCCGGAAGGAATCGGAATCGAGCTTCCGATCTTTGATCACACTGCCCATAGTATTTTTCGATCAATATTTACAATTATTACGTATGTAATATCATCGATATGCTGCAAACATTAATTTTCTTTCTTGCGGCAAGCCTTCGGAGCATTCGAAGCGCCGCTAATATCCCGGTCGACGACCCAACAGTTCAGTCCTAACGTTGTTTTCAAACTACTCACAGCGCTCGTGCGACGTATTTATTTTTTCCGTGTCACAAGCGAGCTTAGGGTCTGGTATAGAGCGCGGATATCCTCTAGTAAACATGCACTAGTTTATCGTGTAACAATTGCCGACAACAGAGACAATAATTACAAACGATTAGCCGAGCTTGCATAGGGGTGCAAATATTTATCTGCTGTAAGCTCCGCACGGTCTGTCGCTCGATGCTGTAGGTATAATTTGAATAATTATATGTTCATAGCATCTTCTGTGCAAATGAATAATAGGCACACGGAGCTCATGGATCCACATGAACGCGAACCTCACGCGCGTTTTATTGCCCGGGCCGTCATGTGCGTGGAAATTTCCGAATATGACGTTGCAAAAATTCGATCTAACTTATTGTTAGAGTCTCAGAGATGTATAGTTATTTTACCATTATAGGCACATCAAGTGATTTCTTCAGCTGATGACATTCGTAGTTCAATACAAAGATTAGAATGTGGTTCAGGGCTTGTCCGTCCTCATTGACGACTTGACACCGGATGTCTCGAAGAAGTAAAAGCCCACGCATCATCCACAGCGAGCATCAATATTATTGATGGATGTCTCGGATGTCCAACTGGAACTAGTTAGTCCGAGTAGTTATTAAATACGATGAATTTACCCGGTTGTACAAAAAATGACAGAATCTATTTACTATCCATGTAGACACTGTCGGATGAACCGAATGTAGTCGGTTGGGTTTGGAGTTCTATATCTAGGCGTGAAAAAACCGGACCGCATCCTATGGGACAGTTTCTGAAAGCGTCGAATCTTTCGCGTCAAGTTATCATACGCATAAATTTTCAGAAAATTCCCCATCGTAGACATCGCTCTGGAAATATTGCTAAACCTCGATTTGGCGAGGTTTTTCCGAGGGTCCATTTGAAACCGTTGCAGTTGCGATAGAGCATATCAAAATTTGACGAAATTCATACGCAATCTCCATAATCTTTTGAGCGTCACGCAAGTTTGAAAATTTCAGAATTTTCTAAATTATACTAGCTATATGCAGTAATTAGCGGAGTGGCCATTTCAGACTCTGGTAGTCGCAGCTGATCCGATACCAGGTGGACAACTTCGATTAAGCTTACCTAATCTACGTGAGCCTGAACCGTTTGGACGCACACCCATCCATGTTTGAAATGGAAATATGAGGTAACAGATTGATCTCCGGACCCAGAAACATTACATAATACTTGAATAGAGACTGCACAGATCTTTGACTGCGAATTTAAGCAGTTCCACGGCTCAAATTATGGGCGAACTATGATTCCTTGAAGTTTTTACTACTCCGTCGTACGTAATGCGAGTCATTTGAATCCAATTACCTCGTGAAATGCACCCAGAGCGTTAGAGACTGGAGATCTTGAATAGTTTGGGTTACATCTACCTCGTCGTGTAAGTATATGTGATCACAGAGATCCGAATGATGTACATTACTCGGGTGATGCATTGCTCATATGATAATTAATATTGACTCGATAGTTTTATCAGTCTCATTCTTTTGTCATCGCTATAAGAAATTTGATTCAATGTACTTTCCGATCCTTAACAGCAATTTCGGAAATGAATTTCTCATCATCCAAATTCCGCTGTATTTTTATTTCGTAAATACTTCGGATTGAAATGTCCTCACTTATCAAGTCCGTTGCATCTATGTTGCTTCCGATAATGACAGGACCTGCCCGTTCTGTCCATTCTTGACGCCCCAATTCTAGATTTCCTAATGTATTGACGATGGTGTTTGAGCAAATAGTCAATTGAATTTGTTAGGGTACCAAATCTAAACCCCTCCGCACTTGTTACCGCCCTATCACACTGTCAATGCAGTGTACGGTCTGTGTACAAAGCAGTTCAACAATTTCAATCGATCTGCGAACTTGATTGGAATCTCATTTGAAAACATGATTTGATATTAATGGAATATTGAAAAATGCTGTGCCTGATTTCACTCATCGGTTTTTTCATTTTCCCTCGTCGGTTCTCCGTATCTCTATATCTGCATCGTGTGATTTTCTACAACTTTCAAATATTCGAACGCACCATCACCTACGTTCATTACAAATTTTATGCATCAAATTTCTTCAGGAAGCACTCTCGTAACTCATATTCTATGAGCTAACACATACTTTCCGACATGCTTCCACAGAGTACTGTTTTTTTTTTCTCGGAAGACGTAACTTCCCACTTCGTGTATAACATGTATGCACATACATACATTCACATGCATACATATCTCCAGGTTTGATTGACAGAAGTTGTCTGAAGTTTCCGCCAAGAATAACAATTTTTCCGTCCGATGGTATTTCATTATTCATTGGATCACATAGGGTTCTATTCACGGCTTTAAGTGCATATCGTAGACGCATCGGGTGCTTTGCCCCAAATGAAAACATCTCCTAGATTCGTAAATATTTGCCATCTTTAGATTGAGCTGTAATATTCGTTGTAGCGTCTGAAAATAGCGAAACCTCCAAGCGCGTCGTCCGACGAAGAGTTCTCCTCGTTCTTGCGGAAGCAGGGTCGCCGCACTCCAGCAGACGCCACTACGTTCACCCGTTTTTTTGTTCGACCTTTCGACAGCTGCGGTACAGTGACATGGACGAAGGTTTTTTCGAATTTATTCTCGTCCACCAATGTAGAAGCATCTATAATCTTGTTATATTATACTTTTCATCATCACCGTCTACTAACAAATCATATTCAAAATTTGACACCTTGGCATTTGCGCGACGTTCGCAACATTGGTCGTTTGGTTGACGATTCATATTCGCGAAGTGGTGAACTCAGCTATCTATCAATAGACTGAACTTAGCCCACGGGATTCCATTCACGATCAATCATGTATCAACAATGCTGAAAAGCGGCAACAATGAATTCGAGACATCCTGACATCTCCTTTTCAATATTCTCTTTTCAAATACTTTTTAAACACTATTTCAAGTACAGGTCTTTCTCGCCATTCGATATCCATTCGTATATATTAATCGTGAATGTACAACGATTATTGCGTGTGACAAATTGGTTTGATGGCAATATGAAGTGTTCAAATTTGGCATTAAGTCATTCAATTATACAGGCCAAAACTGGTTCTGAGACTGACGAAATATTATTCTGCCTCTCGCGTGAAGATTTGATTATTTTAATTGAAGCATTCAATATAATTTTGCAGCATCTTCACGTAACTTTTTGTCGGTTGTTCTGCAGATCGAAGACTAGTGAGAATTAATATTTAGTGGGCATGGAGCGTAAAGAAACACGCTTCCGTAAGGTGATCTCGTACTCGATTTTTGTCACCCCAAAACTATTTTCGGCAGGGCGTAATCAAACTATAATTATCCCTTCTAGATTCGATCATTAACGGAACAAGGGAAGCTAATAGGCCCATGAAATTCATAAAAAATGACTTCTCAGCATCGTAAAAGGTGGGCGTGCCACACACTACGATTTATATCTGAGCCTAGGCATCCAAAATGAGTAAAAGAGCAAAAGAGCGCGATTCTGCATGAAACTCTGAACACATACCGCCGAAAACATCCTCGGTTCATGCCAAAACAAAGCCGCAAAACCGAACCGCCAAAATACATAATACTTGGCGATTGACAATCGTTTATCAGAGTCATCCGGGGTTCGAGCTTAGCCGGATCCATGAATACTGTTACCGGCGAATTTTCGACGCGTCGGCAATGCCGGCGACCCAAACTTTTCGGTGTACAGTGTTCGCCTCACCTACAGTCGCCACGATCGCTCACACTTGTCTGTGATTGATCGGCGCTGCGTGTGAATGACTGTCCATTATTCAAGACCTTCGTAGGTGAGCCGACACGAAAAGTTTGTATCGCTGGGATTAAGAGCGATCTGAATCCATATGAATATGTGAGGACCCGTTCATCGGTCATTTTGAGAAGAGTAACTGTGATTTCATGAATAGGGATGCGATTCTCTACAGTTATTCTCGTATGAACTCTGGAATGCACATTTTTTTAACTATTTTAAATGATCGACAAGGTTATTAGTGGATGAACTTGATCAATAATCAGAAAGCTTTGTTTCCGAATTGCAAAAAATGCTTACGCGATACATAAATTTGAGGATCAATTTCGCCATTAGCGTGTCAAGTGAGATTCGAATAAGGGGATCTAACGCCGGATAGTGGATCACCAAACCGATATGAACGAACATGTGTAATAATCCAAAATCAAACTGATCATAAACCAAGACGCTTCTCGTATTGACTTCAGCCGAGACACCGACCACATCTTGGCTTAGACCTCCCCTTGTTCATTTAATTATCGGCCTATATCGGCTTATTCTGTATTAATCAACATCGTATTCTAATTTTGTACAATAAACGTAGCCCGATGGCTAGAGAAAGCTTAAGGATAAAAAAGTACAAAGTTGATCCTTGTATAATGTTTTTAGAATTAATAGCCTAAATGGAAACCTGAGAAAGCTACAATTATTTCTGATTGTGAATCATGTGCACACCATGCACACAATAATTCCAGAATAGTACGTAAGAGTGTCGTCGGCTCCGCATGAGTTGGTAATTATTATTTCGGGAAACCGTGGATAGATGCAAGATTTTGAATTGACCTGATTACACGTCAATTCAAAAAATTACGTGGTATTGCAAGTCCAGATCGGTATTCCAAGCAAGTGAACCGTCGCGTCGGAAAGCTGATTTATTTTCTTGTATGACTGATGTCACAAGACATTCTCAGAGCACTCCCAGAAACTATAATTGAGTCATGAATAAATTAATCGAACAGGTGCCTGAGGAACAGTTGTGCTAATAGACAATAAATTATACAGTTCAAAAGTATGTGTAGATTAACAAATAACGTGTTGATTAAGGTCATTCTAATTGTTTCCACGAGTCGCTACATTCCGTGACAAATCCTTCTGGCCTATTTTTATTCGGCGAAACGGTGTATTGGGCTCATACTGAGGTATTACAATCGGTGTTTCTCTTTTTATTTCCCTATGGCTCACTGTACTACAAGTGTACAAATAATAATCATCCACAATGGAAGGCAAGTGCGGTAGGTACCTACAAGCTGTCATGTACACGAGTTTTGCTGTTCGCACAGCGTTGGTCACAATTGATAATCTGCTGGTGTGCTATCATCGGATTGTGGCCTACTCCATAAGCATAATGGATTTGCTAAAACACTGATTAAGCAAAAGTGATATGGAAATTCCGCATTTCTTTTATCTGGTCATGTAAAACTGAAAGTATTGCAGTTTCCCTCAAGGATGACGAAGGTTGATCGCTCACGGCTCATGTATATCATAAAGTGTGTCATGAAGTAACTGTGCTAAGCTAATCGTATATTTCCAATGGTTTACTTGACCAGAATCCTGAACTGATCCTGTGATATCACGAAATGTTTCAAATTAATGCCTAATCTTGCGAATCATACTATTCCGGAATAATTGGATCACGGGCAAGTTATTTCAAGTTTATTGCATCATATCATGTGGAAAATATATATTCACAGCTCATATGTCCACCTACGTATCTATGTGTACGTGTTTCGTGAAATGGAAAAGGCTGAAATGGGACATGCGTATATAGAGAGGAAAGAAAATAATGAGAATTGCTCAACCAGAGCGGAGCTACACACACTTGTCAGCGCGAATTAAAATTGAACACCGTGCTTTCAAATGAACCATTAAATGCATGAGACGACGTGACGGCTCAAGCATCCCCCCGCGAGTCCATGGCATTTAACGACATTAGCAAAGTATTGCAATCATATAAAATATTTACGACGTCGCGCGGAGTCTTTACTGAGCCATCCAAGCTCATGTCCTTGGTTCGATTTCCACGGCAGTCGCGGCACTGGGCAGTCATTTTAGCGATAGTAATCAAAATGTACGGCGCTCTCGAAATGAGTATGAGGGAACATCGTTCTCCCTTGAACTTCACCAAACGGGTAGTCTGTTTGCCCTTCGTTTCACCTCATGATTATCACCACCAAGAATTTTACCAATATTTTTCTTCTGAACAGTCGGAATTTTGAAGATAGTTAGATGTTACAATTTTTCTGTTCTTTCTCCAATAAAATGATGATAGCGTGCAGAGAAGAGTCGGTTGAATTGGCTCATCTGAGAAGGCTTTGATTTGAGTTTTGTCGAGGCAAATTGCATAGAAAACAATCATTTTTCCCTAGAATATTGTTAGGATGATATGAGAAATGATGAAGCCATTTTCGTTGACGGATCACGTAGTAAAAACAGTGTTTTATTGCTCAGCTAACCTAGAGCCTTGAGAAATACTCACGGTGGTTAAGTGCACCCCGCTATCCCCTAACTGAAGAAACTTACGTCTGAGCAGAAAATTCTACAGAAGAAAATATGATAATCTTCGTGCAAATATTAGGACATCTGTATATTGGAGTAGACTTTGAACAGAGATTGGACAAAAATGTAATTTGTCTGATAAGCCAAATTTCGAGCAATCACGAAATTGTTGTGTGCAAGTTATTTGAGTGGAGAAAAAAAACAGTTTTACAGGGAGTCAAACCATCCACTAAGCTCTCATTCAACAATTGTAGTCATTTTACTTCATTAATATTTATATCCTGTGAGTGAACCTTCGTTGGAAAAGGTAATAAGTTGTAAATTATGTAATTCGTCGCGAATATAATCTTATTAGAATTTATTAGCATTATACACATACGGTTGAGGTACATACTGCAGTATGTGGAAGTATGGCGAATGTTAACAGTCGAGAAATCCAAGTGTAAACTACACTGAAAGTGAAGATTCATTGAATGGAATTATATCTGTTTGACTCAATAGAATCCGGTGATCACATGACGCAGTGAATGGTCTCTTGATCCGATTAAGTCCAGTTCACGGATGAAAATTGTGGTATGGGTCGCAATATCGATATTGTTGTAAGAAGAAACGAGAAACATGTAGTTGGGTATTCACTGAAGTATGATAGGGAGAAAACCAGTTACCAATTTCGTAATCGTTGGGGTAGAACCGTGTTCACCATCGCCTGGACAATCCTATACACAGATGTATCATGTCGCGGGGTGCATACCGTGAATTATTGAGGATAGCGGATACCGACTAAACTGTGGCAGGATCCGCAAATGCTCATATTGCACACGTACGAACTTCGAGCGGTAGCGACTGCCGCTGTACACCATGTCGATGTCACCGGAGGTCCAAGTTATGCAATATGGTTGTTTGCGGTAGGGTGATAGGTCGATAACTGGCCAGTTTCGTCAAAAACTTGCGGTAGAATAATGACGAAAGTAAAACAACAGCACGGGCGGAGAGTTCAGAACGGACGTGATTATCACTGAATTTCCACATGCTGGGGAAACCATTTTTTGAAGAATGATGCGTGAAAATTTTGGACGTGTGTAAAACAAGCAGAGAAGCTGGCTGTTTGAACCGCGTCTTCTGGCCGTGCAAACAACTCATACGGATGAGCAAACACCTGTCAATTATTTTCAATGAATAATAATTCAACGACTACTTGTACGAGTGTAAACGATGATAGAAATAAGCTATAAAGGATCTCATCATTCTTGTGTAACCCCTGTACGGCCGTATAGCTACTATCCAAGTGGAAAGTTGGCGCATAGTAACTGTTTCTTTTTTTCTCTTTTTTTCTTCTTCAGCAATTCAATTTGGCTCTCGTAACTACGCGGCGGTTTTCCTCCTTTTGCAATGTGATTTCAGGATTTTTACGGCGGCATGACGTAGGGAGAGGGAAGTTAAGGAAGAAATATACCTATACTCAAATTTTACTACCATCGAATTATTGTCCGATGGCAACCAATTTACTACCGATTTCCGCTCGCTGAATAATTGATACTGAATCTAATTCTCGATGGATACTTATATGGCTATGCCAACGTCCGCTTCGCCAGGATTCGCGTGAAATATATACCACCGATAGTATACTGAAGTACCAAACTACTTACACAAATTAGCGGCCTTCGACATGCCTAGCCGTTTCTAATTCCGTGTCCAAATAACCGAAAAATTGGTACGGGAGTTCCCTTCACTTATATACACGTGTGACGCATGAAACCCCAACTTGTACTCATTGTTGAATGCATTGTTACCCATTGTTGAATGCCGTGAGTCGTCAATAGCACCTCACGAATCGTCGGATGTAGCATTCTTAAAACGACACCTATGCTAGTGAGACACAGAATTACGGAGTCAGGTTTTGGTAGCGAATCTACGCCCTGAACAGTGTTCAAACAACCGTGGGTGCCGTCCTCCTCTCCATGTGCATTTACTCTGTGTATTCAACCGATTTACCTTATCGTCTCTCGCCTTGTTCTTCACTTCTACCTTACTGTATGTTTCACATGTAGGTACATTGCTTCATCCAATATTGCAATGGACACGGCAAAGTCATCCGTCATTATTCATTGTCCATCCATTTCTAACCAACCGGGACAAAGCAAACATCTGGGTACGTAACTTTGAGACCCGCTAGCAGGATTACGCGTACCGACCTCAAAGTGGGATTGACTATTTTCATAAATTACTAATAATATTGCCATTAAAATGCAATTAGGAAAATGTGACAGCCAAAAATTTGCAAGTAATTCAATCAAACGACACACATACAGGCTCCGGTGTGGTCGATGTCTTGTTGAACTCATCACACGCACGTAGGGCGCAGATAATTACGATCGTTACCAGCACTCAGCTTGAATTAATTACGCTCATCGCAATAAGTTGCGCGTTTCGATTGACGGCCACCGGTTGCATGTAGTTAAATTTCGTTAGGCAGTTTTCACGCTGATTCAAGAATTATCCCGGGGCTACCTACTTCATGTGAAAAACCTTGCTGTAATACACTGTGGGAAAACGCGGTGTTGAGATTAACACCGTGCCGACACCAGAGAGCGTGGTCCATACAGATTGTAGGTCCATTACCTCGGTGTTAATAAGCGGTGTAAACAGCCAATGTTAAATGAACGGTGTGAAAACGGTGTTCTGGAACGACACTGCCATAATGAACACCGGAAACATTGTTCTATTAACACCGAAGTGATGGACCTTTATAGACTACGCCATGGAGGTGTCAAAACGGTGTTAATTTTAACGATACATTTTTCACGATTATTCTACATTCAGGCATGTCAAACTGATTCTATAATTAACGAGACTTGACTCTGAGTATGAAGGAAAGAGTGCTTATTTTATTTCCAACATAAATACGGAATTTGTTCGTCCGTGTATATCAATCAATTCCTACTACTAGCTATCACTCGCGAGAATATCAGCGGTTTCGCCACCTATTGGAAAAAGACTACACCAAAACCTGACAGAGAAAAACTGCAAGCCCAATGTATTCATAAACCGTAATACCGATGAGTGTTCGTTCACCATCAGTAGTACGCACAATGGTGGTAAAATTTATGAAATAACACCGCTCCAGCTTCAGCCTCATGTGAAGTGTAATTCTCACTTCTTTGGGATCTTGAATTTGACACCTGAAAATTTAACCATTCGCACAGTGTATGGACCATGTATGTGACTTGTCTAAGAAATTTTCGATTCATGGAAACACAAGTTCATTTGATTCTTCGGTGAAAACCATTTTCAATTTACATGCAAATTTTAGCAACCAGCAAATTTTTACGCGCCATAATACCTATGATACTCCGATCCTTCAATTTCTCTGAAGATTATTTTTAGTTACATGAGCGTGTCACAATCTAATTACTACATCTGGCCGTATGAGTAGATGCGGAGTGCACCTTCTACGAGAAACTGATAATCGCAGAGACGTAAAATACTGTGGAAATAAATTGTCATTCCTTGAAAAACGTAAACGCTCACCTCACGGTCGCAACGGTATTGCGAGCCAAGAACCAAGTTGAACAATTGGATTTCTTGTACAGCGTAAAATAGCAAACGATATAGGTACTATAAAACCCAGATATTTGTCATCACTCCGGTATTCAGGCAATGAAACATTGCGATTATTCTATAGAATTATCGTTCTAGACATTGAAGAATCGAAACTTGCGAAAACCTGAAAGCTCTAGCCTAATTACTTGAATATTTGATAGTTAATCAATTTGTGAATGAAAATGAAATCGTATGCGGAGATGAATGCTGGTACTTTTTCAACTCACGACGTTTCATGAAATCTGCGAGTTCAATTCGCATTCGCTTGACAGAATTTTCATTTTCATGAAATAGCACGGAGATTGGGACTCGGATATTGGTTTCGAAAATAACTGGAGTCAGGTCTGATTTTTATGCGGTTTAAAATGCAAGTTGGAAATGAGATGCCGGAATGGAATCATACAGCCGTGTCGCCCCGCCCAGAATAGTCGAGAACCCAGAGACCCAACAATATTTATCATGCGCTGCATGCATCTCAAATACTCGCAGCAGAGAGTGATTTCCATCTTCCGAGAGATGTTTATTATTTCGTCCCGAATGTCTCGATATTTGTCCGACGTCGGTGGATCCGTGACTACTAGTTTTTTCAGTTTCATTGAATCGAGAATCCAGCCCATAAGTTACCGTGAACTATTCTCACAGACTCAATCTGAATGATAATCAGCTCTCACAAATACCAGTTTTTGCCATCCTTATTGCAAATTGTTGTTCATCTTGTTGTGCAGATGTTAAATAATTGTGTTACTAATTTTGAATTCGTTCACGACGTGAATGTTCTCAGCACCATTATGTATACTGTTTGAAAAAAAAAGGAATGCCCCGCTGTTGTTGACGTATTCGAGCAGATCAGAGCTTTTCCAAAATCAGAGGTGACATAATCATCAGGAATCAGCTGCCGGAGAATAATAATGTATACACGTGGGCGTACATACTTGCCAAAAGTTACAGGAAACTACTCTCATTATTCATTATTAACTAGTCAAAAGTTTGAATAGTTTCTGCTTACATATATATATAACCTGTTCATAACAACCGCAGACATCTCACGTTGATCAAACGTCAAAACGTTCTGAAACATTGCCGCTGAGCACTATACCTCGGTAAAGATACCTTCCTCGAGACGACGCCCCGAGGAAGGAACTATGGAATATGTCTATCTCCAGCCTGGCGTCATGTCGGTTGATTATACCTTGCCTCAACATCGCATGTTGCATGTAAATCTACCTATCTAATCTCTTCCGGTCACCGTTATCAGCTCTTGTTAGAGCCTGAATAAGAAGTAGCCCTTATTTATCGGACGAGGGAAAACCCTTGTGTTCTCAAATTGGCTCCCTACTTGAGTATATAAATATAAGAACACATCTCTCAAAGCTTGTGACAATCAGGCCCAACGGAGTCTTTCCACGATTGACCGATGTGGTTCATCTTCTGACCAATTTTCAACGTTAATTTGAGCTAGTTGGATCAAAAGATAGGCTAATCAGTGCCGAATACGTAGCTACCTCTTCCTGTTTCTCCGGATGGAAGCTCCGATGATCTACTTCAGCGACGCGTATTCCCATTAGTCTGCAGCATGCAGTAGCCGAAAAAATTCAATTCGTGAAACGGTTCCAAACGTGCCACCGCACCAGAATGCGAGAATTATCAAAAATCGTCTGTAACGGCCGTTGCTTGTCGCGACTTCCTTCTCCACTTTCAAATCTGGCTTCACCATCGAATCAGCAATTCACTACGTTCGCCGGTAGTTAACTTCGATTGAAAGATGAATTATCCACGGTAGTTTATTGTAACATTTTCTTCTATTTTCATTACAGATTTATCCTCGTATTGGATGTTTTCATTTTCGAGCTCACTATCAGTCTATTCGGTTAACCGCTACCACATCGATTCATTCTGCTCGGGGGAATGAATTGTAGCGGACTCATCAGAATTTTCGTGTTTCAAACTCCGGCGTAGACCGATCTGTCTTTTAACGCCTCGCCAAATTTGAATAATTCTGACATGCAGGCAGGAACAATCCGCCATGTGTACATACGAAATAGACCCTAACGGAAAACGAATAATTCGAGAAGCAGAGGGTGCAGTAAAGATATACAGGGCGAGTTTAGTAGTTCGTGCCCCATTGATACCGGCGTATTTCCCATAAAAAAAACAGTGTATTCAAAATTTCGTTACCAGATTTTTTGGTTGGCCATGAATCTCTTGTAATAGCTAATCGAAATGTAGCAAATCTTGTGCGTTGTACGAGTGGGGGGATGCAGTGGGGAAATTTCGAATACGTTTCTCAGAGGAATCAGTTAATTAATATCGATGGGGTGCGGTTGTTCAGCCGCACCCTGTATATGATAACTATAAATACGAATATCAACAAACGCAGCAACCAACAATCAGTATGTTGAGCCCTCATTCATGCTTGAATTGATAGTCACGATATTCGGAACCATTGCTCCTTTGAATACGGAGAGCGGAGATTTACAAGGAGGAAATTCCTACAAGCTAGTTCCAATTTTGGCCACACGCGGCCCTGATACTACGAGTTCCAAGATTTTCGAAGGAGCGGGGTGTGGAGGGTAGAAAATTTGTTAGAAGTTACGAACAGCGTGACGCCTAGCGGAGACTTAGGTAGTGGTGACTGGTTGCGCAGATTTTTGCATCACGCGAAAAGGCCGGGTACGTACTCCTTATCTCTACCTTGTTCCATAACACGGAGCTCGGAGAAAAGCTTCAATGTTTGTCACCGTCAGGCTCATGGAAATATTTGGCCCAGACCTCCGCCAGTACAGATGTTTTCACCCAATAGCGAGCGACCAGCACCATCCTCACGTGGCACATGATCGTATCATCGCGTCGATTAGAACACATCATTGAGCGCCGCTTACTGGGAGGAGGTGTTTTCCAGTGAAAGTGGAAGGTAGTTCAGTCTCTTTCCAGTCTTCATGGATTGAGTCAATGCATGGCGAAAGATATGGTAGCGATCTGGATATCTGCGGATTCATTAGGCTGTTAGATGACTAACTGTATGATATAGCCGCATTCGCTACACTTTGAGCTCTGGAATACATGCTTTTGTATGTGTGATGCGCTAGTTAGCACAGATGTAGTGAGGAATGAGACATTATTCGTTAGCCATCGAATGACACGTGATGAGATGGTTCGTTAGAATCTCTGAAGCACAGTAGCGTTTTTTCAATCTGATGAGAAACAGACCTCTTCCAATCTGATTTCAGCGAAATTTCATACTTCGAAATATTTGAAACCACGTCTGCTCAAAATTACCAAAATTTCAAAATTCAAAATAGTTGTCCCAATCGGCTACTTGAATTTTGAAAAAAGTTTGCACTCGCATGTGAGCTGCTCTGGCCAAAACGGCTTCTCATTACAATTGCCTCTAGGTATTCGACATCTGGTTGGTTATCGAAGTATTCAAAATTATGTAACTATAGATTATATAAGTTTCTTCTGACAGATGTCAAATGGAAACTTCCCTGACGAATATATCAGGTGTACCGATAAGTTTACAGATCATTAAATTCTAAGCCAAGTTTAAGTCTCAAATATAAATATGCTTACAATGCTCACAAGAACACTTTGTGTTCGTTGAAACTCAATGTTTGATTAGACTACTCCAAGTGCTTATCAATTTCTCTTCACCAACATTCATATGATACCATGATTTGATGCGATTTTTGCTCGGTTGCATGCCAAATACATACGTATGCATGTGTGAGTGTTTGACTAAGGTAACGAACATGCGCGATATGTTGCCGAAGTTATCAATTATTAATCAAAATGATCCTTCGCGATCCTTTCTCGATCTTGAACAAACCTTAGCTTCGGTTTTACGTTGTGCAGATTCTCAAATTTAGCTACCGATGTAGAACAGCTGATTTATTCCATAATATTTTCATAAATTCAATAGCCCCTGAGGAGACGAGAGCACTACCAGTAATACATCATTTGCCAAGGATCGATTCTGGCCACAGTTATATCCTGAGTTGACTCATCACTCAAAACTAGCTACGATGATTCATGGCGAATAGATTCACATTCAGTCAAATAATTGATCCACGAAAATATCCATTTGCTCTAATGTAAATCATGGAATAGACAATTGAAGATTCCAAAGATTCTACTCGAGGACACCTAATCTTCTAATCGTCGCTCGCATTGTCATGTGTGTCAAATTCTATCTCCATGCACGTATTACTCATAATATCTCTAAGTATCAGGTTACATTGTCTAACCTCATACAGTGCCGTGTGGCGTATCTGTTGGCTTGCAATTTGAACCCTCTCACCCGACTTTAAGTAGTAAATCCCCATTGGTAACTAATTTTGTACCGTTATAACAGATGTGAGGATAGCTGGCCGCACAGTCTGCCGATACGTCGAAACAAACGTCTTCGCCTCTCACCTGACCCTGGCGCCCATGATCTTGTCTTTCTTTCTACACGTGCGACGGTCAATAAAACTTTTCAACCTATAGATGATATCTTACGAAAATTGACTATTTACGAATATTATACGGCTAATCTTGATGAACAATCGTCTGTGATCAAGGCTCATAATTCACGTGAGAAGATAATCTTCTCATATCGCTGTGGATCGAGATATTTCTAGTCAAGTGGAGCAACGTTATTTATGCTATTGATTACGCGCGCACGTGCTTTGGCCGCATCAAAACGTACGTATGTACATCAAACAAATTGGCGAACAGCTTTTCGAACCGGGTATACCTACTTGCAAACGCAGATATGATGTGTTACAGTATGTGGATGTCAGTTCATAGCACTCGAACCATAAAGACCACCTAATTAATTATTCATTTCAATGTGAGCCTATTACGTGTATAACGAGCCGCCGTGGAGGCAATACATATGGATTTACGCACATGAATGTACATCATTCATCTTGCATTTGCGAGGCGGTTGCTCATAGCGTGCCTTGTAAGGATTAATTTAACTTTGCCAATTCCGGTCAATTATTTTCATTGAGAAGTTGGTACTGGGAAACAAGATTTCGCGTCTTTTTAGGATAAGACGACGGCTGAAATGAATTGACGCTAGGCTACAAGCTCTGCATTTCATTTCCGCGCCCCTATAACGATTCAGGAACTAACGGTTACGTACACCCCCTGGTAGTTATCTGATGCTATACCTCCGAATACCAAGTTCACGGTGTATCAATTACCGGTATCTGAGTTCACGGACAAACCGATCTCCGTTCCCTCATATCTATGGGTAGTGCGTGCCCGGCCACCCCTCCCTTTTCCCTTTTCCCTTTTCTCTTATTCCCGCAGTTTCTCGGCACTCTCCCCTGATCTCACCACACCTTGAGCTTCCTATGGTCTGTGCAATATCAGGCGAATTATTGAATTTGATGTCCCTAGATGTTCACACAGAACAAACAGAGTTTTGACGAGCCTAGAATCGAGCCAGCAGCTATAGAAGACTTAGAGCGTGCGCGGGTCTTATCGCAGCGGCACAGCAAGCACGTGCTCATCGTCAATTTTTCGACTCGAGCCCGTGGTGAATCTGCAGACTGATAAGACTAGAGGCTTGAGAATTCCATAAGTTATAAGTCATAAGTCATATGAAAATAAGTTTCCGGCGCTAAGTGTCACGTAAATATTAGAATCAACTACAACCGGATCATTGATCGTAGAACCAGGGTAGACAAATGAATGACGTAGCTTATTTACTCAGCCACCACATTCCTCTGAGCTACACACGTGACATTATTCATGTGTTTGATTATTCATCATTTTTCAACAAAGATTTCCAGCAGAAACCAAATTCCATTGTAAATATAAGGTATGTACCGTGTTCTATGACATGTACATAAATTTAATGATACTCGGGCGACTTCAAAATTCGCGTGTGACTTTGCTTGAGGTCAAATTCAGTCACATGAATTTCCAGTCATGCGAATCGGGGACTCGCACCTTCGCCGGGTATAACGTCCATTTGCTCCGTCAGAAACGGAAACCTTCTTTTTCATTCCCAAGATGAATGGAGTTCAAGAAGTCTGAGATTTATTAGTTTCTATGTCAGAGACCTCTACTGGCCGCCAACTGAGATTCCTTTTGACGGTTGAATTTCAAAAAACACGAGAATTGCTCGATCTATAATTATGTCACGGCTATAGGTGTTACAATAATCTTACATAGAATGATAATCGGGCCTACAAGTCAGGCATACTTACGTTACATTCAGATTGTACGGCAACTTCACTTGTACAATGCCTGACCTTCGTAAAAATGAAAGCGTGTTTGTTTTCCACACAGGTGTATAGCATAGATTAACAAAATTGAGAAAGTGGGTGAAATAAGCGGCTCACTAGGAGGTTTTCGTCTCGAGAGAGATGAGAAAAATGCTGGAATCTACTTTATAGGCACGTGACCATCTTGAGATTCAAAAGAAATCTTGAGAATATATTTCTTCGACTATTGGTGATGTGAATTGCTATTCGCCGTTCCGCATTCCCAATTATTGCTGATGATATACCATCAATAATTATTACACCCTATTGCAAAGCATATGCAAGGGTGGTGCGATCGCAAGGAAGTAGACGAGAACTACAAACAAAGATATATTTGTACGATATTTCATAATATCCATTATACTCATGTGCTGAAATAGGTAATGAGCAATTATCGAGAACTGCCACGAATTATCATGAGGTTGTGCAAAAAGTGAGTATGAGAATCATTGCTCTCCAATCATCATATTACTAACATTCAATATTGAACTACGCGATCGAAGCTCCGGCGATTGAGTTTGGTCTGGTGATTTACATTTGATAGTATGTCACTACCCACCGGCGTCTATTCTCCTCGTGCCGACGCGTTGATGTCCTCGAAGGGATGATACATCTTCAATTATTGTTCTCCGTGTCTAATTGTACGACCTGCCCAGCAATTATCTTCTTCATTACAGCGGTAGATGGCAATAGTAGTGCATGTATTGATTAACCACATGCCACTTCTCCACTGAACTGCGCGACAACTGGGACAGTTAATTTGATTACGACTGAATTTGAACACATAATTGTAAAATGAGAGGTTGATTTTTCGTCCAAGCATCATAATTATTTGATACATGTGAGAACAGGTTAGCAAGTGATTTGACACGCTTACACGCACCATTTGAAAAAGCTTGAACATTATCTTCCACAAAATCTGGTCTGAACTTCATTGGGAATTCTGTTACGCTGCCATGATTTCGGCACCCCGTTTACGGATGGTCGTGCTGGAATAAAATCGTTCGAAACGAACTCGCGCAAACCTCATGGGAATCGGTTCCCTGTGAAAATGGACTGTACTGGCGAAAAGTCACCATGCGCGCCAGGCTCAACAATGGACAGTTTTAGAGCTACAGTAAACCGAATTTCCCCTCTTTCCTGGCATCGTCCGGGGACTCCCTAACCATTCAGCTCTGCCACTCTCATGAAATCCTGCATAACTTACAATGCTGTGCAAGCACTCCATGGATCATCACTCAGAAGATGTTCAAACGCCCAAACGCCTCTTTGCAGGCACGGCACACTCCATATGTTATACAAGATTCCGTGAACCTGGTAGGAGCTGAACGGCTGAGGTGTCCTCAAGTGAGGCCTGAGACCAGACTTTTGACCTATGGTAGCTCAAGAATTGTTCGAGACAGTATTTGACCCTGGCATATGGCATTGCTCCGCAGCAACTGCTTCAAGTCGGTGTTCAGAAACTTTCAAGAATCAAACTACCAACTGGTGTGAGAGCACATGTGTATGATGTAGTTATAAAACTAAATGATTTTCATAACAAAAAAATGTAATCAAGTATCCTTTTCAGTTCGTTACAAGGGTAGAGCTTTTTGATGTGATTGAAATAACTGAGTAATCGTATTGCAAACAAGTTTGAGGGTCGAATTTTCGAAGAAATTGGCAGCCGTTGTCTTAGAACGTTTCACGGAGTTTCATTTCTCACTTCCGTAGCCCCAGTTGATATGCGGTGAGAACTAGATGAAGTAAATATGTTGAAATGAACGTATAGACGGTACGTAGACAGAACGTAAATGACAGTAAGACTCACGTCAGCAGAAATTATCTAAGCGGCGACTGCTCAGCTACGTTCTTTATAAGCTTTGTGCCGATTAGCCACGTCCAATTGTAGGTTAAGTTTCAAAACGCATCGGATCAAAGGATCGAAATAGACCGAAAATTGAAAGGAAAGTGACTCCAAACGACGATAGCTCGCATATGAACGCGTATAAGGTGAAGTCTTCAGAGGGCTGGATGAAAAGATAGAAAGAAGGAAAGGGAAGAAAGATCGAGATCGCTTGGGGTCACGAGACAACCACAGCTTTTAATCCCAAGATGGAATCTGTGAGTCAAGAATCACAATCTAAGTGATGATCGAGTTATCACTCAAAATAAAGAACAAAGATAGGCTTCTATTTACATAACCTAAATATTCGTTGATAGAGTTTTCGTTCAAAGCCAAACGTTATGATAGGCTCTAACTACACGGGACGATCGAGCGTTACTCGAAATACAGAACGGAAATAGGCTCCGACCTATATTTTCGAAGATGGAGATCGATAGAAAACGATACAATGGGCTCTAACCTATGTACTAATCAAGTTTTCTACGCGTTGTAGGGAGGCGTGGTAGGTTCTATCCTGTATCTTCGAAACTCGGAATTTTTTACCCAAAGAACAACATACGTTGGACTCTGGGTTCTAACGATCGGGTTCTCACTCGGAGTTGAGAAGAAAATTAGGCGCTAACCTAGATTTCTGAATAGAGCTTTTTCCACTCGAACAGACACGTTGCAATAGTTTTTAACCCATATGCACTGACCGAGCTGTCACTGAGCAAGATGAAGAAAATAGAAAGCTGCACTAGATTCTAATCAATAGAATCGTCTGATATGCTTTAATTATATGATCGAAAATCGAGTTTTTACTCGAAGGTAACGTCATGATAAGCTTCAACAGTTGTATGACGATCAAATTATTGCTCGAAGTATGAACTCACAATAGGCTTGCGACATAAAAATGTTCCGGCAAAACTTTGGAGAAAAGAGGGCCTCCGGAAGGGACGATAGCGCCGAAGAGTAGGCGGACGGCGCGATTTTGCTTTAATAATAAGTAGAATCCCTATGATAGTGATAGAGTTGTGCCAATGCCTCGACAATTTTCTTGGGCCGTCATGCTCAAGCAGAACTATTGCGGAGCCGAATGTCTGAATCAGTCAGAATAGTTGTAGATGTGCGGGAATTAGAGACATGGTAGCGGAAATTTGAATAAACGCTTCAAATAGGCGATTCAAATGGCGCGCGCATGCTTAGACAGAAAAATGGCTGCGCATTGGCACAACTCTGTATAATATAGGAACTCTATTAATACGTTAGGATCGCTGGGATATCGGTGCAGGGAACCGGGAGTACTACACTACATGCCGATCACTCGGAAGAGATGCTTGATACAATCAAGATGGCATTCGTTTAATCTTCCTCGAGTAGGTTTCCAGCACTGGGCCGGCCCTGGCCAGGCCTGGGCCAGTCTTGGCCAGCACTGGACCAGCCCTGGCCAGCGCCGGCCCGTGAGTTAAAACCTACTCGGATCTCATTATCAAATTGTGGTGGATGGTGATTGTTGAATGTATCTCTGTCCGCACACTCATCACATTTTTCTACTTGATCATATACGTGATCTATCGTTCAGTCGACGATCAAGCGAGCATGACAGATAGTGACGGACGAGCCATTCGCGATGGAGGTTGCATTATAGCGTACGAGCTGTGCATTTCATACCTTCACGTCATTCGTGCCGGAGCTCCTCTTCGCGTAACCCAATCATCACCCTTTCATGGGTTGCCGTTGAACGAAATCTAGCCGAAGGAATATTGCAGCCATCTAGATACGGTGAGATATGGAGCTTCGCGGTGTGCTGATGCGAAATTCAATCTCCTCGAACCCACGGACAAATTTTCTACTCAATTCAGATACTATACTGAAACTATCTCACATTGGAAATGTACGTCATAGTAATATCTGCGGAGATCTCCGAGGACCTTTACAACTCTTGACCTGCTGAACCTTTTTCGCTAAGTAAGTGGTTCGGTCATTCCGCCAACGATTCACGATAAAACGGCGATTGATGGTTGCGGGGACAGCCCTCCAATAATAGTAGTTCCGGTAGACTGTTTTATAGCGAGTATACGGGTGCTTCATAGCAATCCGAAAACGCTAGGCCTCAAGTTCAATATCTTTTCCTAGCCTCCCTAGAGGTAAAAGACCAACGACCAGGCTCAATAGAGTTTGAAAAGCTGCCACGTGATACGCTGTACTATACATATAGGTATAGTAAATTGTGATTGACGGACGGCGAATGTCGATGGTGGTATATTTGTAACTTTTCAGCAGGACGCCAAGGTTCGGTCCATAAATCTCGAAACTCGACCAAGTATATAGAACGAGTTATTGACGATTGAAAAATGGAAAAATGCCTATTCATGCGTACTCAGTCTCGAATATACGGAGCGTGGGCATTCTATGCCAAGTCGAACTGATTCTAACCCTCACTATTTCCAGTTTTTTCCAACTTCTATAGTGTTTCAGCCCATGATCAGATTGTAATGCATGCCAATTCCATTTTGCAACCAAAAATTATTCTCCTAATTGATGATGCAATTGCCAATGACCGCGTTGGACGTTTCCGATTCTCTTTTTCAAATTCATACCGTTGGTTCTTCGATACAAAAAAATTCCAAAATATCTCCGACGTGACGCTATAGGCGTGCGTATAGTTCAGCCGGCTTGGCTATCGGTTAAAGATGAGAAGAATCAGAAGAGAAAAATAGTCACGGTCGGTGAGAATCAATTTAAAATCCGCGGATGACGATTTTCAAACCGATAGTCGAAAATCGGTTTCAGACGTGATGTCGAAAAGTTGAAACCGCTTCATTGTGGAGAGTCGCCCTTATTATTAATCGACGGGAGCAATCGTCCGTAAAGTGTTGCATGCGATCGTCGATGATTGCAATTACTGATCACTCTAGTTCGCATATGAAATCTAAGGTGGTGTCGTTTCCCACAATCTGTCGGATCTTGGCACAAAAATTTAATTCGTCAACTCTGGTGAAGTCACACGTTCTCACATCCAAGAGTCTCTTCCGCTTCTCTGGAGAAATATGAAATATTATCTCAAACACACGTTGTTGCGAAACCTTCTACTGTTCTCTCCATTGATTCGGTGCGAACTATTTTCCCTTCTACTCAAGCAGAATTGGCGGTTTTTTGTCGTGTCTGTCTATTTCTAATATCATGTAAATTGTAGGTCGGATGGGTCCAACAGTCGTCCTCTATGATATCCATTTTTGCCGTTCTGGAGACGAATGTGCAAGCATTATTAGTCTCTTCGCGAGAATCATTAACGGAGGCTGATAGATTCAAATCCATACTATTCATTTTCTTATTACTTCATTCGCTGAGAATATTACTACGAAAAGTCCTCATTGAGAATTCGAATTATTTGTGAAGTAACTACGGTCGAGCAATACTCCATTCACCGAACTTCGTTTATGAGCAGTTTCGTTGTAGTTTCTGCTTTGACTCGTGTATCAGTAGCATAGTAGAACTCTTCTTCTCGATTGGTTAATGCTTGCTTATAGTGTTTCCATACTTTCCAGTTGATTTTCCACTCCCAATAACGAGTTACAGAAACTTATATCCAGGTTCAAGTTTTTCACCTGGCAATATTCGTGAATTCAAACTTCTGCAAACGAGGAATTCACGGCCTGCTGAGAAGAACCCGTGTTCACTGAGTGATTTTTCACTAAAAACTATCCCCCGACGTATAGGTCTGCTGCGTGATAACTTTTAGCTAATGGAATGATTGCACTACGTAGAATCGTCGAATTAACGACTCCATCTCTGGATTGCCTCGCTCCATTTGCCGCAAGGTACTTCTACCAATCAGACATCCGGAACACATTCCGAAATGCTTAAACTCGAATTAACTATATTACATACTGATCGAAACTCCTCGTATTTCCCTACAGCAGTCGGTTATATAGATTTGGAATACGGAATGTCGGGTGTAATCAGAAGTCTGCGTACGCCAAATTTCAGTTCGCACCGTCTTCCCTCGAATGAATAATCAACCCTAGAACTGCACACTTCATAACGAAATCAGTAACTGCACACTGAGGTTCGGGGTGACGCGATGCATCCATTCCGTCTGATCCTTCCCTCATTATTTTCGTAACGAACGACAACTAAACGAATCAATTACTTCAGAGTTTCAAAAATATCTAAGCATGAGCAATTTTCTCCATTTTTTTTATGCATTTCTTCTCACGAAGAGGTGTGGAAGAACACGGAGCGAATTTACTAAACTTCCACGGAGTCAACATCTCAGATTATCCAGGAGCACTATAGGTATATGCTTCGGAAAATTCGATTATCTGTGAAAGTTGAAACGCGGTAATGTTTGAATACAGAACTTTCTTGTTACACGGAAGCATTTCCTTGGCGGTAGAAAAATGGTCACGCCACGGTAAGTACCCAAATTTATCAAAATTACCTAACAATAAAACGGAGAAAAAGGATATGCCTTATCATTTATCCAACTTCAGACAGTCTGCGAAGGGAGACAGTTGCAAATGGCGCGCAATGCAACTCCGCAGTTTGTTGGTTATGTCAAAAATTATACCTTGGATATCCGCTCTACGAAGCGACCGCTCTCGCCGATTCTAATAAAACTCTATGACCCTACGCAAACGAAATTGTCCAGCGAAAACATTGATTGCTGTCAAACTTTTCACCGAAATAATGATCCATCACCAGTATGCAGATCAAGGGTTAATTAAGTTGGCCTACGATAGCGGCCTGATTAGGTTATTATTCAGTAGTCATTGCATAACCAAATGGATAAGTTATATGTATACATCATCACTGATTAGACAGAACATACGTATACATGACGAATTATCTTGTTTGCTATGAGTAGCAGCTTCAGGGAAATCCTTGAGGGATTTCGCTGCCGTCATGAGAACTGATTGACAATTTCACTCGAATTATCTCGGCAGTTTTTGCAGAACAACTTGCAACAAAACATGCTACTTTTTTCTAATAATCTTCATATACATGTTGAAAGCTCTTATGACAAGGAAAAATAATGTTCGTAGTACAGATATTGTCTCTCATCCGGAATGGGGAGAACAGAACAAGTTCTGACTTATTGGGCCTGCTTCCGAACTCGGAAGCAAGGTCTTGACAAACAAGGATATAGATAGATATTTTTTTTGCCTGCTCTGCGTCTCATTGCCGTTTCTATCCAAGCTGTAATTCACTGAAAGGCAGAAGGAGAGTCTCTTACTCTGTGGATGAATCCCAGACATCCCTGGGATAGGAATTAAACAATGAGAATCTTTGATGCGAATTTGACCTAATTTCTACTGGGAACCGAACCTTCTGTACCTATCCGCAAATTCATAACTGAATTAGAATTTGTTGGAATGTATGTACAATTTGAGAAAAATAATTCGTTCTATATTCTCACGGGTGCTATCCTATGGCGTGCGGATCAACGGAATGACCGGAAGCCCGTAACAGAAGTCACTAGACTTAACAATAGAATTCTGCCAATCTAGTATTGAATCTAGTGACTTTCTAGTGAATTTTGTTCCGGGCTTGCAGTCGTTCCGTTGATCCAGGCGTTATGGTATCGCGCCCTCACGCAACAGTAAGATCCAATCGATTAGGATAAATCGTTACAGGTATGGTTGCTATCGAAATTCAACAAATGCATACAGAAATACATATTTTTTCCCCCATCTTCAAGCAGTCTTGTCTGTCTTTGCTTTATCCGTTTTTCAACAAGCTCCGTCTACTTAATCTCAGAACTTGCCGCTTATCCAACGTTCCTGTAAATTATGTTCAAGAATATCCGGCAATTTTTGTGTTCTTCTTCCACAGTCTCCTTACACCTTTCAAGCAACTCTGCATTTCAATACAATTACAATCGGATTCGAATTGGCGGACTAGTGAGGTTCCCCCGTGAGCTAAATTATTTACTGGCGAAACGTTTCCCAGAGAAGTGAGTATATCCACCCAATCAACACGAGTGCTGCCTTATTCTGCTTCGAAATTCACACCTTTACGGGCAGTTCTGTCGTTCAAAAATTCCTCCGAGCACACTTTGACCATATGCAGTAGTAAACAACAAGATAAGAGAATTCGCATTTCTATTTTTGGGTAGATCCTAGTAAACCAATTCGATTACAGATATGGGGCCAGAGATCCACGCTGATATTGGAAGTCACCAACACCGAAAATAGATGTATGGGACGATAAAAATCATTCACGTCAAGGTAGATCCGCGGTGTTAAATGATATTATCTGAAAAGTCCGTTTATGGACTTACGTTCCATATTATCTAACTATTCCTTTCGAATGGTCCAATTCCGCGAGTGTACACCCGATGTGTTCCATGGTGACCATATACATCTGTTGAACTATCCCAGACCATTTATCAAGCGGTTGTGCCACAATGACGATTTGTAAAAAACGTTGAAAACTCTTCCGAAATGAAAACAATTTAATCATATCACCTTATGAGCGGTGGATGGCCTTTTGCCGAGAGGCTATCGCCAGCAATTATTCATTTATCGGGTCGCGCTGATCGACAAACATGATGAGTTCGCCGACAGACATGCAGGCAGTCAGATCACATGCTCTTAGTCGTCACGCGCGCTACCGCGTATGCCTCTCTGCATCTCGTTGCATAAGTTTTATTTCAGTTTGGCTTCTATGAGTGAATACCAGCCGAACAACATTGGAATTGGTGTCTCCGGGACAAACTTGGATGTATATCCGTATAATCACTAGAGACGAACACGTATGCATTAGTATAGATATCGGGATTTGCGTTCGCTGAGTATGAGGCTAACTTGGCGAAGGTGCCGCAGGCAGCCCAAAGCATATTCAAGCGAATACGTGGCAGTGAATGACAGGGTTCAAAGATACGGTAGAGAGAGCTCTGCGGCGTATAGGGGTACCTCTGTGAAATCCGACCCTCGATCGAAATTCGTATGCAGCGTGCGTGGAAATCTACTCAAAAGATACTTCCGCGAGAGCGCTCTTAGTGCAAGAGAGAGCGAAGTCCCTGCAAGGAGGAGTTCAGCTTCGGTGAAGCACGTGACTTGGGAACAGGTCTTTTTGGTTGAAATAAATTTTAACCAGTTATCGTGAGAATTCCGAGTGAAATAATCTATGGACTATGAACGAAATTAAAATTGAAAGTGAAGACGACGAACCCGGCGGCGTTGACTGAGTAGTGGCGAAACGTAATGAGATACCGGAAGCAATGAGAAATCGATAGGAACACCTCGCGCTACCGAGCAGCGGACGCAAAAGCCGTCGGATTTTTTACCATTGTAATTTTTTCAAAGAGCAATTAGAAACGAACACCTTACCACGTGCTTCAGATCGTGATGATATAATAACTTTTTTGCACAGAATTGACGAAGGTCTAGTTTAACTGCTTCTTATTGACATACACGCCCGGTCCGGTGAAAAATATTTACCCAAGTTTAGCCTGGACCAACCGGGGCCCATGTGCCTCGTGACGCGTTCCATATATTTGCGTCTCTGAGTAACTTTCCACCGTGTGTGTAAAATATCAAGAAAAAGTCAAACGAGCCGAGAACCTTCTAACTTGATTCAGCTATGAGGAAAAACTGGGACGAGTGGGAGGTCAGAGTATGAAAACCAAGTAGTGTGCTAGTGGAGAGTAAATGCGGGGGGGGGGGGGGTCAAATTTCATGAAATCCCCCCCCCCCCCCCCCCCCCCCCCCCCCCCCACTCACTCGAAGGGCTGTGGATTGCGCTCATAACTCGACGAGTGAAGATCGTGACAAACAATATAACCAAGATAAGAAACCGCGAGAGCTGCATTATAGTATAAAAAGATCGGGCAACATGGATGGGGCCAGTTTGTTACAGCTCTTCAATCGAGCTACATTATAATTTCTTGGTGGTTTGCGTCGGTATGGCTACTTACTGACTCACCAGCAGACGATTTTCAATCCGATCCGATATTCCAGACACACAAGTGACATTCTCGTCGTGCAGAAGTATTTTTTTGCTCATATAGTACGAAAGGTTAGTTCGATTTCACTTCGAACTGGAAATCCATTTCCAGCCCTCTTTACTTCTTTCCATATTCATACCAAACTCGAGCGTACCTATGTCATTCTTCCAATGCGCGATCATATAGCGCGCATTAAAAATAGAATTCGGCGGAGAAGTACGAGTATACGAGTATTGCAGTGCGGGAAAGCTCGATTCTTGAGAATAGAAAGCTCAGCCGGTTTTTTCGTTAGCATTTCAATCTCAGAGATCTATATATCCTTGCTCTTTGATTATCGAAGAATAAATTTGGTTCATCAGAAAACGTGTATCATACCTTTGGTACGAATGTACGATTCCCTCGCGTCTGAGGGCCGACTGTTCCACCTTCGGATATAAATTGATCTTTCTGATAATTTCTTTACCGGATACTATAATTCGCTGGTGAGACGTTCACCAGAAAAATACATTCTCACCGAAGGGTGGAACGATCGGTCCCGGGTCGTAGATCTTTGAGATATCAGTCGAAGTATCTACACGGATCTAATCAGCTGCCAGTTAGTCATGAATTTGGTTGATGACGTACATCGAATAACATCGAACTATGTACCTTTGTAGTATGACATGATTCATATTCAAGCTCATACTATAATAATGATATTCATACACTGGGAAAGCTTATAACTGTATAGCTTATAAAGATAATGTTGGATATGGCGAGGCACATACTTCTTTGCGATGAACAAAAAAAAACTCGTTAACTACGACCATATTTACTTGATCCAAGTGAATTCTGACCAGCGCGCACTTCCGCCCAATAAAAACATTTGGTTTGTCATATCCAACATTACCTTTATTAAATACAAATGAACTCGGCTTCTGATGTACAACGCTCCACACGCCCCCAGCAGATATGACTATTGCGAATATTGTGGTCGGCACTCCACTTATAATATAATATTCTCTGATTATTTGTCCATTACGCAGTCGACGGGTAAAAGTAAATTTTATAATAATGATTTTTCTCTTTCCGTTTTTGCAGAAAGGACATTGCAAGGATGGCGATGCAAGCTTCGAGTATGGTCGTAGACTATGTAGTCTTCGCCATGTGCATTATTGCCTCGTTTCTTATACCGCTGTGGGGGAAATTCCGAACCAAGAAGAAGGAAACCAAGGCTGACTATGTTTTTGCCACTGGGAGTGTCTCCATGGCGGCTATGATGCTGTCCATAGCCAGAGGAACACTTGGAGTACGGTCGTTTCTTGGGTATCCTTCCGAGCTCTACTACAGGGGCAGTGCTATGTGGGAGACCCTCTACGGGATGCTACTGGCATATCCAATTGTTTGTTTCATTTTTGTCCCAGTTTACTACAACCTCGGCATCACTTCGGTCTACCAATATTTAGACATGAGGTGAGTAGCCCACTGGAAATGTAAATTGAACTTGTAGCTACTCGGCAGACACTTTTCGGAACGAGATTCGAACGAACATCTAAAGAACAATAGCCTTGTGGGAATACTCAAGTTTTCATAATTGTTTCAAAAACTTAGCGTACCTATGCGACTCTAGACTCCAGTTCAAATATGATTCCTCTCTATAAATCTATCAACTTTACACTACTTTATCAAGCATTCGGTCGTTTAGAGAATGATGTTTGGTTTAGTTATCAGGATAACTGAATCAGCATTGACTAGACCCCGTGTTTCGCGGATATTTGTTCGTTCGATCAACATGGTCGTTATAATCAGAAAGACAATTGAATTCTACTTCACTTCCCAAGTACCGACGATATTGATTGTCTCTCCGGCTCCTCTTCCCTTGTCACTGTACATAGAGTTGCTCCTCCAGTTCTAACTCGTTTTTCTCCCTATAGATTCAAGTCTAAATTAGTGCGCTGTTTGGCCAGCTTTTCATACGTTATTCGCAGTCTGCTCAACCTGGCAGTGACGGTGTTCACCCCCTGCGTAGCCCTCAAGACCGTCATCGGTCTCCCTTACTGGGCGAGCATCATTGCCATCACTGCAATCGCCGTAGTATTCACAGTCATGGTAAGTTCCTTCAATCGACATGACCTATGATAGATAAGAAATTCACCTCGAGGCAGACTCCAGAATCGTGTGGATTTGTGTCTAAATATTTATTCAAGATTTGTTACCTGTCGTGGCACATGTGCTAGTTTGTCAAGAGATGAAACGTGGACTGGAAGCCAGCCCAGGGTGATACCTGGATCTAATTAGATACTGTATTCATTCTTGCGTGATCAAAGCAGGCGTGTATACGTGGCAACGGAGAAGATGTTACGAAACTCATGGAAATTAATATTGATAAGATGAGTCATCGACATCGTGCATTCTAATGTCGCACCTAGATGTGCACGCGCCGGTTTTGAGCATCAAGCAAATGATGCTAATCAAACAGACTCGCACAGACAATGTCTGCGGAAGATATTTGTTTGAAGGAATAACTTTTCAATGCCGATTATGCTTGTAATGATTTAAAACTTGATTAGTACCGTTACCTTCAGGTTTATGACTCATTCGTTTGAGTTTTCCAATGACATTTAGACAAGGTCTGCAGAGCGTTATCTTATCTGTGTGCAATTCAACTTCAACATTGTTCCTGCAGTCGAATTTATAGTTACTGTCCACACTGCATGATGAATTTGAATGAGCAATTAGAACTAGCAAGATAAAGCAGTGTGTCTGTAGGATACGTAAGATATGCCGTAATCGTTAAGTCTAGCACGATTAGCCAAGCACCGGTAAATATTAGGCAAGCTCTTTAATTTGGAAATAGTCTATTAAAGGAGGAGTGATAACAAAACTCTTGTAGCAAGAATGTTCGAGTTGGAGATTTCATTTTACGGCGAGAAGAGCTCCCTGTTCGTGTGTAAAAACTATCTAACCATTCGCTCGCTTCGGTGAACACTTTGACTCAACGAGTTAAATTTGCACCCGTTTATCGAACTGTAATTCCTCGTGTAAGTTTGTTCGTACGGAAGAAGCAATTAAATTTCAACCTCGTTATACTGTGTAAATGGAAATTGTAGAACTATTTTTCGAACCTCCAGGATAATCATTTTCCAACCCAGATATGAGAGAATGGCAAAAACTGCTGGAACATAAATGTATCTGTAGAATAAAACCATTCGATCCGGCGTACTTATCGTAACGGACTCTTAACCACAAATATTTCGTAATAAATGTGATATGGAAGGAAGAAACGTTGCGGCAGAAGTGGAGTTAAAATTATAATACACGGTGTCATATTCCGGTGCTCGTGAGATGCGTCGGGATCGAAGATATGCACGACTAGTGTCACAATATAAGCTCACTAGTCAATACGTGACGTATTGTAAAGTCATATATCTTCTATGTTTCAGGGTGGACTGAAGGCTGCTATATTGGCTGATGTTATTCAAGGATTAACAATGATTGGTGTTTCCGTTGCCATGATCATGCAAGGTGTTATCGAAGTTGGTGGACCTGGTGCCGTGCTGAACGTGACCGTTGAAAGAGGGCGTCTTGATTTTCTTGAGTGAGTTTTCGCATATTTTTGCGCACATTGCTTCGTAGCAATTTCATGTATCAATAGAAGTTGTGTTTTGCACCGTGATATCAGTACCACGTAGTTTTTATATCAATGAGGCTCCTTTTTACTCCAAAACGTTCGTCTTACGATTAGAAATCCAATTAAGGTGAAGTGAGTCTCGCGTTACACGCTTTTGTCCGTAGCCAGCGAATTCTATGGTCGATTCCTGTAGAATATATACTAATGAAATAGTGAAGATTTTTCGTTGTTCAGCGAAAATTGAGGCGGACTGATAATAAACCAAAACCAGTTATTATAAAGTTGTGCCTCGATGAATATCGGTGCGAAATCACGAGGCATACCGTTCAACTGAATTACAAAGCAGCAAATATACATCATTTGATTTAGTGATCGTGCCTCCGCACGGACACCCAGTTATCGAACCAGTATTACAAAAAGTTTGGTTGGAATGTTGGGGGCTGTTGTGAGTAAATCATAGTGGCAAAGTATTCATGGCATGTCGCGTGTATTATTATGATGAACATTCGTCGCTCTCCGTGCTATGCTCGGTCATCCTGAACTTCGAATATAGGATTTCGAAAATTGAACGAAGTGGGGTGGGGGTCAAAATCCCGAAAGAACAACGGATTAACCGGCCGAGATTCCGAAAGTCATATTACCGAGAGTGCAAAACGTAGAAAGACTTTGATGACGAAAGGCTATCAAGTAGAAGCAAGACTTTCAGAAAACTTAAACATCGAGATGAATACGTACCGGAAATTCTTCTTCGGAATAGGCAAGACAAGTGGTAAAATATCCGATTGGTCAAAATATCGAACGCTTGAAAAGTCGTGTGTTCACAGTTCAGAATTGTCTTTATTACGGAAGTTTATGAATCCGAATTTATTGAATAAAAAAACCAAACACTCTAAAGATCAAAATGCCGCAGCCCATTGGAAGCGAAAGGCCAAGAAAGCGAAAACTCAGGAAACATTAGAAAAACATCAATTGTTTTGCGCTGAGAAAATAATTGATTACTGATCAGTTTTTGGCATTTTTGCCTCTCGGAATTCTGCAGTGCCTTCGAAATTTTGCTCATCGAAGTTTTACCGTTTCTGAACCTTTATTTTCGATCTTGTTCTCTTCGATTCGTCGGCTGATAGGAACGTAAGCCAGCATGAATTTTCAATTAAAAAAAGTCTAGTTTTCAAAATTTTGTTAATCTACGCTTCGTTCGTTCGGGATGTTAACTATGTGAAAAAACATTTTCGGATGAAAGCACGTTCGAGTGAATAGCCTTCCAATGAAATAGTCATTCAATTCAGTAATACGTGAAAAATGGAAATTTCGATTTCTTGATCCATCGCCGCTTCAGAATTCGTATCTTTGAAATCCGAGATTCAAGATTTGAGCCCGTCTACTTTTTGGTCTTTACGAATTTGACCCCCACCTAACGACGTGATACATAGGTCAGATTTCCCACAATTATTTCTTCTTGCCTTTGGTCTAATCTCTTTCCTATTTCTGTTCCTTCTTATTTCAGTTTTGATACAGACCCTACCATTCGTGTGGCTACAATTTCAGCGGTGGTAGGTCAGCTTTTTATGAGTCTATCGATTTTCGGATGCCAGCAGAACTTCGTACAGAGATATTGCAGCATGAGCAGTCAGAAGAAAGTCACCCAGTAAGTGCACTCACCACTTCTTATTACCCGATTGCGCTGAAAACGCCCTGGTATGAACGTAAAGAATTGTCAGAATTTCAAAGAGGATCCAACTTGCGCGCTGTTAAAATTTCCGATTTGAGTTTGTACACTCAAGTGTACGGTGAATATTTCAAACTGGTCTGGTGGAAATCGCTTTGAGTTCACGTTCAAATTGTTGGCCAACACTTCCCTTTTGTCAATATTTTTCAATGATCTGGAATCAAAATTATTGTATCATCATTATAGTAGTGCCCAGCCTGAAACTGTATGAAATCATGGCGAACAATTGTTTTCCGAACTAAATGTCAGTTTTCAAAGGATATCGATTCTAAGAATACATCCAAATTACGTTTCGGAAAGTTTCGAAAATTTCCGATTGGATAATTCGTCTCTAGAAAAGAAACACCGCTTCATTTGAGAACTTCAAGTTTTGTTCCAATTCGAGAGGAACAATTGCACGTCCGATTATATAGTGGCATTATTTAGACTTTCGGAAGTATGACACATTACGACAAGAAGTGACTCTCAGTTTGGGCTGGGTGGGCAGTACAACGGGAGTAAAAGCGCGTCGAAAATGCTTCAAATTCAGTATAAATGATCTTCGTAGGATATATTTAATTCTTGAGATAATTGTATTCGAAAACACGAATGTGCGCAAGGTAACTTCAAACAGGACGTAGGAATACTACATTTCTACGTGTGTATACGATATGGAAGTCACTTATCCTGAGAATACTAATGTAAGAGCACGATTAGCAGACCAAGCTGAAATCCGGGGTTTGCGAACGCGTCCACGGACATATCTGTACATTCGGAAAATCGGTGATAACGAGATTTTTGTCTCATGGTACGCTTGGCATGCAATCTATCCCATATCACCACCTAATACTTCTGAATAATTTTGTTTCAGAACACTAATGACGAACGTTCCAGTGATAACCGTTCTATTTTCCTTGTCCTGGGTCGTCGGAATGGTGATCTTCGCGAGCTACGCTGACTGCGACCCTCTCAAACTAGGATACATTTCAAAGTTTGACGAGATCGTACCATTCTTCGTCGAGGATAAGTTTGTGTACCTCCCCGGTCTCCTGGGACTTGTCATGGCGACGTTATTCAATGGTGCTCTTAGCCTGGCAGTATCGAACCTGAATTCCCTGGCAACGGTCACCTGGGAAGATTTTTTCAGCCAAATACCTGCGTTAAGCAACCTCAAAGACACACAGCAATTGAACATTATTAAATTCATCAGTGTCCTCTACGGGTTCGTGATCATGGGAGTGAGTTTTCTGGTAGGAATGCTTTCCGGCGTGATCGAATCCTCGATGTTGATGACCTCCGCCACATCTGGACCACTCTTGGGCGTTTTTATCCTCGCCATGCTGGTCCCGTGCGCTAATTGGAAGGGAGCATCCGCCGGAATGATCTGTAGCCACATAATCACGTTGTGGATCACCTTCGGAGGTCTTACAGTTGAGAAGTCAGTCGCCGTACTTCCTCTTTCGGTGGAAGGATGTCACAACAATAGCTTTTCCGATCACATCATGAGACCTGGTGCCGTTCTTAACCTGATATCGGAGGATGTCACGACAACTGCTGCTACATCGACTGCGTCGGCGATCACCGAAATGGCGACACAGCCTTTGGATGCTTTGACATATTTGTACAGTATCACGTACATGTACTATGCGTTTATCGGTAGCTTCATCACAGTATTGATTGGCATAGTCGTTAGTCTCTTGACGGCTGACCCGGAGAGTGACTTGTATGAGGAACACTTGCTCCATCCGTTAGCAGTAAAATTTTCAAGGTTATTCCCTGGACGTAAGAGGCTGTACACGAGCACGACGAGACTTAGCTGCGGCAGTACTGAGGAGATATCCAGCGCCACGGTGGAAACCTCTGGAAAACGTGGATTGAACGGAGTACTTGAAAATATTGGTAAAGCTGAACTGGACGAAACTTATGCGAAGAAATTGAAAGCTATGAAGGGTTTATCTTTAGACGTGACCAACGAAGTATCAAAAAGCACGAAACTCTAGACTTGAGAGTGTACAAGCGCCGAATCGAAAGTGCGGGTACTTTACACTTTTGAACCCGTTTCAAGCGAGCACGACAGCAGGTCTTTGTGTTGAAAAACAAAGAGCCAATTACTGAAAACTCAATATTCTCCCCTCATGATCAGAGGGAAACACTGAAAGACATGCCAACGTTCCCTGGATGCAGATCATCATCAGAGAGATGTGTGATTCAAATATCCTTTAGGCAGTGCCGTAACAAAAAAATTTATCAGAATTGGACAGAAGAACGTGGCCAAGGGGAAAAAAAGAGAAAGGAAAGCTGCACAAACGGTTTCCACTCCCGCGCCGTTTAGCACTGCTATTTAAGTAATCTCCAAAACCGGAGTGTGCTGTGTATGCCCATAATTAGTACTATATTAGCGGGTTACGCAAAAGACTGATATGAAGGATACTTCGGAAGTGCTTATCGCATTTTGCGGAATGGATAACGAATTGAAGCCACGAAGGCAGTGAACTGGAGGAATAAAAGTATACAAACAAATAAAGAGATTGGTTGGAGGTGCCAACGAGTTGGATGCGTCGAGTGATCGGTACAATTGAATGATTGGCTGGGGAACACTTGTAAATACATAATTTTCACTGTAGACTGGAGATCATAGGGGTAGATGTTTGTTCACATTTTGTATGTATGTACATATCGTATGCGCAGGAGTGTAAGTGTGTTTCTTTTTTTATACTTTAGATGACTAGATGACTAGAACATAGAATAGTTTTTATCCAGCGGTTCTACCGAAAACAAAACAGAAGAAAAAAACTTCGGGCCTGACAACTGCTGTGTAATGTTGCCAAGGAGAAATAAGGTTCCCACCTGCTGAACCTGGATTGCGGTGCAGCACTTTTTATGGATTTGATACGATACCGGAATTCCAATTGGAATGATTGGAACCTCCGTTCATGTGATCGCTAGATCGTTATTTTTATTTTTATTGTTGTTATTCCATTATCGTATGTGTTGTTGTTGTCGAGTCGTCAGGATCGACGTTTGTACAAAGGGGCTGGCTCGCGGGCTGTCAATAAAAGTTTATTCGCAAATCAATTTTGACTTTTTGAATGAAATAAAAGCTCCGTGATATTACAAACTCCGGATATTTATTCATAGTTATTAATAAATGCAGAGAGAGAGAGAGAGAGAGAGAGAGAGAGAGAGAGAGAGAGAGAGAGAGAGAGAAATGAGGTCATACATCATTAATGTATTTACCGCAAGATTTTTTCCCGTTTATTATTCATCGTTATAATCTCGTATTCATTATACGATTCTCGTATATTTATGCGATATTTTTCTCCAACTGCATGTAATACGACAGCATAGTTATCGTAGTGAGGCGTTGTCAGTAATCTCACTCATTCGAACGGGCACCGTTGTTCTCTCGCCATAGGGCTATTAGTTACGGTTGTTGTTTTCACGATATTCAAAGAGAGAGAGAGAGAGAGAGAGAGAGGGAGAGAGTGCCGCATAAATGCATACATACAATTCAAAGCAGCTGATGACCACGTGCCATGCGGCTTGTTTTCGAACAGCGTCAAGCTACGAAGGTTTGGGTCATATGTATAGCCGGCGTCACCTCGGAACCCCTGCGTACCGAGCGGCTGTGGCAAACTCTGTTACACGATATATTTTATACTTTTTTACTGGCGCATGATCCGGCCGGTCCACTTCGCGTGGAGCCTATCAAAGCCGTTGCTTGTCACGGCAGTAATTCATTGTCACCTCTTGGTCTTTTCACGTCACTCACTATAAAGGAGTTTGTTTGGTTTTTTTTTTCGAGAGAGGGAGACGGGGTTTTTGGTTTCGTTAACATCGACGCAGAAGTATAGGGGTGAGAATTTATTTTCTAAATTTGCCACGTCATCCGTCTTTTTCCCGTCAGTATATTTATAATACAAGCTCGCGCTCTGATATGCCTACGCGAGATTGTTGTGTTCAGTTTTTTTTTTTTTTTTTTTTACACGATTTTCATCTCAATATAACTATGTGATTAATCGTTTCGAAAAATTTAGATACTGAGGTATACGCAAGAGTTCAAATCCGTTCGCACGACAATGAGTCAACACTTGCCTCTATACTGCAGTCAGATGTCGGACATTTTCAATCGAAGCCAGCAATTGGGGCTTTCACGGTGTTTGCTATATTTATGCCGATGTGCAGGTGCAGAACGGCGTAAATGATTTATCCCCAAAAGCAGCAGATATCCTTTCTATGTGTTCTCCTCGTAGGTCGTTTGTTATAACTTTTTACCGCAAGTCAATTTCATCGAGTTCTTTACAGTTTGATTTATCGCTGGCCTTACCGATGTATAAAAGTAAACATGGAGAGGATACACGAGGTTATTACCTGGTAACAATAACAACGTTAGAAAAAATATTATTATTATAAATAGGAAAATTTCTTCTAGATGCTCGATCCCTTGTGCGACGAGAAAAGAGCTGGAAAAGAAAGGAGAGAAAAATATACGGGCAGGCGGGATGAGTGGAACGGCAGACTTTGACAAGAAGTATCATTTTCCGCCGGCAGATACTGGGGGAAACGGCGGGAAAGCTACGACGAGAAATAGTACCGAACAGTGGGAAATTCTGTGAGTGAGATAGAATGCCTCTGAAAGGGGTTACCAGAAGATTTTTCTCCCATTTGCAGTCAGATAAGAATGCGTTATTGTACGTGGAGCCGATCGATCTTAAAAATGGAGGTAAATGTTTCAAAAACAGAAGTCGATTTTGGCGTCACCGAATACTTGTGAAGAACATCTGATTTGAATACCGAGCACTTTTGCATGAAGAGCCATCCAGAGATGCTACGTTATACCTTATTGGCTGAGGATAGCACGCGCAATTTTTCTCGGAGAATGGAAAAAGATTTGACATCGCCTATTCTGATCCGCAGCTTTTTACGTGCGATCGAATTGAAACGAAGATCAAGTCTCACGGCCTAACCGCCTGAACGGCCTACTTCCTGCCGTTTCTTGATGACAAAATATTGATGCACACGCGAACAAGCGCTGTAATGGGAAAAAATCGTGATCATGCATTGATTCATGATGTACATTATCCTATCAAATAATTCATCTGGAAAACTGCAACTGGAAATGAGACTGCAGATTCCGTGTGGTTTCTAAATGGGATTCGTGATGGTTTTCCATGTTCGAAGCAAAATCGATATGGGTTTCTCAAATTCTTGAGTTCCCGTGGTAACGCATATGGATTTTCTCGATGAAAGATGCCCTGAAATTGCAGCGAAACACTGATAGCGCGTATTCGGCGTAATTAATTTCTGTGATTCTAATTAATCAACGTTATTCAATGAGAATTTCCCGAGCTCCGCGCATAGTTTCTATTTCTGTGAGGATATCTGGGACAGTTTTGCACCCGGAATATCAAAATGATAGTTTATTAGCGGGTGTAATTACAAGCGGTCGCTGGGATCCCGTTATCGCTTATGTGGTATACGTTATCTCTTCCTTGCAGTGTTGCCAACCTCGTTAGGGCCGGTAAAATTCAGCGTTGCTTCGCCTTAGCGATGCTCAGCCCGTATTCTGGAACGGACGTATCTGTAACCTACCATTTCCCTGACGAGAATCGAGTCTTCGATGCCGAGTTTGCGCGGTGAACTACAAAGAGTCACCATCTGACGAGGAAGCCTCGCAGCGCCTCAAGCGGTCATCCGCGTTCCCACTTCCCCCAACTGGTTGCCAAGGCGTCCGGAGGAAACAAAATCATTGTTTTTCGACCTCCGCCTCGTGAACCAGACATTCTGTACATGTATTCGTCTCAGTAAATTCACGCGCGAACAAATTATTCCCATACGAACGTGGTACCTCTCCGAAAAACCACCCGAGTCTCTCTTTTTATACAGACGCAGTCGTATATTCACATAGTCGTATATTTTTATACTCGTTTCTTGTATATATCGTGGTTTGCTGCGTCTACTCACCTGGCAGCATTATCCCGAAAGGATCCCGTCATCATGGCAGTTGAATCACGGTAAGTCTGTGAAATTAAAAATTCATCCTGCATGCGGTCGACGATATCAGTCGTCTCTCGTCGCAAAGTGCTCTGCTAAGCCAAGATTCCACCGTTGGGTTCGATTTGTGAATATTGGAAAAATATCGTAGCACTATAGTCACTTCGCTATACGAACATTTGCTTTGTATGCTCAGCTCAACCAGTTAAACAAATATCCAGTAGTGGTTATCGCACCTGCAATCTACTCTGCCTCCGTATAAGGCCTTTCTAAATTTCGACTGGTTGACATGCGTTATCGGGCACAGACTGCTGTCAATATAACAGCTGCAGAACCGCGGCGATCGCGAACTAATAAATTCAGGGCCATAATTAATCCTCTAGGGACTTATATTATTTGCCTACAATACCATTGCAGCCCGCGATTAGGCTTCTCTTCTCTTCAGAAACCGCGATAGTCCCGTATGTGTGCGACAATTTGCGAAAAATGTGAACATCGGAACCATGATCGATGTGCTAGAAATTCGTGAACATACTGGATTTCTTTATTTTGTACATAATAACTTTGTCAAGAATGAAAAGGAAACAGAAGTGCCGCGTTCATACAAGAAATGGTACATTTTCCGAACAAAAAAGTGTTCCATTGGGTAAATTAGGATTAATGGTACACGAGACTTTACCGCACCAACAGACTGTGCCGAGAAGACAACCAATATGAACCGCCTTAAGTCGTGGATAAAGTCGATATGTAGGATTTAAGCCGGGATTACGATCAACTTAACTTGACTCAACTTGAATGAACGTAACCAGTAATTAATTATTGTTCATATCTCTTTGTTTTTTCACCAGTCCGTTAAGCCGGGATTACGATAAACGTAACGTGGGGAACGGGATGGAATGTAAACAGAATCTCATTATTATCTCATTGTTATACACGCTTACGTTCCGTTCCGTTCCGTCACGTTACGTTCGTCGTACTGGACCTATTACGTTCCGTTCCTTCAAGTCCAGTTGGGTCAAGTTAAGTTGATCGTAATCCCGGCCTCAAGTTTTTGTTTCCGACCAATAGAGTTCAACTACAAATTTTTGTGAACCTCCACAATTCATGTAGCACCTGACAAAATCATTGATAGTTGTTTACTGAAAGTTTTGAATTGCACGATACACAAGTCTCCTCGGGTGGTTGACTATTTTGGGTAACCAGAAATACTCCTTTTAGTATTGCCTTGAAGTATTGGTGCGGTAATCGGGCAGCAATCTGAAATGATATACCTCCAACTGCAGCCCACAACCGTAATTGAGGCCGGTCGAAATAATTTTAACGAATTCAAAAATTACGATCACAGTATAGATATCTACGGTGATCTAGGGATCTACACCCCAATCATCTGGAAAATAAATGCTATCGATACGTATGATCAAACGGCGCTTCATTCCTGAGATATTTATGCATATAACGATTCTTTAGGCGTAAAGTAGGAAACTGTGGTTATTATTCTCGACGAAGAATAGCAGACAAGTGCGACGTTGAAAAACGCATGGTACTAAAAAATAGGAGCAGTAAAAATAATGAAGCGGATGTAGAGGAACGTGTCTGAAACTATCAGCAGCTTCCACGCTAAAGTGTATCGGGCTTTCTGTTCTGTCTCTCGAGGAGGCTCTCGCAGTAAGGCTCTTTGGCGCGAAAAATGTTCTCTCTGTACTTTCGTATGCAGCGTGATATAATGGTACCTAGCTATATTTTCTTGGAAAACACGGAACCACTGAATTTGCTGGCTGTACTTTCGAGCTGCAAGCCAACGCGAGGAATAACTGGTTTTCGAAGCGGATCGCCGTAAATTGTTTAAACTGGTTTAATCTCGTCCGCATACTCGTGAGAAGCGATAGCGACTAGGAAGCGTACTGCCGAGGGATATTCAAATACGTTACAGAAATCGATACGACTCTTTTGTACAGATTGAACAATTGGCGCCGAGTAAACTGCAAAACAGCGGCATATGAAGAGCGGTCTCAGTCTCTGAATGGCTGACAAAGTTACTGCAGAAGTATACCGTGATATTGATTAGCAGGAGAGTGTAGCTAGCCTGGCGTATAACTGGATGCAACAGCGCCCTCGGAGTCCCAAAGATTGTGGCCAAAAAGTGTCTCGACCAGCCGTGAATACAGGGGTCTCCACAAGCATGATGGTGATATTTTTGGAAAAAAATGTTGCGTCCATTAGATAGAGAAACCCGAGGAAATTTCCGAACTTCATCTTCTTCGGATGTATAGTTTCAGAAGAAGACGGTCGGCGGAATATGATGTAAATTCAGTTATCTCTTCCGATGCTGACGCCGAAAAAATTGTGAACAATGAAAACGAAAATGAAATTCCAAAATATAGCTGCCCCGCGATGTTAGCGGAGTGAAACTGTCGATTTTTAGCCGAAAACCAAATCTCCAGCTATGATAGATCAAAAGAAAAGAGCACCGGAAGTGTGCAACGGTAAGAAGAATTCGTGTTGCTTCGATCGAATCACTATACGAGATCCAAAATAGGTAATGGTCCCGCGACGATGATCCAGGCGTCTCAAAATCCATGAAGATGTTTGCTTGTTCGAATGATTTTTGAGTAGTCAATTCGACCTGTTCGCGTATACAACACAACTTTCGGATTGGTATCTTTTCATCGAACGGAGCATGTCTTTCGAAAAATGCATCTGAACTATTTAAAATTCTTCTCTCCGTTCCGAAATTGAAGGACAAGTTCTCGAAGTTTTTAGACTTTACCTCATTTCAACATTTTCAAGTAGTTTTATCAGGGAAGTGAACGATTCTATCAATGAGTGGTTCAAACAAATGTTGCACGTTTATTCCATTGCCTTCAGGAAAAACAATTTCTTCTGGATTATTCAGAAGCAGTGAGTAGTCGAAAAACCAATACCAATGACGTATCGTTCTTGTGGTGTGAACCAAGTATTTGTGGACGAAACAAAAATCGAAAATGACTATTTTTTCGTGGAAAATTGAGCTCTTCTTCCATTATCCGACATTCACAGTCTGCCATCGTTTTTTTCTGTTGTTTTTTTTCAATTGTGTCACAACTCTCAGGCGATTATTATGTATGCTGCAGGAAAATTTGGCTTTGATTTCGGATCAACCGGTTTCCATCTTCGGTTACCCTGAATCAGGGCCACCGCCGCGCCGTCCGCCTGACAATGAGTTCCGAAATGCTGCTCCATAAAAATGCACATAACTTTGAAAAGTATCAATATTTTCGGATGCTATTTTTCGAATTACTTGTTGATAACTATTACATTTTAGTTCCAAACAATGTGTAGGTGAGATTGGAAATTTATAAAACAATAGCTACATTGAACAAAATTCTTGAATATTGAAAATGAATATTTTGAGAGATGTCAATAATCCGGATATCATAGACGCGTACATGTTTTTATATATTGGAGATACTTTAGCCCGGCTGGTCGATGCCGTAAATTTTGATTCTCGCAATGCTGCATCGAAATTGAATACAGATGAAAGAAAAAATGATCGTACATAATTGTTGTTATATCTCGTGAAATGAGTGATGAGTGCAGAGCGTAAGAGATTTTCCCAATTTTACAAAAACCGTTTCGAACTGTTTGCTCTTGGATTCTTTTTTGCATTCGGTTTGTGTGAAGATTCGTACATCTTGCAAGCGGTTGGGTTAGATTTCAGAAGTAGAGTCAATGCGTGTGTTCAAAATAGCGGATCCAATATGGCGGATAAATTGCGATAAATGATCAGTTTTTCATGAGAATTTGATTTCACCGGTCCCATGCAATCGCCAATTTCGAATGTGACTTCATCAAGACGATCAAGTTAAAAATTTCGACTCCAGACTCGGAATCAGCGCGGTGATGGGTACAAAAAACTCGTATACGGTGCGGGTTCTGACTTGTGATGTGAATCTGACTATTTGTTGAATTGACAAACATAAACAGTAACGGATCAGCCCATTCACACAAAGTTTGTAACTCTGGATCAGAATCAGTGACCATAAAGGCAAAAGTAAGTAGCTATATAAACAGTTTTACGCCCGTTTTGTTCACTATACGAAACCGGATAGGTATATCTCGCGTATCGAAGCTTCTATACTGTATCGTCTTTCGAATTTAAACGAGGTGGAAATAACTTGTCGAATTGATGTATCAATGGCATTATGAATCAATGCAAACTCATGCATATTGATAATTGGATTTCACATGAATTAGAAAGATTATCTCGAATTATTAGGAATTTACTTAGACTACCCGAATTAACACAAATCCAATTCAATTACCCGGAATATAGAAGATTATAATGCGGATCGAGTGGAATTGAAAAAAATTAATCGGGAACAACGCTAAATTACAGAGAATTCGTTCATATTAGGCGAAGTTTACGAAAATTAACTGAAATCGAGGCAACATATACACCATAGAGAAAATCGAGCCTGTTTCCGTTTCCGCTTTACGTACTTGGATGTGAAAAAAGCTGCGTTTTTTCGAAACTATGTTTCTTGTCTGTTCATGCATGATTATTCAGCAATGATGCGCTTGTCTGTAGCGGAGAAGGCGTTTCACGGGAAAGGGCGGCGGAGGTGAGGGGAATTTTTCAGAAGACCGCGAGGTTCGCGGTGAGGGGCGAGGAGGTTAGAAGGGGACTGGAGGGGAGAGTGAATTGGCCGAGCTTCCGAAAAAGTAGGTTCTCGGACAGAGGAGTAATGGGATCGGGGATGACATAAAACTTGCGGATTTCACGGAGGACGTTTCTGTCGGCAGATGAGTACGGGGTCGGGTGAGAGTGGAGGTTTTTCCGAAATTGTTCACGCCGTCGTTGTCGGCCCATGATAACACACAGTATTTAACGGAAGCCGCGGCTTTAGGGAACGGAATATCAAGAACAGCGAGACGAGTCGGCGAACTTTGAGATCTCACGAGGACTTTTATTAAATTTAAAACACAATTTAATGAAACTGGTTACTAGTTGGCGAGGTGCGTTCAGACGTGGAATGAGTCCCTGAGAACGAGTTATCGGCAGTAGTGTGACCCGCGAATAGGTCACCCTCCGGCTAGACTAGTCCGGAGTTGCGCGAGGGAGAGAATGAGAGGCAGTTGTCGGTAGTAGCCCCGTACACTCCGGCTTAGTCCGCCCTCGGAGGAATCGTAGGGATAGAAGGTAGTTATCGGCGGTAGTGTAGAAACTCCGGCTATGCTCGTCGAACTCTTCCTTACTGACATTCGAGGGCCCATATCCTCGTATTTACACAAAGAAGTGTCCAAAGATACAACAATTTCCCCTGCTATATGACCGCTCGACATTAAATAGAAGCATTGTTCAAATCGAAATGAATGATGACTTGTATCAAATGAATCACCATGAATTTATTTTAATCTAGCAAAATTATCGAAGAATTTTAGGTGAAATTGGCGAGAAATAATTGGAATCAACGCAAAATATTTGGAGTTGATCCAAAATTATTGAATCAAATCGAATATTAGTGAATTAATTCGGTTCATAGTGGATTAGCTGGGATCGCAAAAGATAATTGTGATTAACAAGATTAATTGAAAATAATTCAAATCAAGAAACTAATGCGTATCAATCGAAGTTTGAACTTTTTTTTCCTCGTATTGATTGTAGCATTAAGAAGATTGAGCTTCACAGGGACATGTAACCCGTTGAACCTAAATACTCGATCTCCTTTCTCTCTATACACTCAGAAAATTTTATTGAAATTGGAGGCTGATTGTGAGGCTCAACAAATATTCCTCGCCAGACAGAAATCCTGGGGTACATGAACAAATGATGCATTTCCGTCACCCAAAAGATTGGCCACAGTTTTTTAGTTGATTCATCCAATGCTATTTTCTGCCGATCCGAGGACTACACCAACAAAACTATACTCCGTCGAATCAACTACAGTAGAACCCCGATTATCTGAATCAATTGGGACCGGGCCTTATTCGGATTAGCGAATGTTCGGATAATGGAGGAGTATGAATGTTAGGTGAACCGATATTATACATAGTAAGAAACATTTGAAAGATAACACGATACATATATTTTTATTGTTACTCACAAACATACTCATAAGCGTATCCACAACCTTTGAGGCATATTTTTAACACCTATAACATATTTGAACATATTTTTATCTTTAACGACTTACAGCTACTTCAAGGGCCTCGAACTTTGCCCCCCAAGTGACGCGACGCACCGCTGAAAAGACTTGTAAGCAACTGCAATGTCGTATTCATACACACAGCGACGGCTTATCGACTCATTATATCCACCGTTTTGCGTGGCTGAAAATCTAGTTTGCTCAGTCAAATAAGACTGCATGTAATCTTTTGTTCATCAGAAAAACAAAATTATAATCCGTCGTTAAGTTGCAGCGATGCTGATAGTTGATGATCCATACGATTTCGTTGGTGCTTTATATTACAGTTTTTCTTCGAGTGTGAGTGACCTCTACAATCGATATATATATAACATGAAATTGAAGCCATCGGCCTGAAATGAATAGTCTAGTGCAGCGATCTCAGAAAAATCGAGCATCCATATTTTGCATACGCACGTTATTTTCTGAACAGTGTTGGATGAAAATGTTGTGTACCATGAAAAGCCTATCTCAAGTCAATGCAGAGCCATGGGTTGATAAGTGCACCGACCTTGGTTACGCGGTACTGAGCGGTGCAAGCGCGAGACGTATCGTACGCCGGTATTACGTTTGTCTTTGAACCTCAGACACCGACAACCTGGGATGGAAATATCAACGCATGAGACGTCAGATTTTGTAGTATTTTCCCCAATATAAACCGGGACGTGCCTCTCGTGGGTATACGCGCATTCGTGCGTAAATACTGTACGTGCAGCTGAGCTAGTTGCCAGTCGACTTACGAAGCATCTGTTTACCTGGCTGCTGTCTGTGTGCCTTGCTGCCGCACGAGTGTCTCCCAAACGGCAGATAAGATAAGGAGTATAAAATTGCTGAGCAGTGACTGTCGAGGAGAAAAATGTCAGCTCGTAAAACTCGACAATCTGAATCACAATCGATGCGACGTAAGAATCGCTGTTGGAAGATGCGACGGAACTCTTACTCGCAGTTCTCTGGACCATGACGCGTTTCATTCTTCGACAGGTGTATTTTCGAGTCAGATCTTTCCGTTCGCCTGGATGAATTCGGTGCAAGAAACGTAGTAGAACAAGGGATAATCGTTTCGGTGAGATGAGCCGGGAATCTTGCGAAAACCGCCGCTCTGAGGTCAATGACGTCTACCGCCGAATTGATTACTTTCTCGTGGCCTGCAGAACTGACGTATTCACAAGATGAATCTTCTGTCACCGAAATGCGATCTCAACGCAATCGGTTTTCAAAATTAAAGTACGTCTCGCAAGACCCTTTCGATTCACAGCTATCCGCATAATCCAAGTCTGTAAAAGCTCCTCCTGCAGATGTATATGTACGCGAATAATTATGTTCAATGAACCATCCATGCCGTGTCTGATGGTGTCGAGTTTGACGATGACTTCCCACGTAGAACTGGTCTCCATAGAAAATCCGGCGTTCAGGGAAATTGCATTAGTGAAACTCGAACATGATTCCTCTCCCTCTCTCTCTTTTCCTACACGCTGCCTCGGACTCACCATAACATGCAATATGCAATGGCCCCCCATATTGGGGCGTCTGCGAAGAAGATACCTCATACTTCAACCGCGCGTTAGTTGGAAGAACGTCCGCGTCAACCTTCGGATTCTCCTAGTACCCGTGCCAGTCCTTCCTCACATTGGCTACTGCTGCCTGGTTCATCTGATCTTCTACCAAAAAGAGCTTCAAACTTATGTACACGATACTGCATCTATGACCTTCACCGAGACGGGCATATAACGCTAGATTCGATCTGTCCTGAAATTATCGACGAGGCTCGAATTTCGAGTTACAAATTTGGCGCCCAACGTGGGGCAGCTCCTGGTTTTGTGCGTGGGCTGGAGTTGTGTCAGTAATTTTGGGACCGGTTCGAATTTAACGTTACAAATTCTCGAACGGCAAGCGTCGCGGCGGGTCAGCGATTGTACATTAGTTTCTCATTTATCTTTCATTCTATCCAAAAGTTTGATAACATCAACTTCCATCCAAATTATTTTATTACAACACGAGAAGAGATATACTTATACCGCCGGAGCCGCCAATGCGCTTGAGAGGACTTGTCCCAGAGCGCCTAATAGTTCACGCTCTAACTCGAACTCTCTCTTTCTCCACTTCTTCCTCGCGCCCATACGAACTTTTCACTTATTCTCCAAATTATTTCACGTGTCAGAGAGCCTCTTGTGTGAAGTCATTGCCATAGATCCCTCATACCGTTTATCTTGGGTTTCTCTTGTTGAACAACATGATAGATAAGAAGACGTCGTCCTTTCTTTTTCTCCTCCTCAACCGCCTGCTTATCATACCAGCGGTCTCCCTCGCACTATCTCATTTCGTCCCCAATAGATAGAAGATATATACATATATTTTTTTTTTTCTTCTTCAAATAAGTGAGGATACATCGTGATGTCGGGTAGAAATATCCTTTCCCGTCATAAAAACACCGATGTATCAACGAATCGTTCGTTCGCTATACTACCTATACTATACATATGTATATGTATACTCATTTTCTCGACAAGTCTTCGACATCTGGGTCCCACTTTATGATGAGGTCGCTGTTATGACCCGATATTACATACAGTATAACTCCTCTCGAGCATATTCGTGTACTTCATGATATGCTTATAAATAATTCAATTCCAACCGTAGGTACCTGTTTAAGTTTCCAATCGATCAGCTCCGATAGCTTTCTCTCTATCTCTCTCTCTCTCTCTCTGTTTTTCACCGAACCTCCGGAATACATGAGGTCCAATACCTGGTATGCCATAATTCTATCTTCCTTTATCCGCGCTTCGCCCCGTGATTGCATCGACCGTAAGTAGCCCCGAGGTAACCTAGTCGAGGTTTGGCGAACTTTCAGCTGTTTTAATTGCCTGATATCAAATGAGAGTTATTTGATTCGGGTTACCTAGAGTAGTAAGCTCTCAAGTTTTAAATGTTATACCACGGCTTATCAAACAAAGTTCCCTTTATTTAGAACCGGCTTAACGGGGAATAAAATCGATGAACGTCCTGCGTTTGACATTATTTGATTTCACTAGTTTAATTACTGTTTGAGCTACCTGCCCGCAGGATCAGAGACAAGAATGGTTGAATAAGAAAATACTTGCGGTTATCAATTAACTTTTTGTTAGCTATGCATATAGCGAAAAAATTTCCGTTAACTCAACTAATGCCTTTTTTCGATTCAATCAATGAGTCAATACAAAACCAATCTACCAATCTACAATTGAATTACTGTGTTCAATTAACTAAACTAAACTACAGACTCGCCTCCGCAGGGCAGTTCGGTTTAATTAGCAAAATACCTTGATTCAGTATCTACCAAAAATATTATTCCGCCATTCTAGAATATCTTTGTGGCAGTTCATTGATGTGAATGGTGGAAAGGTTTGATGAAAACTCACATTAGGGTCAATTTGTTATCCCAGATTGTTCGAAAAGGGAACAGTTTTCGTCACGACGACAGGCCTACGCTTTTGCGAAGAAAAAGGAATGTTAATTCATTGCAAAAGGGGTATTGACATTTTGTGTTCGGTCGAACATTTCTGTTACCTGAAACAGTCAATTATCCATTCTATTATATGAAAGCAACGCAACGGTTAAATCGAGACGTGAGCCTGACGTGAGTTGATCTTCTGAAACATATTTTCTCAAATTTCATGTGAACATACGTATATGGCTAGTCGGGGTCAAGACTGCCAAGATAAGAGTTCTCTTGTTACATATATGTATGATCATTAGCAGGGGTATATCAGTGACCCGGAAACGTTGAGTTGTGAGAGAAATTTGCCACCCCACAGAGAAGAAGAGGCGCACCTCTCCGCCCTGCCCCCGGCCCCAGCCGAGTTAAGGGACTATAAAAATCGTGTCAAACCAAATTTAGACGGACAAAAATTGTTAAACAGGAATCATACCATTAGCTGATTGAAAGAACGATTCTCATCTCGCTAATTGGAGATGCGTCGGCGAAGTCATTTTTGTGAATAGAGGGAATGAAGATCGATCAGTAATTTGTAGGTAGTATCTACGTTAATGATCATTGGTTTATACAGGATCCAGTGGCAAAATGATCTTCCATTGGCAATAATGATTCATCAATATGATTCTAAATGGTGCATGAGAATTTGTGACGAAATTTCCACAGGCCTAATCTCTTTTGCAAACGGCTTCGAAATCTTCTCGGCCAATCTTTTGCCTAAAATTTATAGATTTGTGTTGTTATCGGAAATTCGATATTAGCCAAATTTCACGAACGAGCGCCTGTCGGCGTGTGGCTGACATAAAAAATAACAAATGATAGAGGTCATGCATACAACCGAGAACGCCGCGCATCAACAGGCGCCCGCCATGGAACGCGCTTCATTGACTAATGTTTGATTGATGAAAACATCGAATAATTCATTTCTATGGATTTTCACACAAATCGGCTTAAGGAATTTCGATGCCATTTTCAACGGCGCTTGACCATGCAAAAATCCCATTGTGAATTCGGTTACACCCTGTATATTCTCTTTGATTGCACAAAAAGATTGCTCTCCGTGCAACTGACACAGTTACGCACACGGTCATACCTCGAAAACAATGCACGGTATTATTGGCCCAACGTAAAATCTCATTTCATAAAATCCTATTCCACATGCGGCTACAGCCATATGCATATATACAGCTGCGGCCTATAATGCAAGCTGTAGAGTAGCCACTATCGGTTCAGTGAATACAATCAAAAATATTTTCCGGCATATTGGCGATATTAATTCAGACTGTTTGCGCAATATTCGACCCATCGCTCTGCGCTATAAAATATGAAAAACTATAGTAGGCTTACCGAGTGATTCGACAATCGCTTTACCGTTCCACGGCGCAGACCCTTCCTGTTCCTCTTCTTTGGGTCTTCTGAGATTTTTCTCATCATATCAGACAAGTGACGAAACGACGCGGTGGCATTGGAGGAGCTACGTGGAAAAAGCCATCACGTCAAGTCAATTTTGGTCGAAGCTGGGTCAGACAGATGTTGGGTGGCGGTCGAGGGTGGAATAAGAGGAATTGAGAGAATATGTAAGAGGAGTGAGCGACGACGGGAAACGCAAGAGAACGCTGCTCCGTTCGAATTTTATTATGGGCTAAACTCAAAAGGATACTGAGCTAGGTAGCCATTCGTCAGTTCCACAACCGTCCGTGGGGAACCATTACGGTAATCGGAGAGGGGCACGGCGGCCGGGAGACGAGCGGCGCCAAGAGCGGAGAGGAAAGAGGAAAGGTGAGGGCCACCGGAAAATTACCATAAGGGCTTAAATCTTTGTTGACGTTGACTTCCGTGCCTCCGCGTATAACGAATTTTACAAAGTTAGGCTGCCCTGTTTCGAACCCGGGCTATCTGGGCCTAGATCACTCGCAATTACTTATAGGCTGATTTAGATGAAGTTTGATTACCCGAAACAGAAACTCGGATGAAATCATTATATCACACTGTAGAACCGACGCAGTCTAACCGGCGATTCTGTAATTATAGGTCCAATGTCTCAAATAGCGCGCTCTAGTCGTTGTACATTGCTGCACGATTTATCGGGCCATGAACATATATATATGATTGAACGCTTGGAAAATATGAAAATATGAAATTTCAAGAAATGCTGTCCCAGAATATCTACTATCCATTTTTGCCGAACAACCATTTCGCAATATCATCAACGTAAACATGCATCACCAGTCGTCTAAGCTAAATGCATTACCCACTTCTCGCCCTTGAGAGGCAATCGGAGTGGCCGCTGGCAATCTAACCTAGCTAACATGGGGAATATTTATTTTTTATGAAGTCTGATCGACCTTTCGAAAAAGTAAAATACTTAGCCGCTTCCTGCCATCGTACTCAATGAATCCTCAAAGTTTCATCAAAATCGCTCGAAGCGTTTATGAAAATTTACGATTCTCGTTACCGAAACGGTTTCTGTATATTTAAGACAGCGACTCCAATTGCCCCTCAAACCTGCGGAGAGTTTTCCAATGACAAAATTCGCAACAAAATCAGCAAATTGCAGATGACATCTGAGTAGGTATAGGAAAACTTCAGCGAATGTCAATCTAGAGAAAATCTGAATTTTTACAGATATTGATGGATATTCAGATCCAATTAGCCGGCTATAGGTTATGATATTCAAATGACGGCGAGACTGTTCCAAATTTTTGCACGGTCTGATACTCGTGTATGTCGCAAGAAGCGATATCATTCTGGAAATGATCTGTGAATGAAAACTGTTAGTATAGGTAAGTCCACATCAGTTAGTTGGGCCAATTTCATTGAAGGTTTATATTGAAGCGGATATGGGATAGTAATTGTAATCTTGGATAGATATATGTGATTCGGTCGATTCACGATGTCTTACGTGCCACGTTTCTGCCGAGCTCGGCGTGAAAATATTCACGGCCGTGTCGATATTAAATGTTTGTGTAAGGCATTTAGAATTTCATATCATTCACAACACTTTTTTCAAGGTCGACAAATATGATACCTGAATAAACATATACCTAACTGTTTAAATTGTACACAGGTACAAATTCTTCACAATACTCCTAGCAGACGTGTTTCCGGTCGGCAGTAAAGAAAATTGAACAAATCCATTTCATTGTAATGAACGAATTTACCGTCATTCAAAGTTCACGAAGTTCGATTCCGTTTAGAAATTATCGAGAAATTTCCATCACATCAGACCATTGGCTGAATGTTGCGCTCGTTGCGGCTATGGATAGCATTAATTCAGCCTTTAAAATTTACGTCAATTTCCTTCAATTTTCGGAAAGTATCGGTGTATCATGCCAATACAATTCAAAATTTGAGGAAAAGTGGTTCGCCGTGCACAACCAGTGTTCCACATTGCACAGTATGCTTGATATTCTCGATCTCTTTCCAAATTTTCTCAATTCACTGCTGTCCACTGATAATGACAACAAATTTTTAGCAGCTAGAAGTCTGATCGATTCGAGCGATGGTCTCTCATCTTATTGTTACAGGATCAATCTCAACCGCAAATGCATATTTCATACTCGATGATACATTTCCTTATCATTAACAAGCTGTACATGATAATATTCATTTTCTCGTTATTATTCAGTTGTAAAGAATCGATTACTCCTACCGCAGATAAATTGCTTCAATTTTGAATTAGCGATGCCACTCGAGCTCGTCTCTCGAGAGAAAAGAACTTTCCGGGATGTTGAGCCTTTTCCGCGGTAATTGCTCTTTCATAGAATAATCTTATGGAATGCTCATCTGTTGATCCCCTCCTTAACATTATCATTGGCAAACCTACGAGTAAAGGAAAAGTGTAGTCAACTCTATCCCCTGACGAGGTACTCCCCTCACGAACGGCTTTGTTTCAGTGACCATCCATTGTAGCAAAACAGTTACACGATCTAATCATTGCCGTAAGTGAGTCAACACGTCTGCGAGTCAACAGTAGTCCTCTGAATCGGGAGAAACGTTATTTGTCAGTCATATGATTTCTATTTTCTATCATCGAAATCTGAGTTTGTCTTGTTAAAGGGAGGCTCAAAAAGATGCCAAAAGAGGTCGAAAGCTCGCGCGAATAGAGGAAAAGGTTCTCCCGGTGCTTGGGAGATTGTTTGCCTCGCGCATAATTGATCCTTACCTAACTTAGTCTGTCCGCGGCTGTCGGAACTGAGAATATGCTCGGGCTCGGGTCTCCATAAGTTTCACCTCGTCCTAGCGTCCGTCTTGGCGCGGGCGTCCCGACGTTGGCCATCCACGAGCTGCTCTGCTATCTCCAGCATCCCTACGCTGCCACCCGTTTACCGTCAAACAGGAAACTTTCTGATTGCTCCTCAGCCCTACGCTATTCATGCGCGTATCCGTCCATCGATCCCTAGTCCGAGGTCGCTCAGTGATATTTTCGAATAAATTATTGAGACCGGTACAAATTTGTGAAAGCGGAGCCTACGGTGGACTAACATACGTGATGGACAACATACCAATGTGGTATATGCAAATAGAGAAGTCTAGAAGCATCGACTGGAAATCAAATGTCTATTTCAAATGTTTTGTAGCTATTATAATATGCCATGACTTTATGTTCGCTTGTTAACAGTCAGGGACGGGTTTTGGGGTTGACGAGCGTGCACGCCAGCACAGATATTACACGGATGATATAGGATGAAATAAATGGGATTTTCGCGTATGTCAAAATGATGGATAAGTATCTGTCCAGCGGTACTCACGGCTGTCAGGCCAGACAATGCTTGGGGGGAACACAAAAAATGAGAAATTGCACGATTACCAGTGCATTTTGATGCGAATACATTCCAGGAGAAATATGGGCGTTTGTATCCAGTCGGAAGAAATGTTTGTGCAGAGTTCTGCCACCCGTGAACAAACTTGCACACACAACAGTTTGAAAAATTGAAAAATATCCCGGGTATAGGTATTGGGATCGAAGAAATAATAGCTTCTGTTCGGAAAGCTCTCATGAAGTTCCGGAAGCTAATTTTCGAAAGAAAGTGAGATTGTATCTATCTCATCACAGCTGACAAACGCGTTGCCCGGCAAAAGTTTCAACTGAATTTAATATGAAATTAAACGAACACCTTACCTCCGTCTGCTGTTTCAGATGGATGCCCTGTCAGTTGAAGATCGAGCTAAATCTCTGCAGCTGCGACTACGACGGTATCATTTTGGTCTCAGGCAGCGCCCCGGGCTTCGACGAGCCGGAGCCCTTCAAGACCGTTCTCTACTGTGCAGCTCAGATCGACTCCGCCCTGGGGATTATCGGCGCCGTCCTGCCAATCAACCTACCAGCTAAAAGACTGATCTACAGTCCAACTGGACCGCTCAACATGGACTATCACGACGTACGAAGTTTTGCCGAAGCAGCAACCGCCGGGGTCAAAAGGTAGGGAATAAAAAATTATCAATCACGCGATCATTCTCACCCGTGATGAAGATTAGAGCATCCACTCAGTCGAAGTTGAGGCCTTGATCCATGTAGTTATCCTAATACCGGTGGTGGGCGCGACTTTAGGTCCGCGTGCACCAACTTCCTCCACTCTCTCGGCATGCTTTCCGCATAGTTTGGCAGAAGGTGATTGATTACTGGTGGACTATGTTGACCACTTTCTGTGCCCTGCACTTCTCCGGCAGAATCGGTAAATTGACTATATGTACGGAGAGAGGGTGCAGTATATAGATACAGGGAGTACCCTGTCCTATGTATATTTCAAGGACGCTGCGCGCTGGCTTGAACGGTATCTTGCGCGTCTGCAACGAGCTAATAAATATGCCAGGAAGGCTACGACGACTTCCTACAGTTTTGCACTAACTGCCTCCTTATCATTCTATGTATATGTATACATATATGTTACGTCGCCGACGATCTGGCCCATGCTCACGAGGCAGTCGAGCTCGAACGGCGGAATACGAAAGACAAGAGATAGCGCACTCGTATATCCTGTGGGAACATGCGCTTCACCTATACCAGCAGAGTCGTGTTCCTTACGCGGAGACCCGGCAGGATACAAACTTCGAACTTAAGGATCTACTCCAGTTTCATAAATTATAATACCGGAATATTTGAGGATGCGCACTAGCATCTACAGCTCCAGAGCTTCGCGTGTATACCTATTATTCCAAAGATATCTTGTAGCTCTGAATTTTATCATCCATGCCGTCTCCTGTACTGTGGGGCCGCGCCACGCGGAGATCCAACGGCTTCCAACTTCCAGATCTTCTTCACTTGTTACATGAATTGCCAACCAACCATCCAATAAACTTCCCTAGCTCCTGTCCGCCGACGGCATGCCAGAGTGCCGGCTATCCGAGTCTGGCAACTTCCAACCATCCGAAGTCCCTCCGTCCGCGCCGCGTCGCCAGGGAATATTCTGCCTCTTTTGATTTCCGTGTTCCCTTGATCTCTCACGTTTTTTCAATCGTTTCATCTCGACTACAGAGCGTTGAAAGCCGGCGTTCGATGTCCGCTACTGGTTTTGCTCCCGGATGTCCGATTTGAAAATGTGGAGCTGGTCACCCTACTCGGCGCCCTGGAAGGTCTTTACGTGGTAAGTCTGATTTTGTTCTTTTGATTTACGTATCGAAGTGTCGGGAACAACTACAGTTCGCTCGTTGGATGATATACCTATACCTACACTCGCAATATCAGAAGTAGATGTCGGCACTCTAACGTCTAGCACGTAATGCCCTGCTTATTGTTAGATGAGAATAAATTATACGATTTCTGCCACTCGACAGTGCAAGCTCCGCGGCAAAAGGTCCGGTGATTTTTCAACCTCAGATTCCCGCGATAAATCGTAATTATAGAGCCGAGTTCCCGAGATTAACGTGGAGGAACTTCACCATAAAGATGTCGGCAGCCTTCAAAATCGATATGCCAGTCAGTGTGTTTCGTTGTAGGTACACATTTGCGGAAGTAGCCACCTACATAATTTTATATCGATTGATAAATTTCGCACGTCATTTGCTGACATTTGGAAACAAATACTTGGTACGGTTACGAACAACTACTCGATCGATTCGAACCAAATACTTATTGTACTGACTGAACCGAAATACGTAACGACCCAAAATCGATCAAAAATTGATACTTTCGTTACTGACAATCAGAATGTCAATTCCAACTTATAGAAAGGATTTGATCAATCATTATTAAGCTAAAACTAAACTATACCTAATCAGATCACTGAACACATCGCACCGAGGAACACCGATGTAATTATTTCGAAAAAAGCACGTATCCGAATGTACCGACGATTTACAGACTCCAGAATGAATTATTCGCAGGCATTCGTATCGTCTCCGCGAAGAAAATTATTCACGGTGAAAATGATAGGAGAATGTTATATCACGTTGCACATAGAATGTTATAGAATATAAAAAAAAAAAAAATGAAAATTCTGAAGACAACCTGAAAAAAATAACAATTTTTCAAAAGAGAAGATGACTCGACGTGTTCGGTTTTTGTTCCCTAAAAGTCCTAAGTTTTGCACACGATTGAAACGATCGTGCGTAAGTATATTTAAGTGATTCGGGAATTTTAGTGTTATTAATATAATGATTGGATCAGCCTTCTCTATTACGTATTCGAGTTTAAACTTACGAAATAGTATTCGAATTGCATGGCGGTGAACGTGGAAGATAGTTGTGGGAAGCGTTGACTAGTGTGGTGGTGTCTACCTTACGCCTCCTCACGTGCAGATTCGATAGCGCGCGCGGTTTCGTATCGATTTTATATGATAATAGACGCTTCGCCTTAAGTCTGGGATATTTGCTCGCGGGAAATGGAAAACGCCGAGGTTTGCTCCGAGAGTGTATAGGATTTGCGATGTCTGTTGCAGTCGTAATTTGATTTCGTCGACGATTTAATGTAGCAGCTATGCATATATTTGCTCGGGATATAGCTCGTCTGTCTCTTCTGTGATAGAAAAAAAAAAAAAAAAAAATTACTTTCATTTCGAAACGATTCATGCTCCGTCGCTCTTGTAATCCAACAAACGGCTTCCCCTCCGTTGAAAAAATTGACAACTGATAGGTGTCGTTTCTGGTAAACTTCGAACCGTAGGCGTAGTTAAACACGGAATCTGAAATTTCTGCGCTACGTGCTGCCGAACAGTTCAGAAATGAGTGATTCGAGGTCTCCATTATTCTGAGCAGTTGTTCGTTGGGTTTAACATTTTTTGTAACTTCAGGAAGAAATTTTTTTGCGTTAAACGTAAAAAGATTTTCTCTGGAGATAAGTTCGCTCGTTATTTGTTCCCGCTTGTTCCCTCTTCTTCTTTTTTTAGCCTCACTTTTCTCATTCCTCCTCTAACCTCCGGGGCGCTACCAAACTACCACCGCCGACATAAAATCTCTCCCTTAACTGTACCAAAGCGCGGAGCGCGGCATCACCGTTAATTACATTTCATTCAACGTGCCAATTTCAGTCGTCCATCCTAGCGACTCGCATACTCATCGATCAAATATATTACAAGAAGCATCTTTCCTTCTCGCGCAAGCTCACCTGAAAATTATCGAAATTATTTTCGTTCGTCCTCACATCTCCCGGTGTACAGGGTGTCCCATGTGATTCGGACCATCAGTGGATTATACGCCTCAACTCACGAATTTCTCATACAGGGTGACGCCGAGATTCTTAACCGGGTATTCTTTCTATTCTTTGTTGGAAACGGGATCGGAAATTCCGCGTCAATTCCTTCCCAAAATGAAATTCCGGAACAGACAGAACAGATTCCGGTACAGTAGCTGTGTGGATTCGTTACCGACATATGATACGGCATGAATTTCGCCGTCAGAAATTTCGTCCAGAGATATCAATATTGATTACGATTTTTTGATCAGGAGATATATATTTTACAGCCATTGCTATAGCAGGAGAGCTTGAAACCAATTGAACGAGATCAGATTTACCTATTCCCGACGATTTGATAAAGAGCTTATTTTTATGAGAAACGGAACGGAACTAGCCCTCTCTTTTACGATTTGTTAACATTTATCAACTGCTCTCGACTACTCATTGCGTATCCTCACATCTTCTCACCGGCCGTTCGAGAGATGTACCAAAGCCGGTCTCCGAGTGTAGAATCTCACGATTGGCTCATTGAAACCAGATCAATGGAATACAGTATCTACGGGACAGAATCGTCGCGTAGGACACCCGGTATAGGTAGACAACGCAATATTTGTTCGAGCTTCTGGGCTTCTAGCCGAAAATCTATGCGAAGGATCGAGGGAGACAGAGTCGGATAGATCTGGCTGCCTGGAATTAGTTGGCAAATATCCTAATCCGGACGCCAGGGATTTCGAGTTGTACGGAATATATTAATACCAAGGCTAGATTTGTCCTTCTCGGGTTCGTAAGTGGGTTTCTCTGAAATGCTCGGTGTTTTGGATATTTTCCTTATCTCTACCGACAGAATTCGTCGTATCTGACGGGTGCCATTTTTCATTTCATACCAGCCAGTCCCAAGTACAGGCGAAAATAATTATCCTAATTTAACTCAGGGCTAAGCCCGATTTGTTTCCATTGCTCCCGTTTGTCAGCTGCCTTTGGCCAATTTACAAGCCACCTTATCCGCGTACACAGGCCGGGTATGTCAGGGTCCCATTTGCCAAATTTCCTAATATCCCTCGTCTACGATGATGTGGACCGAAAACGCCACCTGTATACCTATACTGACGAATATTGTAACGGCGCCGATACATCAACCGTTATATCGGCCAATGTTTTCCACAGTTTTGCACGCATTTGACAATCATATACTGCATGCGTACAACGACGTTCGTTTTGTAATATACTTTTGCGACTTCCCTATTCAGCCACTGGAAGTGAGAGAAATCTGCACTGACAGGTGCTACAAGGCATGTCAGTTAGCTGTTTGGAGTCCAATATGCAGTAAAAAGCTTCAAGGTATCGTGAAGCTGGCATCTGCGTTGGAGAGCGGAAGATTCGTGGCCAGAGATATTGGTAAGTGTCGGTACACAATACCTACGGTAGTATCTACCTGCATGGAACCGTTTCGTCTTTTTCGTTTTCACTTTTCTCATACATATCATCGGGGTGTGGGAGTGAGTATAATTCATCTTAGCTCGGAACATCGAGCTGAGGAATTCTACCGCCACCGGATTCTAGGTATACCGTGATTTTAGTCGAACCGGTAATTAGAACATTACGTGACTCAAACTCTTTTGTGGCTAACGGTCACCACGGACGAACTAGTCTTCGAACAGAGCTTTTTTTACGATCGGACATCGCGGCCACGAAAAAGGGTGTTGTCTGTCCTCTCCAGCCCGCGCCCTTGGGTTCTGCACCAGCCCTTTATCCCTACCGGGTGGAACACAGCGCAAACAGCTAGTTTTCCTTTTCTCCTTAATTGAGTGTAGCTCACGATGACGTGCGTTCGTGTTCCGGCCTTCCTTCACCCGGGGGCACCCCGCATCGCTGTAGTTTCTACCCGAGGCTCACTCTCCCGGAACACCGAACCCGGTCATCAATCTACCGTGGAAACATAATTGTTTCTTCTTTCCCGAGAGCCTGGAGCGTTGTTTATTTTATCGTTGGCGCTCCGAAATTTCTTCCACCAACCGACAACGCCGTTAACGGAACTCAAACCCGCCACTGGGCCACGTCAGGAGCCACCTTCCCTGATGAAACTGAGGGACCAATGTTTACTCCTACGGGCTAACACCGACCACCTCTCGAATGTAAAAACGAAAGAACATCGGTTTTTATCCTGATCGTTAGAAGTCTGATTCCATTCCGCTGCAGTAGTTTGTCGGAAATAGTGTTCTGGGCAATTTTAGTGAAATTGCGCCGTTTCTTCTTCTTATTTTAATCATTTTCGTTTTTCCTGCCTGGAACTAAGTACACCTCGAAGTACTTCACCTTATATACCGATTTCATACACTCTGTAGGAGATTTTCGGAATTAAGAATACGAATCCGACTTTGAAACAGTTTCATCGTCCGATGAAAATAGAATATTCCATTAGCGAGCTGAATTAAAAAGATGCAAAACTCAATTGCCTAATACGTGTTACGGACCGGTTTCCAGTTTGAGCCCAATGCTGCAATAAACTCAGTTACCCGACACTATCAAATGTAGTATACACTATAAATATGGTTACCTGTAAAACCTATTGCATGAAAACCATAAAACATTTTACCGCCCTCACCTGATACCTGCTTCACACATCTGGGAAGTCATCACAGATGGGTACCTATTCTCGTTCCGCAAAAACTACATTTCCAAAAACTGAAAACGATCTTTCAATGCCGGAGAAAACTGTTTCATCGCAATTGCAATGGCGTTTCAGAAATTTCTCTCCAAGTTATTCGATATTTTTGTCGCGAGTGTACTCTGGAGGATGATCAGGCATGATGGCATTGGTTTTATGAATTCGTGATACCGGTATTGGCATGAGGAACGGAAATTCGAGATTGGGAGCAAAACGAAACACTTTCGCCTTTTTCGGCTTTTCGATGCAACATTTGTACAATCTGCACGGATCTTCCTAATGGGAAATCATAGTATTCACTGTTTCGTGTATTTCCGATACTATTCCGTGACAAAGTGCACAAATAGTCAGAGCTTCGGACTGTTCCACATGCTTTTAAATGAAATACCATTTGGTTATAAATTTTCAGAGATTTGATTAGAAAATCCAAAAAGTGCTTCACCGCGGAGAGCAGGAGTCTATATTTTCATATCGGAATCATTATAAAGAACGATACTCTCGGAAACAATTTATTCATGACAGGAAACGCGGCAGATTATTATTTCCGACACGTTCTTCATCAAATATTCATATTCTGAAGAGAAAAACCTCCCCGAACGATAACATTTTAGGAGCGAGTTCCCAGTGATAGGTGCAGCTTGAATAAAAATCCAATAAAAATCGATAATAGTCGCTGTTGGTTCATTTTCAGTGCAACGACCCTCACAAAATCCTAGGCTTCAATGAATGAGACGACAGTTTAAATAATTCGCGTTCCGTTAATCCAGGTGGCGCGGATCCTGAGCGAATGGCACCACCCAGGGTAGAAGAGTACATAGCCGAGCTTTTCTGTGGAACCAATGTCTCAGTCCAAGTGATATGTGACCAGGACACACTCCTCCAAGAATATCCTCTGTTTGCCAGTGTAAACCGAGCAGCTTCGGTGATTCCTCGTCATGCTGGGAGGATCATTTTCCTGACCTACGAACCGCCGAACCCTGCCTGCGTCCTAGAAACTGTTATGTTGGTCGGTAAAGGAGTGACATACGACACCGGAGGTGTTGACATCAAATTTGATGGTGCCATGTCCGGCATGTCGAGAGATAAATGCGGAGCTGCTGCCTGTGCTGGATTCATGCAGGTTCGTTGTTGCTTTGTTCACACATGAAACACAATCAATTGCCTCTCAACTGTGCCCTTTATGTCTGATGACTTCAAATCAAGAATTCCGATACTCATGCAGGCGTAGTAAATGGTGGTAAACTTTGTTGTCCACCTTCTTGGTATCAAATCTGGCAACCTGGATCAGTGCTTTGTTGAACTTGGAATACTTATGTCGTATCTCAGTGCGGGCTTCTTCCTCCAATGCTTCTTTCCGACCCTTTCGCGTTCTTGCTCTGTTCTTTTTGCCGTTAGATTCTTCGCCTGCCTCCTTCATTCCGCATTGCCTAATCGTTTTCCATTTCTCGATCTTGTCTTCAAATTCTATTCACTCTACCTTGCTGACTCCTCTTGTTCCTCAACTTTGCTACCGCACTTTCAATATCCATTTTCTTCACCTTTTTTCTCAGGCTGTACGTCGGTGGCCTGTTTCGCCTATATTAGGTCTCCATCCGATAGGTAAGGTAACTCCGTCATTTGCCTGAATTGTATTCCAATTCCCAGCATTAGCCCCTTATTCTCCGCGCTTGGTAATCTCACCATACAGCTGCAATAAATAGCATTTAAGCTATCCGAATTAGTTGGGAAAACTCATGTTTGCCAGACTTGCGCGAGATTGAATCGGGAGCAATTAGTTATATGCAAATGGTTTGATTCACTTAACAAAGTACTTGGCCGGCGGCAGCGAACATGCGCACGCTTCCATCATGAATGACGGAACAAATATCCATTACTCAATGATTCCCGACCGCTGAAATAATGAACAAATAATAATATCCAATTGACTCGGGTTTTGTCTCTAGGTGGTGAATCTCCTCCAGCCAGCAACAGTCAAGGTTGTCGCAGCTCTTTGCGTTGTAAGGAATAGCATCGGCGAGAATTCCTACGTCTCTGACGAAGTCATCACCGCTAAATCCGGGGTAAGAGTTCGCGTGGGCAACACGGACGCTGAGGGCCGTATGGCCATGGCTGATGCGTTGTGCCACATAAAGGAAATGGCTTTGTGCTCCGTTAACCCTCACATCTTCACCGTAGCCACACTCACGGGGCATGCAGTTTTGGCGGCTGGTACCGGATACTCGGTACGTCACAAATCACGAATCTTTTTCACAAATCTGCCTCATAAACTTCGAGGGGGAGAAACATAGACTGAATCAGATGAGCTTATGACAGCTAATTATGGCATCGCTTTCAAAATGATACCAATTGTGAATTGCGAAGCGCGACGAAATGAAAATATAGCTGTTGTTTTCTCATTGTCACACAGATCGCAATGGACAACGCTGTCGCTAGGCTGATCAGTAATGCTGAAAAGCTGCAAGCTTCCGGTGAGACGATGGGTGATCCTTTCGAGATCTCCAGGTTTAGGAGAGAAGATTTTCGAGCTCACGAAGGCCGAGCTGAGGGTGACGACATTCTTCAAGCCTTCAGTAAGCCGAGCTCAAAAGTCCAACGAGGACATCAAGGTCCTGGGGCCTTCTTGATCATGGCTTCCGGGTTGGACAAGGTGAGATAATATACTTTCTCGAATCAAAGGTTCACTCGCCATTACTTATCACCCGCTCGATGTTCTTATCATAGAATATTGCACTCACCCTTGACATGTAAATTTTCTTGAGAAAGTGCAAAAACACTCTGATTATTTAACAAACTCAGGAAATAAATGCAGAACAAAAAACGGTTCGACATGGACGTGGCTCAGGCCGGTTGTGATTGAGATATGATGTAGCCATACGAAAAAGATCATTGCGATTTATCGCGATCCATCCGCAAACCTAATGCTAAAATGTTTATCGTAAATCGGAACGCCTGCAGCTTAGAATTGGAAATTTACACATTAGCACGTTTGATTCATGTTTACCGGAAGATATTAGATACGATAATTCGGATAAAATCCTTCGAGATATTATGTGCCTCGAAATGTTATAGCGAAGGTATTGTGAACTATTCGGAATTTAGTGAAAATTGTAAGAAATCAGTCGAGCAAACCCTGCAGGTCGATTCGAGAGTATTGTCATTGATTTATTCTGTAATCCATGTACGAATATCTTCCAGAAGTTCGAATTCACTCTCATCGATTCTCATTCTGTGTTTGCCTGAATTTCTTCCAATGAATTCATGCCGCAATCTCTTATCTCAAGAACCCCAGACAACCAAAACGATTCGCCATGCCATTCCGCGATATGGGATTTAAATGAATCTATCATTTGAAAAGGATTCGATAAAACTTGATACAGAACTATTCTCGGCGGGCTATTATTTTCTATCTCTTGGAAATTTGAATGAGATCCGAAAGTCGAATTTTTAATTTTCGAAACACTTCTCGATCAATGTTCGATTTTGTCAGACTGGAGGGAACAGCATATGCCTGGAAGGAAATATCCTGGCGGTACTTAGTTTCCCTAGTCTGCATGACGAAAAAAGCGAGCCAGAGGAAAACAGTTCGTTTCATGTGAACGCATCCGTCCTATATCCTATATGTCCTATATTCAATAACCGAATTATTCTAATATAGATTACATGATACATGAGTTCCATGATTTTTTACTCAATTCTAGCACGGAGTTGCATCGGAAAAACCGTTGAAGTATACCCACCTCGATGTTGCCGCGAGTGCAGGTGATCTGCCTTATCAACCAACCGCTGCACCGATCGTGACACTGGCTAAAAAGTTTCTTTTTGATACTGTAGTGGTGGAGGAGGAAAGCAGCGATGTAGGATCGAAAACTCCTGAGAAATGAACGATCGAAAACGTGGAATTTTTTATGATTCTCAGGCAGAAGTTACCTTCCATAAACCTTCCGGAATCCGTCCGTGCCTTTCTTTGAATTCACTTCAGTTCACTTTATCTTTAATGTATTTGTGTATGAACTGCCCACATGAGAGATGCCGAAGGATAATTTGTTGAGGATATCCCGTCATCCTGGACCTCGTCCCCGTTTCCGTAATTCTTTCATCCTTTCAATCCATCTCATACATTTTATCCGCCTTACTAATTTCAGCCTACTTATTTCTTTTCTTTCCCTGCACGTTCTCCAAGAGGTGTTGTACGTGAAGAACGAGGGCCTACCCCGACTGCCCGGCACCCTTATCCCCCGAAGGGCTTACACCTTCCTTATTAATGTACCCTTCCGTTAGCCAGTCTCACGTGCGTATCAGGCGGCTCATGCATTTTACAGATTTTCGCGTGACCGCCCACAGCGAATGTATATTTCATGGCAATCCCAATTACCAGATTTCCGATCCGAAACAGCGCGTGACTTTTGGTTGTACCTATTCCTGTAGGGGGATGAAGATTTATGTGGGTCACACTATCTCTTTCTCATTACTGAGATAGGTACTTTAACTGTTTTATATATATATATATACGTGCATGCATGCAGGTAAATTTCAATGATGGAAAAAATTGTTGGGTCTACGAAATATTGACAAATAAGGAAATCGATTATCTGCCACTAGTTTGATAGAAACTAGAATTATGATTATTCTACGCAATTCGGATCAATTTTATCGACAGACTGAAGGAAAACATATTTTTTAACATTCGATTGTTTCGCTCAAATGGAACGAAAATTTTTATTCATTTTCTGATCATTATTCTTCTCCGCGAGATGATATACGTACGCGTTAAAAATTGAAATTGAACTTTTTATATCGAGAATATTGAAATGCAATGAAAATAAACGTTATATACCTACGTATATACCACATATTTCTTGTCTGAGGATATTTTTTCATCGTTGTCCTGTCTGTCTCCATTGCAGATTTCACGAACCGGTGTAAAATTGCAGATTACGAACGCTGCGGAATGTTGCAGAAAGGCAACAACAACCATAAAACGTAATTCTCGTGTGTTTGATAAAATTATTAACGTCAATGCTCTTCAGTGTAGTGGCAGTCGTATATACAGCGGTCGCGTAGTTCCTGTAGATGGCAAGCAGAATCCAAATTCTATGTCAGACGACGGACCGGACGTGACCTGATTTAGGCGCACCGAGAATTCCCTCCGCGATTGGATGCAGCCACGCAGCGGACTTGTACTCTTATATCGATTCCGTTGTTCCCAATTGCTCGAGGGGTTGTCTCGCTTTGCATTCACTAATGACAAATCGTGATGCAAACATGTTCATACTCTAGCCATGTATCCGATAGTCAGCTGTAACAATTATGCATGAAATTTTCTCATCTGCTCGGGTTCTTTTTCCATACAGAATATTTTATCTTTTTATCGTTGCTATTATAATTTTTGGGAAAACGGATCATCCATCTTGTTCAAAATGAACTGAGTATGTGAACTTGTCTAAGAAATGACTGGATTCTTAAAACTTTTCATTGGAACTTTGTCCACGTGGTGAAAAGAGTAGATGGATATATACGGTCGCGAACCAAGAACTCAATAAGTACAACGGAAAAATCTTCTCTGACTACGTCAGAGATTTTTCCGAAGCGAGAGATGTTTAGAAAGCTTCATCGACGGTGAACCCCATCGCAACCTTTTACAAGTGATGAACGGTTAACAAATATCTACGGTCGACCGTATATACGTGTTCGGGACTTGGGTATTATTCGAAACCGGGATGTTTAACTTTCATGAGTAAGAATAAATTGAGGATTGGAATATTTCCAGCACGGGGCCTGTAGCTGCTCACCTTTGAAGTACACCCACGTCGACGTTTCGCCTCATTTGCCCAGGCCACATCATCATCCTTACAGTGGGAATCCCGTCCTCGCACTTTCCTACTGCTATTTGATCCAAGGCAAATGTCTTACTGTGAGAAACGATCTTCCCTTCGAAATGCAGTACGTTTGCGAAGCCGATTGTAGGCCGGTCTGTGTCCCGCCTTGTCAACCATGCGAAGTTTCCGATGTCCCCTGCCCAGCAATTGCCCCGTGCCCACCGGCCGTCGAAGATATGGATCCGTGTTGTCAGCCTTCCTCCTGTGAACCAAGTCATCCCGTACCATATCAAACACGTGATCCATGCTGCCAACCATTTCCAGCTCCAGCTGGAGACCAATGTTCAGTTGTTGAGCGAACTCGCGTTACAGAACAACCGTGCAGGCCTAATTTCAAGCGGAACGGTTTGAACACTTGCGCTTGAAGAAAAATTCTCGACTTCGTGTATTACCAAAATTCGTCGTGTCGTCCGTGTATTATTTTTTGTAACGATTTTTTCACCTGCTCAAGGATTTTAAACTTTATCCACTTCCATGGAGACTTCTTTTGCTATGCGACATAATATCAAGTCACAATTGTCTAGTGATATATAATGCACGGTACCAATAAAGTGAAGGGCATAGTAGTTGAATGAAGTTGATCGACTTTAGTCGAAGGGATTTTCGGAGTAGCAGCCACGTGACCGACGGCGTGGAACAGTCTTTTCATCCGTTGGATTGGATATGGAGCGTAGAGGCCCTAAACCTCGGTAAGACAAAGTATTATTAGTCTGGGTCTATATTCTAGCATTATGGCCATGCAAGAACGGAATGATATACACTAAGGTTTTCGAAATCACTTGTACATTATATGTACATCCAAAACCAATGCGCAGGACGCTCTGTATTATTCATGGCCCCATCCGCACCGACAGCGATAATCCGCGCGTAGGACACTTGCCAAAAATTCGCGGATCATTCGACTATCTGGGGGCATGCAATAGGGCACATACATGTCTAAATTATGGTGCCATGAGTGACATATTGTTCGATTTTCCGTGGAATACAACCCACGCGGCATAAAATATTTCAGAAATGTGTCTATGGCCGCATATATATTTCCGAAAGGTTTCGGAAATGTTTCTGAAATATGTGCGGACATAGACATATTTCTGACACGGTACAGAAACATGGAATATTTCGTGCCGTGTGGATGAGTTTCCCAATATGTTACATATTTTGCTTGAACATGCGCTCGCAGGTGAATGTTCCTTCGCTTCGTAACACTCCGTTTTGCAATTGCATGATAAAAAACGATTTAGAAATGAAGAAGAATGTGAGAAGGTCTGCTTGTGCTGATTATGGATATTCGCATTCGAATCAATGCAATCTATTATGGTGTCCAAATATTAAGCCGTGGCTATTTTTCATGAAGTCGATAATTGGGACACCTACCTCATTCAACGGAAAAATCCACAACACCCACTTTGAGGACAAGTGAAAGTTAATTTCCACAGCTGTCTGTTGCCTGACAGTTCAGAAGACATTTTCCGAATGATAGCTAGCTCACAGTCAACTGCGGCTTCGAAATCTGCATATCTCGAACAGAGAATCTGAATCTGCCCCATCTACAAGTCAACAAAGTGTCGACAGTGAACTAACTACCTGTGTGAGGAAACGTTGAGCAACCCACCTTGATACAATGTCGCCTCAGAAACACCATGTATACGCCAGAAAATCCGACAGGTTCCAAAGCATCATTATAGGTGCTGGTAAAGTCTCTCCGAAGAGTATGATGATGAAATAGTATATTGTGATACAAGGTCGGGAAGTTGGCGATTCCCAACGATCGTGGATCTGTGGTACGAGCCGAAGGCGAGTGCTGCATTCACACGAGTTATGAATCGCCAACGAGCACGAGTCGCACATCCTATTTCATGTAGAGCCTGTGACAGGACGTTCCATTTCTCATGCCTGTTGGGGCGGCGCGGAAGTGGCCGTTGATTCACGAACGGGCCAGGAACCGGGTGCCCATTTGTGACATCCCTGGACGCTTTTCTTACATTATCGCACGGTGTCTGGAACGTTTGGGAATCGGCCAATTCGCTCACCCTCTACAGTGCGGGGAGTCCAACTTCCCGTGCAGGTATTAAATAAGGACACTGAGGCTCGACCCTTTTTCTTCATGTGAATTGTGAATATAAGCAGCTGCCCAATTGCATAAGACGATCCAAATGTAGTCTGGAAGAGTCTATAAATAGTCATCATTTTTGGTACCAGCACTCCTGCATGAATGCCACGAAGAGAAGTTAGTTGTTTGCTGTACCGCATACTAACAGAATAGTCCGATTAGACATTAGGCTGATCACGTAGTGTACGTTTGGAGCGACAGCGTGCGCGCAGGTGAATTTATGAATTAGAAATTCATTAGATCCTAATTATATCCGAGGTAAAGTTCCCAATGCCTTTTTGAATAGCTAGCTGTATCCAGCTGCTTGTTTAATTACAACTACTTCGTGGCGGCAATCGCACTATTATAGTATATCGACTATTCATTACATCCGTTACGAATAACATATTTTCCGCCATATTTTCATAGGATAATCTTCTTCTGCTACCGCATTGCATACAGTGTGATTCTTAGCCTTATTCACTTCGAAAACAGATTTTCGGAGCAAATAAATCGAGTAAAATGTAGATACACCGGATCAGTTCTAAGTGGTTCACGGCTCGAAGGATACATCATATTTTTTAGCCTCCTCTCATTATTTGATTTGCTCGAAAACTGTAGTGCACTATAAGTAGTCCCTCCCGTTCGGAAGGTTTTATATGAATCAGCCTCTATAGGGCAACTACTTAATATTCAATTCGAAAAAATCACAGAAAAGTATATGTAGTCTAACAATAATTTTTTCTCAAAATACTATAATTTTTTGAGGTACGCTCGGTTGATATTGATGGCTCGAGCTCATTTCAATGTATTTCACATGAACAATTCGTCCACACGTTTGGCGGATGCACAAATTTCAGACCGCATATATGTGAAATCGAATCTTTGGCAGAGCTGCTCTGTTCATCTGAATAGTTTTACCAAACAAATTAGACACTTCCGACCTTAGTGTGAAGCATGCTCATCTCATTCGTGAGGTTTCGTCGCCGAAGTTAGTGCGGGTGTATTAGAACCAGAAGTGATAGAAAAACAATTTTCAAATCAAAGGTTATCATTTGAAGTGAAAGTGCAGGTAGCCCGGCCAGCGTGTCACAAACAACCAGTGTCCTGGTTTTTCTGTAGCTTAAAGTTATCTTCCACCAAAGAGACGAGGAAACTTTCGATTTCATACTGTCTGGGAACTTTCCATTACTGTTGGAATTCTGAGTCCGGTAAATTTGTTTTTTACCTCCACCTACTACACGCGTCTAATGCAAATGTATTCATAACTGAGAAACAAAAAGTCATTGAAGCGCGACAATAAGAATGAAATTATGAATTGCTACGAAGTGACATTAATTAGCCAAATGATGAAGGGCTATCATTCTCTCAAACCGTACATGATACGATATGTCCTCATCTTTCACATTTTGTCTGTATTGTCCTACGTTTTATCCGTATACTCTGAAGTCGGAACGCGCAAGTTCGAAGGTCGTTAGAATCTGATTAAATTTTCGGAAAAATTGTTGATTGCGAATGCTAGGGAGAATTGAAATTGAGGTCTAAAGCCGTCTAATCCATCACATCGTTGCGGTGAATTGTTGACCTACTGTTACTGCAGCGACCGCCGCTAGCTGTATCGTTTAGAAAGAGAAATTTCGGGAGGAACGAAGACTGAAGCACACAATTGTTGGGATAAATGAACGTATTTCGTTCATACGAGAATCCCTGGCTGCGTGGAATATTTGAATCCACTTTTCATGGAATGTCTCTGACTAACATTGCCACCTTCATCAAATGGGAAAGACTCGGTATCCTTACCGCCATGTTTCGACCGCGTCCTGATATGGAAGTGGATAAGGTGTTCAAAAATAACACACGAGATTGAATATCGATAATGGGAATCACATAAATCACGTAGGCACAGAACAACAAATTCTCAAATGTCTTGAAATAGATCAGAATAATGGGCACTAAAATAATTCAAGAAGCTGATGATATTCACAATAACGAAACAGGAGTGGTACTCTGCATTATAGGTATAGTCGGGAGCATATTCTATGGTCAGATACATTTCCCGTCCAAAGTGAATACGCCGAACGTACAGAAATTCAGCGACCGAGGTACACAGCAATAGATCTCATTAAATGGTGTTGAAAGTAGCACATGCTCATCATCCTCATTGGTAAAATTCGATTCGAAAGTTTTCACGGCGCTGATTTGTGCATATATATTCATTCGTGTTTCCGTTTTTCAGTGACTTCAGAATCGAACTTGAACTTCGTTTTGCTTGGATCATAAGCAAGTACTAGATGAATCGGCATGCTGCATGACTCGTGATTAGCCCAGGTAGCACAGGACGACTAAAAGACGTCTAGAAGCCAACTAGTGTCCGCTTTTCAGTCTTGACTCAATGAAGGACATTGTACGTCTCCTCGGCATTTTCAGCCGTCATAAGGATCTGAATAAGTCAAAAAGTGTTTCGTGCTACTATGGGTAGAGAACTAGGTGCAAAATGAGCACCGTTACGTCTCTGGTGGCGTTCGCCTGAAATATTCGTGATGGAAACTAAAACGAGAATAATTGATGCAATTATTGGAAGCAACTAGTGAGGGTTTGAATGTGAACGATGCATTCGAATGCCAATTTCATTTGTCCGATGCGGGTGGCATCCCCTTGGCACCGGCAATTCTTTATCGTTCGGTATGGCTGGCTGCCATTTTCCAGGCGCTCCACCACGCATGCCGATGGCTGGCACTGACTGCTTCGACAGCTACACTTGGCTGTAACACCATTGACTTGTATGCAATCGGAACACTGATTGGTACAAGATTGAGCATTTCCCTGCGTAGAATGTGCAGGATACCTTACATAAATCATCAACAATAATTCCGCGACGTGATTGAGCGGTTCCCTCATTTGAGTTCACTGTTTCAGAAATCATGAGACGATGCACGTTCGTTGCCTGAAATAATGAATAGCTTCCATTCGTGAGAGTTTGTACAAGAACAAAAATCCATTCCCCAATGGATTTTTGTTTATTATATTTATTTATTTTATTTTCACCCCGCCTATGCCTGCGGGGTGAAACGACGTTGCCGAATTCCCTACTGGAATCGAACCAGAGTTCAAACTAATTGGAAATTCGTACAATACAGTGATTTTTGAATTTCATTTGAAGGTCCGTTTGACAGAAAATATCGACAATCAAAAATGTTGGGAATAGTGTATTTCCGTGCATTTGATCCCTCTTTACAGACCTCTAGAGCGACAGACATGTATTTTTTGTTCAAATATTTGGACTTGACGTACAAATCTGCCGTTTATTTCCATTTGCGATGGAGAAAATTCATTTCTGTTCAGATCTCTCATAGGTATAATCATTGGATTCCACAAAAATTAATTTAAACAGAATCGTAATCAGATTTGAGTGCCATTCAGTTGCCTTGAATTCCTTCCAATACGGTTCAAATCTTACCAAATTTTTGTTCGTTCACTCACATCCAGTGAAGTGACAGTGTTGCGGAAAGTCCAAATTTCGTTCGACGTATTACCGTATTCTAGTAGATACCTGCCTTGATATACTCCGATTCCGGCAACTTACCATTTTTACAGACTGCGAATGGACATCGCTATTCAGCAGGATGCAGGATGTCCACCCTTACCATCAAATGTTACGGCAACGGCTTCCGTGCAGAGAGCTTTTACGCAGGCTGGTACGATCAACAGCGACACCTGGGATGTCTCTTCGGCGTCAATCAGGTCATCAGGGAGAGTGGCTTCCGTTCCGATCGTGGAGGTATGGCCGGACTCGGACACAAAAGAAATCTTCTTGGTGAGCCAGACGAGGAATTGCACGGACCTCATTACCGGTCTTCGAGCAGTGAGAAAACCTTGAGCAGCACTGCTGTCCACATGCTACTTTTGAAATCGACCGTTAGATAGCGCTGAAGCCAAGCATTACAAAACTCGTAGAATTCGTGACCACCGTGATTCACGAGGACAGTACGGAAAATTTGCATCTTTACACTGAAATAGGACAATAATATAGACCGAGCGGTGAACCGATTTCATATCGGATGTGGGATGCGTGAGGTGGGCTGTGAAGGTCAGTGTCACGTCGCACGTGGGAGGACCAAAAATTGTATTCTTCGCTGCGGAGAAAATTCAACGATTCAATTTTCGTCTCAATCGAAGAAGAGAAGTGGACGGGTACAGCGAAATGAAATTCATATATTTCACATGCTCATGACGTAACCATATGATGTCATGCAGCCCATAATTCATTTGTACGCACGACGCTGCTATTATTTAATAATCATTCTCTACGCTCACCTGTTGTGCCTGACCAATAAGCTCATTCCTCTATTCAATCGGCGATTCAAACCCAAATTATACCCTACGAATGGTTCTCGGGCGGCCGAAAGGCTTCGGTTCACGTTTTTCTGTAATAAGCAAAAAAATCATACAAATTAGGTACGTCATTAGAAATTATAAAAATTCAGCAGAATTCGCTGATCGAATACAGTGCTCTCGTCACATTCGTACGGACAGAACATCAACTGTGGTTCCAGAGAGAGAAAGAGAGAAAGAGATAGAGAGAGAGAGAGAACCCATCCCACACCCGCAACCTTAAGAGCGTTGCATAGTGAGCTCGCGCGGGAACTCTGGCTTCCCGCGCAACTGGAGCCAGGCGGCGGAGGAGAAAAGTGGGCGGGACTTAAGTCAATGCTCCTCGCGCGCCAAGGCCCCCTACTCTGTACCGACTAGGCCGCCAGCAGGCCGTTTAAAGTTTCGTGTTCTGAAATCATGCGGACAATGTAGCCACAGGCCCCAGAGTTTTACGTGGATTGACGAGATTGAAATGCATGTATTGAGCGGAGGTTGGCACGTATATGTATTCTTATTTGTTTTGGCGAATCATTAATAAATTACTCACATAATATAATCACATTATGTGCCAAAAAATTGGCTGTCCATTCGAATTTTTTGGAGAAATTGTATTGTTTATAACGTCATCAACAGAAGCACTTTAAAGATTCTAGTTCATTTGAAAAAATGCTTTTTCAACAAAAAATTTCATTTTCTAAGACAACAGAGAACTCCAAAATAAGTTTAGCTCTTTTTGTGCATTTTACAAAATCACGTCCAATCACGAAACATGCCGCAAAAAATGATGATAAACGAATTAGATAAAATAGTTTGTTCATATGTTTTGTCATAACATTCCACTGAATGACAGCATTCTGGAAATGGGCAATTTTTCAGACAGATTTAAGTGGGGCGTTATTGCGTTAGCTGATTGCATAACGTGTTAGTATGTTTGTTGTACCACTGACTATATTGGTGGGTGATCATTTTTACGGAACTTACGCGATACAGGCATCGGCTGATTCCCGACACACTAATTGTGATGTTATCAACCACCCAGGTCTCACCATGTAGAGGTCACTGCAATAAAAAGGCCTACCCTATCCCGTCCTAACCCCTAACCATGCTGGGCAAAATTTTTAATATAGCATAAGAAAATAAGTGTAAAATTAGCACGTAACAGAAGCCAAGACATGCAGCAGTATACGTTTGGAAGTTATGAATTACATATATCTGAGAACCAGCGAAACCTATACCACAGAATATAATCGAAAATAGTGATACGTGAATGAATCCAAGAATTTGATCGCGTATTATTTTTGTTCTATTGTAAAACGTATGATTGAAAAGAAATAATGATTACATGAACTGAATCAATTTAAAAAATACGTTATGTTGATGAATATCGAATTAGAAAAATGACATGAACCACCCCGTGGCTATGCAATATTTAGGATCAGCTGGAACAAAAAAATAAAAATTTTGTTTATCCATTATAATATTGGATTTCCAACTGAAATTCGATGAAACTATAATTCACTCGATGAAATTTATCCCGTTATCCATTATTACTTCTATGAAATAACAAGTAATTCATTTGCATCGAAAACATTTCAATCAATCCAAGTAGAATCGATCACTCGTGGGATTCCAAAAAAACATTTATTACACCTTATTCGGAAAATATAGGCTCGTCTGATTATTGAAATACGTGTACGACCCCTTTTTCATGGATTAAACAGACCCGGATTGGTTAAATTCAACAAATTTTTGTTCGCAGTGCAGCTGCACCTAAACAGGTGGGGTCAGGTCACAGGTTTGATAGCGCTGATTGCAAGTTCTATTTCGAATCACGAATAATATCTGAGTGCGTGGATCAATAATTAGTTCAGTATTGAAAACCATCAGAATTACCATTGTTGCCGCCTTCTACAGTCCAAAATATACCTTTATTTGTCCCGGAATTACACGATCTCGAAGGAAGGGTTCGTGAAATGTCGAATAAACAGCTGACTGGCCGCGGATTATTGCAACTTTGTAAGACACCAGTGTAATATCACGTTATGCTTCCGATGCATTGGTGTATCGCGTGTTAATCTTGATAAACACAGTCTCAAACATTATTACCAAATTTAACAAATTCGCAAAAATTATTACCAAATAGTCACTCTCAGATCAATGTAAGGCAAAAGTCATCGTACTAGACGGAAGATTATACAGGATTAGTATAAGAATTGATTAACGAAGCACACATTAAACAGTAGATCACAAATTATAATTTTAAAAAATTGATAAGAAGAAAGAAATCATTTCAATGATCAAATAATTAATAAAAGCATCCACGTTAGATATCGGGTACAAGTTCAGAGCAATCAAATATTACACGTAACAGCCAAATTTGTCCCACCCTTGCTCTTTTTTTTCGTGTCCCTTACCCCCTGTCTCGTTTTACCCATGGTGAATAAATAAGAAAAGACTTTTCCAAAACTCTGTGATCTGATCAAACTGGTGCAAAAAAATTAGAAACAGCGCAAGGCCCGTGTGTCAGATCACGCGTTTACTTCAGAACATCTGCTAGAGCCGTTAGTTTGCACCACAGCCGGCCTAGGCCCGAGGTGGCGCTAGCAAGCGGTTGCTTTTCGCGGGAAAAATCCGCTGTTTAGTGCTTCGGCTCATGCAAGTTTTCTCGCAGGCCTTATGTACGATTTTTTGGGGTTTGGTCTTAAATGGAAGGTGAAGGATGGATCTGTGCTTTGTATTTTTCCGAATTTCGAAAAAAAAATTAGTTTCCATTTTATCGCTGTGGGAACTATACCTACTTTCAGAGCCGGTTTTTACGACGTGCAAAATAAAATTTCAAAATTCGGAAAAATACAAAGCACAGATCACTCCTTTATCTTTAAATTGATCTCAAAAGAATATCGATCCCTATATAAATGGCTGAGAAAACTTGCATCCCGTGAACGTCTGCGAGCGCTAGCTGTGCCGGGGATAGGCAACGTCCTTAAAGCATCTGTGAGACGCATCTCATACATCTGTATTTTCAAAAGCTATTGCTAGAGAACTACAGCGGCTGTGCTATATCATAATGTTCTATGGCCTTCCGGGTACGTTGCTGGTGCACGTGTATGCAAGATCATGCACCTATCCGAGTTCACACACGCATGTAGCTGGCTGTACCCGTAGGTAGGTGTAGATATGTCATACGTGTGAATACACCGATGTTCATACCATGCATGTGTGTATTTATACTATAAGTACCAGGTACGTCGTTTATTTACTCTACGTGGCACATGATTTACGCTTCCTTGAATGGAGGTTTGAGGAATCGAGTCATGAATGAATATGAGGCATGAGAGTTGTACGAAAGTGAAAGAAAGAAGAAAGTAGAGTTTGTAGGTAGGTGTGACCCACCTCTTGTCAAGGCGCAGACGGCCTTAACATCGAGCCCGGGGCTTCGGCGCTACTCCTTTTCCTGCGGGCCTGTCTCCTGCCCTCCTGGAGACTATTAACAACACTGCAGAAACAATGTCACCAGGACCATGAAGGACCAATTAGAGGGCATACCTCATAGGCGGAGTCTATCCGCGGAGAAAATAAGAGCTCGGAACACTCCGCTAGTGGTTTCTTGTACCGTGAATCGCAAAAATACGTATATATAGTGAACACCGCCGTTCATAATCTCGCTAGCGGAAACTGATCGGATTGCCAATACATAGACGCTCTCGAATGGTGGCAGGATTTCTCGCATGAGGCAATGAATCCCTTCGATTATGACATGATGGATCGTGCTGATGAGCGGCAATTTCACCCAAAGGAGGATGAGCGTGTAGGCAACGATATTATGGGAAGAGTACCTGTTCACCGCTGCACGCTCGGCCGCGTACGAAAAACTCTCGTATCACTTGTTATTATATTCGATGAATCGTAGCGTCTCGTCATTCAATAACTATCCGTGACAGCACCAAGTGGACGGAAAATCGTACGTAATCGCCGGCCCGTCACAACACGGAATGGACACCGAGTCTCGCGTATATTTAACTGAAATTTGTGCAATTAGTCTCCGCCAGTACCGAAGTGGAATAAGTGCTAGTTCACGTTCAGATTTCCCATTGGAAGTTATCTTACAGCAAGATGATCTGTGAGCATTGGTTTCCACGCTTTTCACGGTTTCTGTTCCTTCCGGGAACGATTCTTCAATCTATTAGAATTTTGGACGTGTTTCTGATGACTGATTCAGAAGACCGCCTTCCTTCACCGTGGAAGGTATCCAGCTCGAAATATCGTATTGACCGCTTACGCTGAAGATCTTGCTGTTCTGCTTGTGATCCAACGAGATGCGTATCACGGATCATACAAATATTCGTATTACAGCGAAAGGATTCACAAATTCACAAGACACGTGAAACATATCAGTGAGAACCTGGAACGATTGAACATTGAACCTTCGATATAATCGAGCTATTTTTCCAGCCTGTAATTGTTGATATCTTGCTCATTAGTCACATCCATTCTGACAACTTTGAAGGGCGGATATACTCTGGCGTATACCAGATTACAAATCACGAAGTCCTGTAGAATTCCTAACGATTTCGGAAGTATTAATAATACCACGATGTAGCAGAATTTTAAAGATTTCACAAATTTCTTCAAGATCCCAGAAATTTTGACGTACAGTAACGGTGATGGAATCCAAGACGATCTCATATCGTTCACAGTACGAATTCGGGTCAAATTTCATCCGAATCGTGACGAGTGCACTTTTTCCACTACTACAGTACTGCAGTTTTTTTTGGTATCTTTCCCGATCTCACAATGACAAATGTATATTTCTAGGATGTCAGAGATTTTGATGAGTTCCCACAATTTTCTAGTATTACCAATTCTGAATGATGTCGCAAGATTCCATGAGTAGTCCGTCAGGGAGTCCGTTCACTCAGTGATCATTCCTAACTATACACGTACAGAACCTCGGTTCAGGATTAATACTTTTCTTCTTTTTCATTCCTTTTTCTTAATTACGGCTCAAGTCTCGTCATATTCTCTGGCCTACTTATGCTCACTTCTTCCAACGTTTTACTCATTTCTTACTCGCTTTTCAGATATCTAGCTCGCAACTGTCGTGTTCGGACACAATCAATCTGGCAAAATATCACGATTTAAAATCACTTTTTTCTGTTTTCCGTGATTCAGTAAGTACGAACGAGGCACAAGGTCTGCCCTAGCGCCGTAGGACGTGGCATCAGGCGGTCAGTCAGACGGATGGACGGACGGACAGGAGGAAGGCTGTGTACGATAGACCTTCGCCTCGCTGAAAGTGAAGTGAATCCTCTATCACCACTTTTTACTATAACCTTGACTGCGCGCTTCGTTGTAATAGCATAGTATCGTCGTTGGTCTGCGCGCGATATGCGGCGATGTTCGATGCCCCACACGAGCACCAAAATTGGGCATAAAAGTAGTAATTGCCTCGAGACAGAGAGAGAAGGAAATGAAACGCGCGTAAAAGACACGGAAACAGAAAGAACGAGAGAGGGATAAAGACATAACGAGCGACACTCTATAATTGCAATCGATAACACAAATTAGATACTTAAATTTAGCGGCTGGCATGAAGACATTCTAATTATAAATTTCTCAGACTACAAGTGATATAGCATCACTTAGAAGATGGGTGAATAATCAAAATCAGTGCCCATTAACGACCGCTGACGATATTCCAAACGATTCGATGATCACAGGATTTTTTTGATCAAATTGATAGAAATTTCTCCATCCTGTAGCTAGATTTGTTCCATTATTGGAACAATCCGTCGGAGAAAGACATCGATCTTTCACACAGCCAATTACGTCTTCCCGAATTCGTGGTTTCTACTCCCATTATCTGCAAAGATGTTTCCTTTTTTGTTACCGTCAATGATCTTCCTAAGTCATGGTTCCCGTCAGTTGGAGATGTCAGTATCGTCTTTCATTTTCCGAAGACTATCCATTTCGAGAGGTCAGATTTTTCTGACAAATTTATCAAAGCTGTGAGTCAATTTAAAAAAAACTCTTCTAGTTTTGGAAATACTGGTCATTTTCAAACGTGCCGACCGAAGATTTTTGGACTCGGACGATATCCGTACCAGGGGTAGAGTAGCTACCCTCAATCGAAATATACTCGGATACGTGTATAGTATCAGACGATCAGCTCCGCGAATGGACATACCGTATAGACCGCGAAGACCGTGATGAGGCACAAATTTGCAAACTCTAAGCCCGAGGATTGAGTCAGGTTCTCATTAGTTAACATTCAGCTCAACCGAAAAGAAGAGGTATACGCTTTTATGATTTGAGTGGCCAGCCGGAATGACCAAACTGTATGTCATCGTAGTGTACGTAAATTCGTGTTCGCGCGGTGTATGTATCTATCTATAGTGATATCTCACATCCGCCAATACTTTGTCTCTCGAAGTTCAGGGCTTGGAAGCCTGTTCTGAGATGTATTAGCGCTGTAAATCTCTTTCGACGGTTTGGTCTCCTGGCGACGGCTTACCTAGGGCAGCTGTAAGCAAGCCCGACAACTTCTTCTATCCGGAGCTTGCCGAGGTCTGCAACAAAGGAATTTTGCGAGTGGGTGGCTAGTTGCATCACCGCGGCTAGTCCCACCTCTCGTTTTATATAAAATTTTTTCGCCGATGCATTAGTCAGCGCACGTTATGTCTACTGGTCTCCACCATTCGTCGACTCCATCGTGTGCTCAACGAGGATGCAATACGGCCAAAGTTACCTGGATGCATTTTGCCCCACTGTTTGCAGACACAGGATAGGTTCATGCGGATGTTCCACGTAGGTACCTGCTGCACATCCTGCCGTGATTTTCTCTCGGTTGAAGAGAAATTCCGGCGCAAGGCTGCAATGTTTTTCGCGAGACGATTCGTCTCCACTTCGTCATCACTACCGCAGTTGCAGATATGTGCGTCGAGTTGTAACAGCAGCGGGTTTGGAGCATGGGAGAGGACAGCGAGGCGCGGACGTGGTGCAGAAGACACCGAGAGGAAGAAAGAGAGAGAGAGCCTTTGCGAAGAGAGACAGAGTATATTCGAGGACGTGGAAGAAGAGGATGAAGTGAGCACTAGGAGCTGGTGAGGAGGGGGCGCACCGCGGACGCCGGGGTGGAGAGTTCGACGGCCGGCGGGTGGCCCAGTGACCAGGACCGGTTCCGTCTTCCGCCTTCTTTGCAAACGCGCGGCGAAGCCGCTGTCCTCAGACCGCGTCGGCCCTTACTCCCTCCTCCACGGTTTCTCCGTACCCCGCTCGTCACTGCGCCTCCTTTGCGAAGAGGTCACCCCATACCACCCCACGTTCTCCATTGCCTAGGTGGTGTGATGCCGGTGACTCCTGGTGGCTAGGCGTCGCGCACGATCAAGTCTTGCCTATACGCGGCTCAGCGTAGGACGCCGGCGACGGGGACGGCGACGAGTCTTTCAGCTGCCGGGGACCCCACAGCAAATTCTGAAGATGGGTATCCGGATGATGAGACACTATGTTTCCTGGAGAAGGTGACGGGGAAAAAGAGGATTGGCAAAGTTCAACTTGAGGCCCCGTTAAACTGTGTGATGCAAACTGGGCGGGAAAGAAATTGAGAAACTTTTCACGTGTATCTTCGACTTGGTTCATTCGTTTTTCCCACACTCCGGGTATCGGTGGAGGGTTTGGTCGCATGCTGTAGGTACGTACCCATGTGAGACCGGCTGCTCTTGGCCTGGAATCAATCTATGCGGACGACGCGGGGACTGTTCGCGTCTGTCCACTACGCCAGAGTAGGCGGTCCAGGAAGCTGAGGCTTTCCTTCGCCTGGCGCGGCTGTAAGGTCAACCGAGACATACCTCTTCGTTGCGGAAATCACGAGCGCTGGAAAATAGCGCAGGTGCGTTTACCGTGAAAAACTATGCTTATTAGGATTCTCGTGCTACGAGGAGCCGTACAACTCTGGAACTCCTCCTTCTGCCCCCCCCCCCCCCTCTCCCTCCGTCTCCCTCGCTCCTTTCTCAGCATCCTTCTCCACCTTCTCCTTCTACTCAATCTCATCTCATCGTGCTTGCTCGAACTAACGCGACGGAATCGCGCGAGCTCTCGGCGATCAAATTGAAATTAAACAGAGGCTCGCATCCGCGCGAAATTCCGGCCAACCCCGTCCTAGCGTCTTATTCAGTTAGTCACTCATTCTTTCACGTCCATCGTACGTATTCCGGAATCATAATTATGACAGGAGTAAACCTTGGTACAGCCTCATATCGATACTCCATCACTACTGTTACATAGTTCAGTCCTTCCCGATGAGTTTATCTTTTTCAAGGGTGCAGAGTATCACAGAGCCTGACAAGTCGGATACGTGGCAGTGTTCGGACGGCGAGAGATAGAACTCCAGGAAATTCGTACGCGTGATGAAACAGGTATTCTTCCTATTATCGAAAAATGGACTCGGTGGTCCACCGTAATCATTACTCTTTGCCTGATGTACAGTTACACCCGACGCATATGCAACCCGATATTCACTGAGACATTGCACAGAGCATATCTGTTAGTATCACATATACATGCCAACTGTACATTCATAGATGCCCACATGCAGGTATGGTTGATACTTTGGCTTCATCCAGTGTAGCTGGTTACCGGTCATCAAAATGTTTGAATCTCTTTGAAACCTCTCGTGCGTGCACGTGGTTCCAAATACAATCTCGGAAGGCTGGTACACGTACGAATGTCGGTATGACCACCGGATAAGCAATGGCAGTGACCGGGACAAGAAGCTGTATGGAGTATCACGCTCTTTTAAATCAATTTTGGAGACTTGACTGAATTCAGTCACGTACTAGCCCATCGGACCTATCATCATTATAGATCAAGGTAAGAAAGAAGCACGTCATTTTTGCATTAACGGAGTTTTTCAAGCACTGGAGGCGGCCACAATATCTCGAACCTCTAGAAGGCGCTCCGATCAAAACTCAATCACGGCATCTAATTGTTACACCGTCTATTATGCGTTACTCGTACACAATTACCAGACAGTTATTTTCACCCGTACTTCCGCAAAGTATCCCCGGAATTGGGGCCAGACGATTTACGGACATTCGTAACCAGAGCCCTTTAGTCGACGTAATGCAAATGGAGGAAAAGAGGCCCGAGTGCAGGAGAAACAAAAATAACGCCAGGAAAGTGGGTCTACCGTGATCTCGGGCCCCGTTACATTCGGGACTTTGGAGGTACGGTAACAGGCAAAATCGTGGAATACGTGGGCAAAGGTGAGAAGAAGAAATGGAGGTAAGGAATTCAAAAAATGGGCCGGTGCCTGCCGCACCGAAACAAGGATGTAACGGTTCCAAAACATCACTGTGTAATTTTCGAGCCCAAACGTCTTCCTGGCTCATACTGACACATATTATTATGCCACGGTCCACGCACACAACTTCGTGCATTCGCGACCTCTACGTGATCTTTTTTGCTGTAACCCTAGTGTTTTATTTTTCGGCCCGATTGTAAGAAAGGAGCGTCGACTCCGTTATATAGTCCCGCGGGTCTTTCGGATCCGCTGAAATTCTGTCGGAATATGAAATAAGGCATTTTCCTCAACCAGGATACTCGCCCACCGCTGGCTCACGGCTAGTTCGATGGAAATCGAATCAACTTGATCAACAAGAATAATAATAATAGCCTAACTGACTCGACTTGATTGATTGGGCCCTTTCCCTCAATATCCAAAGTTCGAGTGCTAACTTCATTATGTACAATAATAATAGCCACCGTGTGCACCATTTCATGGAGCGTCGCTTTACCGATCCGTTTCTGAAATGAAAGACTGAGTTAACGATTAAGTGCGAAAGTTCACCCGTAAGCGTATACGGGATTAGCTAAGCGAAAAATGGCGCATAGTGCGGTGTGGTGCGCGGTCCGGTACCGCAGTGATCAGATTCAGTCGCAGGCAATCTCCATATGACGCGATGTCTTCCGTGTCAGGATCCGTGGAATCAGCATAGATCTCCCCGTAATCTTACAACGCCTTGCGCAACCATTGTGTCAAGAAAAGCAGTATTACGCTACGCAAATCTGTGGTCAGTCCATTGTAAAATACACTTGATTTTCATTCAATCCCATACGACCCCATACATTGGCGTCGATACTGTAAGCCTTCTCAATAAATCGCCACGCTCCCTTCATCAGACGTCATTGATCACATTCTATTCTCTGATCAGACTCACAAAATAATGCGAGAAAGATCGTTGGCTACCATTAGACCAACGAAGAAGTGAACAAAAATAACGTTTGAGTCCCGTGATCCATAAAATGCGATCGAGGCCGTACAGGACTGTGCAGATTTTTGACGATACCATATTCATTCTCCATGACTACGGAGAGCTATTTTCGCGAGGATTGAATTCCGCTCCATTTTCGTTGACGTTTGTTGGAGGTATATAGTATAATCTGAATCCAGGGATATCACGATTCAATGGATGGGTCTGCTAGGACTCCAACGACAGGCGTAGGTAGGTACGTGCGATCCCCAATTCTCATCGAATATACCCACACAGATCCACGCATGTGTACTATAATCTTGGATGGGACCTAAAGTGCAGGAAACGCTTGAACTACGCCCAGCTCGAACTTCGTTCAACCTATTGGTGAACAAGATGTCACAATTGATATGGACTTCGGAACATGGAAATCCAATCGCAGCGTACCAACACGTCATCAGTTTCCAATGCATCTTTGGGTCTTGCGACCCGCATGTGTGCGCGAATGCCGAGTGGGGACAGGGACAGGGGCAGGGACGGAGGGGGGATTCCGGTATAGGTATATACCGCGGGGACGATATATAGATACAACGCGAGTTGTTCCGCGCGAAGTAAAGAGGAGTTGTGGGGTCATTGGCCGGAGCTTGCCGTGACCCAGTGCGAGCACCAGGACATTGACTCTGCCATCGCCATCCGCGATACCAACTGCCCCTTCCCCCTCGCTATCCCTCTGGCTCCGCTCATGCCCCGTCAAGTCCCTCCTCCGCTCCTCTCCCCCGTCAATCCGCGCGACTCTACTACTAACGCAGCTTGGTTTCGTTCACTTTGCTATACACATTGGCGCTGGGCTGATGGCACTATCGCCGCGAAGTATGCAACGTCAGCTGGTCCTACCGAACTGTCAGTTCCTCTCTTGTTCTCTTTTCTTCTCTTATTTCTCTCCACCCTTAACTTCAGTTCGCACTTTTGTTCAACGCGTCTTTCGTACGCATACCCTACCGATTGGCCATTCGGCGTCACTCGATTCTCGGCAAGAAATTTGTCGATTGTAACGTCCCAAAGTCACCTTGGCTGAAGAGCGGGCCGATCCATCATCCGTAGCGAAGCTAGAGGCGATCATCGATCTTAAAGGTTAACGTTGATCCGATAGATAGGTCTACGGACGGCGAGGCCATGGGTGGAAACATCGTGATGTTGCCGAGACCCAGAATTGCGTGCCTGAAACTCGATTGCTTTTTGTCAATTCCATCAATTTACACTTACCAACATACCCAGAACAGTATGGTCGGATATTGCAGAGAACTCGTTAGTTACTATTGAATTTCACAGTAGTTTGCGTAATATTGACAGTAAATAGTTGTTCAAAACTGCTGAAAATGTGAACGATCGATCCAAGACCGGACAGCAAAAATATTACAAAGACTCGACAGTAAATACTATTGACCCAGAGTAGTTGAAACAATTCTTCAATAGTTTTGTCAGGAGTGACTATAAATTAGCTCTTATGTAGGTAGCTTCCCGTGTAGCTTCCCGAAACAATTGAAGTTGTTCGCTATTGCGCCAAGTGATTTGTGCTGTAGTTGGGAGAAACTACAGCTCTGTAAGAACTATTCACCATCTAACGCTGTGCGCGTTTAGGCACGGTGCACATTCTCACATATGAAATCTAATCCTAATGCAACCAGACGATGAAGTTGCTCATTCCAAGACTCTGTTGAACCAGTAGAGTCGCGACTGTAACTCTCATGAGAAATGTGAATACAGAAAGGAGTGAAATTCCTCTGAAAATTGATTGAAACTATTGTTCATAAATCACAAACTCTACCCAAAAACTTTCATGCAAAGTGTACTTGAATAGTTTCGGAGCCTAGTTTATCCCCCCTAGTTTCACGTGTTCGCCTGTAGTTTGACCAGTAGTTGCCCCGATTTGGTACTGAACATCTACTTGGGTGCTTGACGATAATCGGTTAGTAGTTTTCGCGGTAGTTTTACGAAGAGTTATCAATGGCTTATTCTTCTTCGTACGGATGGCATTTAATGATCCAAGACAAAATGACTGAAAATAAGACGAGTAATTACAGCTTTTATGAGAATAACTACTCCAGATTTTCACCAGTTCTGTGTCAACTATGCGAAAACGATACGTGCTATCACGGTGCGGTGCTATTTGCATACTAATTTTGCCGACCGTATTACAGCGTCGCAGTCTGATTTTCCAGCTCAAATTGCTTGCCAATAAAAGCGACAAATTATAACATAATAAATTAGGTTGCAGATCTGACGTAATTGAAGCGCGATAAGTACAAGTGGTTAAGTAGCGCCGAGATCGTAACAGCGGCCACGTGGTTGACCTCCGTTGAGAGGTGCCGAGTTGGTGTCGAGAGCCGTCAGCTGACTCAGCTGGTCGCTCAGCTGACCAGTCGAGAGCGGCGAACGCGCGGTTCGAAAGAATTGGAGAGAATCGTTAGGAAGGGATTCGGAGGTTTGTCGGTACTCGTGGTCATGGCCAGGGTCGCTCAGCGCTTCGCTAGCGCTTGCGATATTTCAGCTCGATCAATTAATTGCGTAATTTTGTGCTGTATTTCACAAAATTTATTCTTCCAAAATACCATTTTTCTAATTCTCATATCAGCCTCTCTTTTTGAACTGTGGCCAATAATGAAATTAGTTTATCTAGCTTACCTCCATGATAGGTCCTCCTAGTCTCAAATTATACCACACATAAAAGCTGACACACGACAATCATCGTACCTACCTACATCAGTGCATCGGTGTAACGCCTGCGGGTTATCACTCAAAATTTACCTTAAAATATATCATATTCATACTTTTCGTTCTCTTCCAAAGTTCGGCGGTGCCGCGAGGGGCGAAGGAGGGGAATGTTCTCCGGATCTGTGAGAAAGCTGCACGAGTGAAAGAATTTTC